>JAJLTV010000018.1:0-209375 GCA_030568405.1 Myxozyma monticola
CCTACAAACCCTACAAACCCTACAAACCCTACAAACCCTACAAACCCTACAAACCCTTCAAACCCTACAAACCCTACAAACCCTACAAACCCTACAAACCCTACAAACCCTACTGGTCGCCAATGATAACCCCACCAAACACACCCTGGTCGTAACCGTAGAAGGCGAGCGTGGTGCAGGCGGTGAGCGTGACCCAGAAGTTGAGGGCGGCGCCGGAGCCGCCGATGTATTTGCGTGTCTGGACTGTCATGGTGGACCGCAAGGAGCTGGAGAGCGAGCGTGTGAGTGGCGGGGGACGAGGATGTGTGGAGAAAGCCATGGTGCTTTATATGTAAACAATGTTACCGGCGTGCGGGCTCACGACGCGCGAACGAGCCGAGCATGGGTTTCGCGGGGATGCGGGGAAGATTGGAGAACGCGCGCGAGCTCGGCGGAGCTCCTGGGTCCTGAGCCCTGTGGGGTACGCGCTGCTGGTGTGGAGCAGTCGTTCGGTACCTGACTAGTGAGTAGTGCCTCCCTGAGCCGTGACTTTTTTGATCCGGAAGCTTAATCCGAGCATAAAAACTTCCCCGGATCGTTGCCTGCTTTGGGAGCGCTTTGCGCGAAGCTAACCCGCAAAACCCTGATTAAAGTGAGACTGCGGGGCGCCGCGCTGTGTGCGGCTCGCGCCCCGCGGTCGGCTCGCTGCCTGCATTTGGCCGCGACCTGACTGGAACTGCAGCCTCGTTGCCTTCTGGGCCTGCTCGCGATTCACCCTAACACGGCTTCTCCGAAGGTCCACCACAGTATAAGAGCTCGCCTCAAACTACGATCTAGTCCGGCTGATCTTCCCCGCACCGAACTGCATCTGCCCCTTCCTCACGTTTCTACCGCCCCCCCGACTCACCAACAGTCCAGCACCCGTCTCACCGCCAGCATGACCGTATCCAAGACCCTCCTCGACGCCATTGCGGAGTATACTGTCATTAGTGTAGATACTATGTGGCCTGAAGGTGAATACTATTCCTCATCCCCATCCATAGACGCTACAGACACTCAGTACTAATGCCCCAGGCGCGCTCTCCATTAAACCTGCTCAGTACTTCGCCAACGCAACCTCCAACCAGTTCCACATCTGGTATATGTTTTCTAAGAAGCCCGCCATGGTTGCGGAAGCCATCGCGTACGCTAAGCAGTTCTCCGGCGTTGAAATCTCCGATAAGGCCGCCTTTATCGACCAAGTCATCTACTACGCCGCTGCCATTCTCGGCCGCGACATGCTCACGCTCGTCCACGGCCGCTGCCTCAGTCAGACTAATCCGTCGTTTGCATACAATACTGCCGAAACCGTCAAGTCCGCTCTTGGATTTATCAAGGCCTACGCTGACCTCGGCGTTCCCAAGGAGCGTGTCATCATCAAAATCCCGACTACGTTCCAGGGTCTAAAGGCCATCCAGCAACTCAAGGCCAAATACGGAATCGACACCCTCGGCACCATGATCCACTCCCTTCCCCAGGCCATTGCCGCCGCTGAGGTCGGTGCGTTTGCTATCTCGTCCTACGTCGACGAGCTTGCCGCCAACCTCGATGTCTCGCTGCTCAAGGAGTACGACGACCTCAATGACAACTACGGCTGGGCTTTGACAAAAGACATCCACTACTACTACCGTGCCTATAATGTCACGACTCTCAACATTGCCGCTGCCATGATTGGCGTCGATGTCACTGTTGGTCTTGCTGGAATCGACGAAATGACCATCCCGCTTCCTTGCCTCGAGAAGCTCAAGGCTCTTCCTGCTCCTGATAGTTTTACCCCGCGCATGCCCAAGACTGTCGCCGTCGACATCGCGCCTCCTAAGGACTCCTTTGTCAACGACAAGGCCAAGTTTGATGCCGCCGTGCTTGGAAACAAGACCGCGTCTTTTCGGATTGAGGACGCGCTTGCCACGTTCATCAAGTACGACAAGCTTACCCGCGATATCATTGACGCCGCCCTTTAAGCTTGCTGCACGGCGGCCTGAGACTGGACTTGGCTGTTGCAACAGCACATGAGACAATATCAAATTAACTATGCCATTGTAGTGTCTGACACTCTATGTCAAGATGCGTGCTATTTTAGAAAGTAAAAAGCTTGCGCCGCATGTCCATAAGACGGATGTGTTTCTTTGAGAATGATTTTAAGGCCGGATAATTTGTGGAGTGTTTCTTTATGACGTTGGTTATGTTTCATGGGGGCTATTTAAATAATAATTATATACAAGGGTCTCATACTTCCCTTCAGGACGTTCAATCTTCATCGAGTCTTCATCTAGTCTCCGAACAGACTCAAGCGTTCAAAAACTAGAGTCTCCCCGTTCGTTATTTGTGTTGGTGCTTTCCACCAAACACTACAGCTATATATGCGTCAAGGTTTCGAGAGTCTACCCTGTAACAGAGCACCGAAACGATAATGAAACTAACTGCAAAATTGTGGCGGAGTAATAGACTAATAGTACGCCGTACTGAGATTGAGTACATTGCAGCAACATGCGGCAATGCAAGAATTGAAGATTATATCTAGTTATATGATAAGCTACCCAAGTAGGCGCAGTAGCCATATGACATCGCGATCAGGTGAACAGATCAAGTAACAGTAATCTTCTGCGTTCGCGGCATCCGGCTAACTGCCAAGTATCATTCCACATCAAAAGATCACGTTCGGCGTACACCTCAGATTAATAGGAGATTGACAGTCACAAGCTCACAGAACGTCACAGCTGACAGATCATTCACAGCTGACAGATCATGTAAAAATTGTAATTAAACGCTGGCACTGTTGGAGTTCTACTAAATGTAACTTAGCTCCAGTAACACTCGAGTCGTCGTCCAGATCTAGTGCTGTATCCGCCGCATCTTCCTGGCGTTACTGGCATCGTATGATCGTAATCGGCGATTCAAAAATCAAAATATCAAGTGATGCAAGTCTGCAACCAGAGTGGCTAACCTGATAGTCATTCCAAAATGGTTAATAAAACTCGGCCCACCGCAATTCTGAGGAAATTATAACTTTAAGCGTCCTAAATCCCAGAATTTCAAGGATTCAGTTTTAGCCCCAACCCTACAATGTAAGTTTCTGCCCCTGAGCTCGCGAGCCATTCCGCATTCGATCACAGTTTCGCTGCCCAACAGCCCGTCGTGATTGCCCTGCTCGGAACAGTCGTGCAGCAAACCATGATTCCCGGTCATATCCGCTCCTGACCTCCATATGCGGTGCGGGGAACAGTGTTGCTCTTCGGCGATTGCGCTTGGAAACTTAGCCAGCTTAAAGCCAGTTCCCCGCGATTCCGTGCCTTGTTGCCTGTCTCCCACAATACCACCGCCCTGCTGCGCATCGCCATGACCGTCACGGTATGCTACTGTCCTACTTGTATTATTTAATTGCTTAACACAGCTCAGGAGAATCCCAGCTTGGTGCTCACGAAGGTTGGCGAGTTCAAGCTCGAAGACCGCCCGATCCCGGAGCCCACTGCGCCGACAGATGTGATTGTCCAGATCAAGTCGACGGGCATTTGCGGTAGCGATGTGCACTTCTACACGCATGGCAAGGTTGGCGACTTTGTTGTGCGCGCGCCGTTGATTCTCGGACACGAGTCGGCCGGCATCGTGACCGCCGTCGGCTCCAGCGTCAAGAAGGTCGCAGTCGGCGACCGCGTCTGCGTGGAGCCCGGCAAGCCGTGTTTTGTGTGTTCGTTCTGCCTCGGCGGACAATACAACCACTGCGCAGATATGCGGTTTGCGGCGGCACCACCGATTGACGGCACTTTGACAAAGTACTTCAAGGTGACCGAGACTTACGCGTACAAGCTTCCCGAGCACGTATCCCTGGACGAGGGCGCCATCATGGAGCCGCTTTCCGTTGCAGTTCACGCTGTGAAGCAAGCTGGAGTTACACCCGGGTCCAGCGTCCTTGTGTTTGGTGCCGGTCCTGTGGGTCTGCTTATAGGTGCTGTTGCAAAAAACGGCAACGGAGCTTCAAAGGTGGTCATCGTCGACGTGAACGCCGACAGACTCGCCTTTGCCAGCAAGACCTTTGGATTTGAGACTTATCTGTCCAAGCGTGGCAAGACAACCGCCGAAATGGCTGCTGAAATAGTTGTGGTTTTTGGCGACGAGCTTGTAACCGAACGTGGCTTTGACTTTGGCCTCGATGCTACCGGCGTCGAGGTTTGCATCCACACCGCGCTCCTTGCGTTGCGGCCGCGAGCTACATTTGTCCAGGCTGGAATGGGCTGCGATATGGCGTCTTTGCCGATCTCTACTATTTGCTTCCGGGAACTCAACGTTAAGGGCTGCTTCCGTTACAACTCGGGTGACTTTAAGACGGCAGTGGATTACGTCGCGAGAGGCGTCGTTAACGTGCGTACTCTGATTTCCGGAAAGGTGCCCTTTGAGAAGGCGGTAGAGGCGTTTGAGGGTGTTAAACGTGGAGAAGGCATCAAGACTTTGATTGCCGGGCCGGTGTAGTCCTCCAAATTTCCTTGCTAAGTGCATTAGCGTTGCGTAATTCAGTATATAGATAGTAGAACAAAAATTGAGCTCTATAAACCCTATAAATTTCAGACTGCACCTTAGGGGTTAGGAGCGTCGATGTATGGCGAGTGTGTTTTTTTAAGTGTGTTTCACGGCCGAATGATCGCCTTGCGATGTTTGTTTGGTATTGATTTGTCAATTTAAGATGGCAACAGTTCCTGAAGATGTTTGATGTGAAGGGATTATACGTAGGGAACTCGAACTTCCCATCGGGCTGTTCGGACCCCATCTAGTCTTCATCCAGTCCGCACAGGGTCAAGTGTTCCTTTTAAAATCTATCTCTTTGACAGAAGTCGCATGAAACTATGGCTATTGCTCTGGCAGATGCTCGTCAGACAGTATTGTTGTCGTTTCAGTCAAGGCTTCCTGAGTGACGTGATCTTCCGAAAATTCCGTGGGATTTTCACCTGAAGCCGCCGGTACAGCCGGAGAGATAGTCGCATCCGGGCCATCTTTCATGTAAAGCAGGACTTTGTCGGACCACGTGGCTAATGGCTTCTCGCGAATAGATGCTGCCGATATGACGTTTTTGCCTAGTTCCCAGTCCCCTTGTCGGGTTCGTCTCAGGCGCGCGACATAGGCTTTCGTACCCATTACAATCCCGAGGTCGTGGATCAAAGAACGAACATATGTACCGGATGATGCAGTGATTCGAAAATTTGCCACGGGATATTTCCCGGCTGGCGGTTCAAGTGGTACAACAGTTTTCTGTTGAATTTCTGCCTCTTCCTCTTCGCCTTTATACTTCCTCTTGTTGGATCTTCTTGTCCTGGGATTCTTTACTGGCTCGACTTGTGGCAATTCGCCGTCTGCAGGAGGTGGGACCTCTGGCATCGGTTCGCTCTCAATGTGTGCCAGCTCGATCTCAGCGGCTTTGCTGCCTTGCTTCACAAGCTCTTTCAGACCTGCAGCCCGAAATATACGTTCTTGTAGCTTCGCCAAGTCTGTGGAGGGTGTGGTCGGAATGGGGATGTTGTGGTCATAGATAATATCGTCCGCTAGCAGCACAAACTCGCTGATGGTGACTTTGCGTGGCTGAACCCCGCGAGGGAGCTCTGTTTGACTGCGTGCGTAGTCGTAAAGTGACTTGCCTCCTAATTTTATAGCGGAGTAGCTAGAAAAGGTTAACATACTGCGTATGTACGCATGATAAATATTAGACATACATGGGCGGTATTTGCTGAATGTCTCCACGGAATTCAATAAGTGCCTTCTCGACACTCTCTGGTGTAACCATGGTCGTAGGTGCGTAGTCTAGGACCTCTCCTTCGCGATCATACGTGGTAGTAGAAACTCCAAAATGCGCAACAACGTCGTAAGTCTGTATATTAATAAGCTGGTAGCTCCGTTTAGTTGAACATTGCGCTGGTAAACTAACCTTTGTACACTCCAGATATTGATTGAGCTCCTTCGTCGCGTCGTTCAGCCCAATTATCATAACTCCATCGGCAGCCGGGTCAAGTGTTCCCCCATGACCAGCTTTCACAGTCGGCAAACGCTTTTTTTTCCTCTGTTTGAGAATAGCGGGATCCTCCGGATGAAAGATCGGATCAGCTCCCAAAACGTTCTGTAGCTCAAGCAAATACTGGGAAGACGTGATACCAGTCGGTTTCTCCACTGCAAATATGCCCGACATTCCGGAGCTTCTAGTAGAAGTAGTATTGAATAGCCTGTGGTGGGCCGACCGATGATCTCCTATAGCGAGATGGTGCGGTCTTGTGTTCAGAGACTCAAGCTGAGTAGACAAATGGATTGCGCGGGTGGAGATCAGAATGCAGGAAGACGTTCCTAGAGCAATATATGACTTGGAGCAAGCCGTAAATAGCATTAGCGCATTAATTCAGCCTGTGGTGTAAATATATGGAGTCGATGCGCTCGCAGTCGATCGATTGTTTTGAAATTTGCAAATTCGACCTCAGGTTTCGATTATTTTATAGTTCGTGCATCATGCGGCTCGTGCCGTAGTTCTTTAAAGGCGGCGCCGCGGAAGCAGTTTCGAGGGCGCATGGCCATGTCGGTAAGCGCACGAATATATAATATCAGTTTGAAGGCGACGGCAGAATCGCGAGAGTCAGCTTATGTTATCAGTTATCTGTCGTAATTACTAATTTGTATTTTGTAGGGCTATAGAAAGTCACTGGTGGCTAGCTTTGTGCATAGTACGCAACAGACATATAATAGCGAACGGACGAGAGAGCTACAGGCTGCAGGCACGGTACTAATCGCAGATTACAGATACGACTGATTCTGAGAAGAGTCAGCACGGCGTAAGTGCCTCGTGACTGTCGTCTTTGGTCTCGTGCAAGCTGTCGCAGCAGCGGAAGCAGGCGTCGACGCCATTGCGCCGTATGTGGGACGTATCGCGGACTGGGACAAGAAGAAAGGCTATGAACCCGATCTCGGCATTTCGACAGTGTCGAGAATTCATAACCTTTTGAGAAGACATGGTTTATTAACTGAAGGGTTGGCTGCGAGTTTCCGAAACGTGAAGCAAGTTAAAGAGCAAGAGGGCGCTCATCTGTTGACTGCTGCACCTGCTATTTTGGACGCTATCCAGGTCGAAACGGACACGATATGGTAAGACTATTCCACATACCAGAATTCCAGAAACACGTCAGAAGCTGAGCATATACATTACTAACACATTCGTACTAGCCAAAGTGGCAAATCTACCTGCATTGTCGTTCAAGAGCGAGGCTGCGTTCAGAAGGGCGTCCAACAGCGACGAATGCAACAGCGACGAATGCGCGGTGGTTAGGTCGGCTGAAGCGATGCGGAAGTTTGGAGAAGACTCTGAGATTTGAGAAGCTGAAGGCGCTTCTGGCTACCAAGTTGTACACTTGTAGACTGTAGTATAGATGATAGCGTTAGGAGCGTAAAAATACAGATAATTGATAAATGTAGAAGAACGTGGTAGATCCCGTGCTTGTTGACAACCTTAAAGCGGCGCGCTCGCAGCTAAAATCGACTAGCATGATTGCCTTGTTGGGTAATTCCAGAAACGTACGGAGTCGCCGGCACGACGGCTCATTTTTGAGGGCCTTCTGGGGGCCAGTCCGCCTGAAGCCCAGAAACTTGCACATTGCCTTGTTAGGAAACTCCATAAACTCACAGAGTCGCCGTTGGCCCGTTCAGTCCTGGCCCTGGATATCCTGAGACTTGGGTCCTGAGGCCTGATGCGGCTCGTTCTCCTGAGGCCTTTCTTTGTCCGACACGCCGCTGGCCGTAATAGGAAAGGCCGCCGAGCACTGCCAGCCGTGCCACGGCTACGGATCATCGACACTGCCGCGGCTATGGTAGTCAGTCCACAGTTGTCCGACAAGAGCTCAAGACGGTGTTTTTGCATCGGATTAATACCGATTCAACGACCGAGCCAGTTCCGGCTGAGTGTCTGCAGTCGCGAGGGACGTATTGGATGATGATGCTGGTCAACTGACGTGCAAAGTGCCGCCTTTGTTGTCGAATAGAAGCAGGCACTCGGTGCATCCAAGAAAGCCGACTTGCGACAATTCGCGCGCTAATTAGCAGTTGCCAGTTAGCACTGCACGGGGATTAAAACGGCATGGTCTCAGGAGCCACCGCAGTATCCCACCCGGACCTGGTTCCGCGCCTTATAGCGATACTACCCCGCATTTAACGCTGCCCCGCATTTGCCAGCCCTAACCTGGACGGCAGGGAACCTCGAACGAACACCGCCGGAGAGGCCTGCGCGGCTAGGCCCCTGTCTTCCGGCATGGCTGTCAGTAGCTCATTGTTGCTGTCTATATATATCCGACCGAGCCCCGGCAGCATGCTGCATTGCTTACGCTCAAGATATCGCGCGCTCGTTACCCTTCAGCCTTCGCCAACATGAAGCTAACCTTGAACATCGATAACACGACTCCGGGCTCGTCATGGACCGCAGTCATGATTGCGAGTTTTGCTTGCGTGGGCGGCATTCTATATGGATACGACACTGGATCTATTAATGGTATCATTGCCATGGACCATTTCGTTGAAGTGTTCGCCACGGAGAAAGATTCATCTGGCGTTCTGGCCCTGACATCGTCGCAAACTTCGCTCATTGTCTCAATTCTTTCAGCAGGAACCACAATAGGATCGTTCATGATGGCATTTGTAGGCGAGCTTTACGGGCGTCGTGTGTTAGTACTATTATGTGGAGATTTGGCACACCGAAGCGAATTCAGCTAACATTTCTCCAGTAATCTTATCTTTGGCTGCCTGGTGTTTGCTCTTGGAGTTGCTCTCGAGTGCGCGGCCAGCAGCATCCCGTTGTTTGCTGCAGGTACGCTTTTTCGCATCTTTGTATCCTTGGGGACAGCTATCTGACTAAGAACAGGTCGATTCTTTGCTGGCCTGGGTCTAGGTTTCATTTCGGTCGTCGTGCCTCTGTATCAGTCTGAAGCCGCGCCTAAGTGGATCCGTGGTACTATTGTCTCCGGTTACCAATGGGCGATGACAGTGGGAATTCTTCTGGCCGGCATATTTAATAATGCTTGCAAGGACCGCAATAACAGTGGAGCTTACCGTATTCCCCTTGGAATACAGTTTATTTGGGGGATCATTCTTGCCGGAGGCATGGCTCGTCTTCCCGAGTCGCCCAGATATTTTGTCAAAAAGGGGATGCTTGAGGACGCGCGCAAATCTCTAGGACGCCTGAGCAAGCTAGCCCCTGATCATCCATATGTTGGCGAGCAGTTGTTGGAAATCCAGGCCAACTATCAGTACGAGCTCTCTATGGGCGAAACCGGATTTCTTCACTGTTTCACAAACGAAGGTCGTCAGCTATATCGACTCGTGGTTGTCACAACTTTACAGGCCTTCCAGCAGCTCAGCGGCATTAATTTCATTCTTTATTATGGTACGGACTTCTTCCAGAAATCTGGAATTACCAACGCTTTTGTGATCAGTATGATTGTCGGTGTCGTCAACTTTGCTACAATGCCTCCCGGGATGTACGCTGTTGAAATCCTGGGTCGTCGCAAACTCTTGATGTTTGGCTCAGTCGGTATGTGCGTTTGTCAATTTGTAGTTGCTATTGTTGGAGAAGTCACAACCTCAGTCGTATCAAACAAGATTTTGATTGCGTTTGTGTGCTTGTATATTGCCTTCTTTGCTACAACCATTGGACCTGTCGCTTGGGTCGTTACTGGCGAGACGTTCTCTCTTAGAACACGATCGAAGAGTGTCGCACTTTGCACTATGGCAAACTGGATATGGAACTTTGGAATTGGATTTGCTACTCCCTATATGGTCGACTCGGGTCCGGGAAACGCTAACCTTGGGTCTAAGGTATTTTTCATCTGGGGTGGGTGCTGCTTTGTTACGATTTTCTTTGTCTACTTCTTCATTTATGAGACAAAAGGACTCTCTCTAGAGGACGTAGATGAGCTATATGAGAAGGTTCCGTCGGCTCGTCATTCTGCAGGTTTTGTTCCTACACGGAAATATTCGGATGACGCTCGCTACGCAGAAGGTGTTGTTGACGACGAGAAAAACATGGCTCTGGAACTTGAGATGTCGTGAGAGTTTGTTTGTTAGCGCGTTCTATGGGGTCTCTATTGCTGGTTACCGGTTGACACGAACTTGTGCATATATGTAATGCGTAGGCTGTATGTAGGCAGCTAATAGACAAAGTAAATTATATTATTATAAATTGCAGATGTATACGGTACATTTTACCTGACAGCAAGCAAGATCGACAACTTGCCAGTCATCAAGCGCGGGAAATGTACAGAGGACTAAAAAGAAACAAACTCCTCTTGCTACACCTCTCCGGAACGCTCCTATTCCCTTGCTCGATATTCTGCAATCTGCGCATTTTTTTTATCTGATGCTCTTCTTATTCTACCCAAGGAATCTCTCCGCGCCGGAAATAGGATTAGTTTAGTGATTCGCAGGACAGAACGCTAACGAATCCCGCGTGCGGCGAGTTCTATTTCTGACCTGCTCATCTCATCTCATCTCATCGTGCGGCTCGAGACACCGGACCCTAAACTCTTGGCAGCATCATTGCCGAGACGCCGTTGCGTAGACCCTGAGCAATCCATTCTAGTTCTGCTTCCGGCATTGTCCTACTTTAACTACTCTTCTAGAAACTAGAATTTATTATATATCAGTCGCTATGCAGCCTGCTAAGCCCCACAATATAACATCGCAAAGAAAGTCTATGAAGATTGCCCAAGAGAGACCACATTCAATCCGCAGCAAACTGCTTAGATTTGTGCCAGTCCACCGTCAACGGCGAGCTCACTGGCAGTCATGAAGCTGCTGTCGTCCGAGGCCAGGAACAAAGCTGCCGCACCAATTTCTGCCGGCTCGGCCACGCGCTGGAGCGGATTCTGCATTCCAAAAGCCTTCATGCCCTCCTCGCCCAGCGCCTCCTTCGCGAGTTCGGTCGCAGTCGGACCAGGAGACAGAACGTTCACGCGGATACCAGTGCCTTTCAAGTCCTCAGCCCAAGAGCGCGCAAAGTTACGAATGGCGGCCTTAGTCGCGGAGTACATGCCGAATCCAGGAGCGCCGGTGGTGCCGCTGCTTGATCCGGTCAGGATGATCGATCCTCCGGGGCCCATCAGCGGCAGAGCCTTCTGGACAGTAAAAACCGTACCCTTGATGTTGGTGTTGAGTACCTCGTCGCAGTGCTCGACAGTGATCTGGCCCAGTGGAAGCGGGGCTCCGGTTCCAGCATTGGCGAGGACAACATCGAGAGTGCCACGCTCGGCCCTCACGGCGGCGTAGAGTCGGTCGAGATCGGCCAGGTCAAAGATTGATCCCTTGACCGCACGAGCATTTGGTCCGAGGACAGCCAGAGCGGAATCGAGCGCCGCCTGTCGGCGACCAAAAATAAAGACAAAAGCGCCCTCGTCGACGAAGCGCTTTGCAGCTGCGAGACCGATGCCGGTAGCACCGCCGGTGACGACGGCAGTCTTTCCTTGAAGTCGTGACATATCGAAAGCTGCTAGAATTGAGTATAAACTGATGGAGAGGGATGTAATAGAGATGAGCAAGTATGTTGTGCTGCCTAGAGAGCTACGGAAGTAGACGCTTTTAAACAGTCGGCCATGTACCATGATGGATGCATAATTGACAAAGCATGACCTGTGATCGGTCATCCGCCAGCAGGTGTATCGCAGTTGACAAACCGACAAATGACAAATGCGCGCTGCGCAGTCTCTGAGTCTACCGTAGAGTGCAGACCAGGGGCTCGGAAAATACAGCGACTTCATGTGCATTGAAGTGAGCGGAAATTATAAATCACGAAGTAGGAGATCGACCGGGGATGCGCGTCGCGCAAACTCCGGCGATGGTGCGGCGCTGTGAACAATGGCGGAGCTTACAAATTGGTGCGGCGCTGTACACGATGCCGGGGCTTACCAATTCTGCCACTGTTGACACATGCTTCGTAATTTATCGGGATTTATCCCTCGGAACACGGCTTTTGATCTCTGTCTGCAAACCCTACTACCATGGAGTATTGGAAATCAGATCCCGATGGCCAGATCGCCCGAAAGTGGCCTTGGGCGCTCCCTTGAGTATATATTGCTGGTGTGGGCACTGATCCACGCAGCGCCACTCTTCAGACTACAGCCTACACCAGTGAGTACATCTCGATTATGCCCGCCAAATCTCCCATTATACTCGTCCTGGGCGCAGGCCCCAATATTGGCCAGGCCGTTGCGCGCACCTTTGCCTCGAAAGGCTACAAAGTTGCTCTTGCTTCTCGTTCACTGAAGGAGGCAGACAGCACGGATACTCAGTTGCACATCTCGAGTGACTTTTCAAACACGGACGATGTTGTGAACGTGTTCAGCAAGGTTCACAAAGCGTTTGGTATCCCAAGTGTTGTCGTTTATAACGGTAAGTCATAAGTGACTGGATATTCACGGCCACCTTTGAGCATTTGTTAATATATCAACAGTCAGTGCCTCTGCACTCACCCCGCCCGAGAGCCCATTCGCACTTCCGCTGGCTACTCTCAATCGCGACTTATCGATCAACGTCACGAGCGCTTTTGTCGCTGCGCAGCAGGCCACTCTTGGCTTTGAGCAGCTTCCCGCCTCGGCTTCAAAGGCTTTTATCTACACCGGAAATATTTTGAATGTCGCTCTGATTCCGGGTTTTATTGATCAAGGCATTGGAAAAGCCGCTGGCGCTCACATGATCTGGGCTGCTTCGGCTGCCTATAAAGACCAGGGATACAAGTAAGCCGTCTTCTCTATTATTCGAGGTTTTTGCTGATCAAGATGTTAACTTTTGTTGCAGATTCTATTACGCTGACGAACGGAAGCTGGATGGGTCGGCGAAGTATAGGGTCGACGGAGAAGCGCATGCCAAACTCTTCTGGGAACTCTCAGAATCGAAAACGCAAGGCCCTTGGTTGCAGACATTTGTTCAAGGTGTAGGTTACAAGGACTTTGGACCTATTCAGTTCTAGTCTATGTATTTAATATTGTGGTACTAGGCTGTGCCTTCTACTGGCGAATGCAGTTGTATGCTCAAACCGTAATCTCTTCATCTCGCACCCCCGTCTACATGCCCCTTCGTAATCTGTTTTTGTGGTTATTTCTAATGTCGGCCGCCAGTTTCTATACGTAACTGGTTGGGTTCTTTATTGATAAGTGTGTATTGATAGCTATGGAGAAATGCGCACAGTTATTGCACTAGTATACGGTAGTATGTGGTCCTCAGTTCAGATCTTCACGTTAGAAGCTTGTCAAGACGGACGCTAGCGGCTGCAAGAGCTGCCTTCGTGTTGAACTCTCCATACCACTGCGGCTGCATTGCTGCCAAAGATGTCTCGACCTCGGTATAGGTGGTACCGACGATAGCAATGCAATTACCGTTTGTAGAAGGATTCGTAGCCAGATATGTTGCTGCCCTAGCGACAGTCTCAGGCTTGCTCACTGGAGCACCAACCGAGAGGTACGCCTTAGCTGCACTCGACGGAAAAAGGGCCGTTTCTAGATTGTTAGATATAGAACAGCATATTCCGATGAAACTTACCAGTCCCTCCAGGTGCAAGAGCTCCGACGTTGACACCGAAATCCATAGTTACGGTTTTAAGAGCACGCAGAAGACCAACCACACCATGCTTCGACACTGAGTAGATTGGGATGTTCGGTCTAGCGTTGTAACTAGATGAAGATGCTGTAAGAACGAGTCCTCCACCAGGAGTAGCATTCCTCTTCATATAATAAATAGCAAGTTTTGCGGCTAGTCGGCTATGTTAGCAGCAAATACGTATTCAGAGGCGGAAATTCTGGACCATACTCATGACAACGCCCTTAACGTTTACCTCAATGAGGGCAAACTTCGGCGGCTCGAGCTCACCATTGGCATCGAAGCTATCTTCAAGATACGTTCCACCTTCGCCTATTCCGGCATTGGCAAACACGTAATTAATCTTTCCAAATTTCTTCCACGTGAAATCAAACAGTGCCTTCAGATCGTCCCAGCTCGTAACATCGCACTTCTGAAAAATCGCCTTCCTGAATTCAGAGATCGTTAGATTAGGCAGTAAAGCAGAAAAGTATTCACGGATCGTACCCTTTCGTTTCCTTCTCGACCGCTTCGCCCAAGATCGGGTTCATATCACCGCAGACAACATGGCCACCGCGGTCGGTAAGGAACTTCACAATGCTCTTGCCAATTCCACTGCCACCGCCTGATTCAGTCAGTCGTTGACCCTCGTCCTAATACTTCTCAGACTACACGTACCGGTGACGATGGCAACCGTGCCGGCAATGACGCCCAGGCTCTCCTCAGTAATATCAACTAGCGACATCAAAAAGTAGAATGGTCTGTATCGACAAAGGATTCACGTATATCGGGGATTGCTGCTCCGGGATCGGTGGTTAGCAGATGAAGCAGAAGCGCGGCAATGGCCCGTACTAATATGCAATTCCCAGTTCTGATATTGCCGCAGTCTGCTCACATTCCACCTTCCAGCAATGAGCGGGGTTTGTCTGACGACTCGGCTCCCTGTTCGGGACTTGTTCCGAAGATTTGAGGCGCCCGAGCCGGCCGAGCTTAGCCGCGGGAGTCCGGCGTCTGAGATGGCGATCGGATCCAGATCAGTCGTGCGGAGATCGAAACTTGTGCGGTGGCTTTGCACGACTTGACAAGCGGCGACCCTCAAGGGAGCTATCCTTTGCATCTTGATCTCCACATCGCATGTCATTGAATAGCGAATCGCAATTTGAAGTAATTAAGTAAATAAGTTATTACATTAATGACAATGATTGGTTCAGAATTCATCGCGTAAATACTCGATCGCGAGCGGGATCGATCAGCTGTATATAGGGTTTGTGGGTTTTGCAGGGTTTTTGGGAAATAAAAATGCATTTCATATCTGAGCCATACCACACAGGGCTACAGTTCCCAGTCAGGACTCAGGCGCATGCAGAATCACCATACTATCGTCAGATTCGGCGCGCCGTCATTTGCAATTTGCAACCCTCCAATATCTCATCTGCCATGGAATCCGCCGTCTACTGGCATGCGAACTCCCGTGATATAGTTCGACGCGGAGCTGCAGAAGAAAACCGTGATTCCCTTGAAATCGTCCGGAACTCCCCAGCGTTCCACTGGTGTTCGTGACATAACAAACGCCTCGAAATCCTTCTCCTTCTCCAGGTAGGCCTTGGTGAGCGGCGTCAAAATATAACCCGGGCAAAGACAATTGACTTGAATGTTATACTGAGCCCATTCGTTTGCAAAGGCTGACGTGAACTGGTTCAGCGCTCCTTTGGTGCCAGCATAAACCGAGATGTCAGTGTTGGCAATTGTGCCCGCAATCGACGAAACGTTCAGGATCTTTCCGCCCTTCCCGCGCTTGATCATCTGCTTTCCAATGTCTTGCGTAAGAACATACGGCGCGATCATGTTGATACTGACGACCTTCTCGCGGAATGCATCGTCAACATCGATAATCTTGCGGTGGCCGCTTACGCCGGCTACATTGACCAGGATGTCAAACACGTGTCCATCTGCCTCCATTTGTGCGGTGACGGCGTGAATATCGGGAACGCTCGCGAGATCACAGTCGTAGACAGAGACTTTGCGACCAAGCGCCCTCAGCGAGGCGGCCATGTCGGATTTCTCTCCGGGGACTTGGATGATAACAATGTCGGCTCCGGCCTCTGCTAAAGCGGTCGCCATTCCACCGCCAATTCCGCCGTTTGCTCCGGTGATAAGGGCGGTTTTGCCGTTGAGGCGGAAGCTGTCGAGAACAGGAACAGAAGACATTTGGGACTGTGGACTAGGCTCTGGTGCTTGCGGCGGGTACGTAGCGTGTAGTAAATACTCCAATGCTTGGTCGATCGAATCATGAGCCCATGGCTTTCAAAATAAGCCGGAGAGCTTACCGCGATGTTTAGTGCTCATTGCTGGCCATTTCGGCGCGTCCCCGATTCCGACCGGACCGAGGGCTCGGCTGCGTCGGCCGGAGGTCGAGATCGCTGCCCCGCATTTCGAGCGAGCCCACAGCCCCTGAATTCACGGATGTCAACAATGACCCCGAATCGGGAAGTCGCGCCGCCACGCGGCTATTATTAAGATCAGGCGTGTCCTCCTTAAGTCTGCTGACTTGATCCTCTACACTATTCAAAATCCATAGTCAATATGTCATACAGCGCTCATCAGCTGCAGTTGAAAGCCGAGTTCATTGCTGCGAATGGAAGCGACGCTTTCACAAGCAAGTGGGAAGACGTTCTAGCTTTAGACCCGGAAATATTCAAAGCCTGCCTCACTCTCAGCAACGTTCCAAAGAAGAAGCAGTACCTCTCTCTCAAAGTTCAGCACTTGGTATCACTTGCCGTCGATTGTGCAGTCACGCATCTCTACATTCCTGGAATCAAGGAAAACGTGCGAGCGGCACTCAAAGAAGGTGCTACGGCCGCTGAGATTATCGAAGTAGTCGAATGCGCAGCAACTCTGGGTGTTCATGCTTGCAGTGAAGGAGTGCCTCTACTGGCAGAGCTTCTTCAAGAAGAGGGATTGACGGAGAAGTTTCCCGAGATGTTTGCTGAATTGGATACACATCGAGAGCAGTTAAAGGCCGATTTCACGAGCACACGAGGATATTGGCACGAGTTTTGGGAGAACTTTCTTCGGATTGACCCGGAGTTTTTTCAAGCCTATTTGGGATTTTCAACCGTTCCATGGACCAAGAACGTGTCGGGTTCCAAGAGCGTGAAAGGCGCTCTTGATCCGAAGGTGCGCACCCTGATGTCTACTATATCTTTTTCTGACGAGATTAATGTTAACATTGTTTTAGGTCAAGGAGCTTGTCTATTGCGCTGTAGACGTATCCACTACACATCTTTATTTACCGGGACTTAAGCTTCATATGCGCAATGTTCTTAAATACGGAGGGACACCCATGGAGATTATGGAAGTCTTTGAGCTCGCTATGATGGTCAGTTTTCACTCTATTACTGAAACGTTGCCAATTCTTGTAGGTGCACTCAAGGAATAGTCTGTTCGTGAATTGTAATCATAATGTAGCTCACAAATCACGATATCATTAAGTGAGTGTCTTGCTCGCTCATAATTGAATAGTTATATTTTTATGAGTTTCCCGCAAAATGAAGCGGTCTAAAACCCGAAGTGAAATAAGTCATCGGCTTTAAAACAGTTACCATTCCGAGCACAAAATCATTGGTATAGTTGCCGTTCTTGAAAGGAATTGAAGAAAAACTGGAGAACATATTCTAATACCAAGTTGACTGCAGTCTGCATTCTGTTACAGTTTTACTGGTCTGGATGCATCTGACTAGCTATAGCTTATAAAGCGGTCCATTTTAACAGGTTCCAGGCGATAATCGGCCGTCGTTATCGTCGATCTTATTAATAATTGGCCGCAGCATGTGCGGCGCACCGCATCGAATTTCAGGGGCAAAAATCCGGGGAGGGCTCCGACGGCATGATGCGGTCCGGTTGTAAATACAGTTGATCGCTGCTCTTATATTACAGAACTTTCTCAAAACTTATATAGGCTGTAAGGTACTATTGCATTGGTCAAACTAACATCTGTATTCCATAGTTCGTTGGACTGGGAAAGCAACATAAGACTGCGTAGTCAGGACCTTCCCGCAAAATTAAACCTACAATCTGGCGATGGCGACATAGCCCATATAGCGTGCTCGGCAGACTTCAATGAAGTATAGACTTCAATGAAGTATAGAACTAGAGTATATTCCACGCCTGGATATAGTTTACTGCAAGTTGAGGCTTGTGGACTTCAGATCCTCTACGTATTTGGTACATTTAAGTATAAACATAGAGATCTCAGATCACGATATGAATTGCAGTTTATACGTAGTTCAGCAGTTGCATTCGCTCCCTCTACAACAGCTCTAAATTTTTCAAAGATGTCGTTATACATCGGACGTATAAGCAAAAGCGTAATGTTAGTTATAACTCTAAATCTTGCTAGTTTATTACGGTAGACTTAAAATCTATCTCGAGATTCTTAGAGCCAAAGACAGCGCGTTTTAAAGTTAGTTAGCTGATAGTTACGCAGTATAGCAGCCGCAAGCCTTCTACGTTAAGCAAAAAAGAAGTGTTGAAGCATAATATAGCACTTTTCCAATAATCTTCATTTTTATAATTTTAATTCTAAGGCTGCATTAGAACTTCGAAGGGACAAGTAACGACAGGGATTTGTTGAGCGGAGTCTTCGATCAGCCTGTGTCGCATGAATACTCTGTACAGGACTGCAGATTACTGACGGATAGATGATCTCGTTGATTAGAATTACTACAAAGGCCTTCACAAATCATCTAGAAATACTGCCTTGTAGAAACTTGGGTGCTTTAGGGCTCCCCTCTCTTGTTCGAGATTAGCTTAAGCAGGCTTTTTAAGTTGGGAACAGTAGACGCTCCAAACATGTCTAACTTTGCTGTTATACGTCTTCAAAGTCCAGAGAGCTGTACATATTCATATATACTACACTTACAGTCTACACAACTTATGGTACAGTTGTTATAATTGAGGATGGTAGGTTATCAGAGGACATGTATGACGTTGATCCGGGGTCAATGAATGCGAAAATCAGGGGTAAACGGCTGGAAGGTGGGGCGGACGTCGTTGGCGGGGGTAGAACCCAATGCGGGTTTACCGAAGCTGCCGAGCAAGCCGACCGTGCCCCCCCAGAGAGCCCGCAGCGTGCAGGGAAGCCGAGTTTGTAGAAGTTTTAGAACTTGTTTATAGAGTTTACAGCTGTTTTGCCTCGAGTGATCATGAGTTGCAGCGTTGCCGGGCCAACCGTCGCGCGCTCTGGTGCGCTGACACGTATACGTGCCGGCTCTAGGCAGCGTAAGGCTCCGCAACACGGACTGCGCGAGCGTTAATTGGATTGTAGACGCCTTCAGCATGAGCAATGCGGGGAAAAGCTTCTGCTTCCACTGTTCCACACGAAAAACACCGGACATCTGACGGCGCATGATCGTCTTTTTGTCTATTTGTCTTCCCCGCCTTTGACCATGATCCGTATATATTGCCCCTCTTCCGCTCTCGTGGCACCACACAGTTCACGGAATACGGCTCTTCTCCTTTTTGAATTGCAAATTTGAATAGGCAAAAGACTGATCCCCTTTAAACTGACTTCCACAATCACGAGATCAGATCCCTGTATCAGCACAATGATCCCAGCAAATCCGCACGCGTCCGCGTCCTCCTCGCGATGGCCTAGCGGCTTTGAGCTGCTCGTTATGGTTTACGTCTCTCTCGGTTCTCTTACATACGGCTACGCGTCCTCCATTATCTCCACCAGTCGTGGCCAGCCTTCCTTCCTCAGCTACTTTCATCTTGACACGGCTGCAAACGCAACCCAGCTCAATGGTGCCATGGACGGTCTCTACCAGGCCGGCGGCTTTTTTGGTGCACTTCTGGCATCGGAACTGGCAGATCGACTTGGAAGAAGGAAGACAATTCTCGTTGGGTGTTCAATTTGCGTTGTAAGCTCGGCATTGCTTGCAGGATCAGTCCAAATTGCCATGTTCATTGTTTTCCGTTTCTTTACCGGGTTCAGTGTCGGCGTTCTACTCACAAGTGTTCCCATGTATCAGTCCGAGGTATCTAAGCCTTATTCGCGTGGTGTAGGAGTTGGCACTCACGGGATTATGATTGTTGTCGGATACACTCTTGCTTCGTGGATCGGTGTTGGTTTCTACTTTGTCGACAGTCTCAACGGATCACAGTGGCGCATCCCATTTGCGATTCAAGGATTCTTCCCTCTTGTTCTCGGGCTTGGCCTGATGACGCTACCGGAGTCGCCGCGTTGGCTGCTTATGCAGGGACGCACGGAAGAGGCCCGTCAGATTATTCTTCGCATTCATCGAGATTCGAGTGATCCGACAGATTCACATGCAAAGCGCGAGTTTTTGCAGATGGAGCAGCAGTGGAAACTTGACCACGAAAACCACGTCACATGGAGAGACGCGTTTATGCTTCCGCATTATCGCAAGCGCATGCTCCTTGGTTGTGTTTCTCTTTCGGCTGCCATGGCTACTGGAATTCTCGTCATTAACAACTACGGTCCGACGCTGTACGCTGATCTGGGATTCAGTGTTCAAGACTCTCTTTTCATGCAGGGTGGATACATTACAGTCTCTCTGTTTGGAAATGCGATCAATGCTCTCACGGTCGACCGAGTCGGACGCAAGCGGCATATGCTGATTGGAATTGCTGGCTGCGGGCTCTGTCTCGTTGGAGAATGTGTCGCACTTTCCACTTACGAGCGCATTGGTAGCTATTCGTCTTCCATTGCTGGCGTGTTCTTTTTGTTCCTCCACATTGGCATCTATGGTCTGAATATCGATGTCACGTCGTTTGTGTTTGCGGCAGAGATCATGCCAAATCAACTGCGTGCCAAGGGCATGGCATTTTCAAGCTGTGGACTATTTTTGTCTACGCTGGTCTACCTCGAGGCAGCCTCGACAGCGTTTGCAGAAGTGGGATGGAAATATTATCTCTTGTTTGTCTGCCTGTGTGCTGTGTACTTTGTTGCAATTTTCTTGTATTTCCCGGAAACGAAACAGCTGTCTTTGGAAGAGATGTCGGCATTATTCGGCGACAAGGTCACGGGTATCAATCTGCATGCCGACAGCGAGGCATTGGACTTCCAGGAGAAGCCTGAGAGCTCGGTCGAGCAGTTTGAGGGAGAAAGAGCTACAGAAACGGCGTCTGGTAAATAGCTTCGTTTTATGCTGCTCTAATAGCGTTTGTGCTGCTTTTATTTGATTTTTTGCTTGGGGAGCTAGGATCGAGTCGAGCAATTAACTAGCTGAAATTGTTCCAATTCTTCGCGTCTGCACAGTCTATTCTGATAGACCGATCGGTACTTGTTGAGATAGTAGACCGCACGTACAAGCTACAAGTCTCATTCGAATAACAAACAACGAGTCCAGTGAGTTATAAGTACAACATTGGGCCATGCTGGTTTATCAGCCGTACTAGAAAGTCCGTATGATAACTCCTCGTCGCTGTATATGGTATGTATGAAGTCCGGCAGAGCACTATCGCACGATAGCTGGATCCGAAGCGTGCCGGCGGTGCCGACTATTTAGCAGACGAGAATACGGCATAAAAGCAGAAGTGTGTGTAGGTTGGGTTCTTATATGGGAGAAATGTGGAGTGACATGGCATGAGAAGATGCTACTCGGCAAGCAAAAAAGCTTGAGTGCAGAATGTACTCGGGTCGGGTCGGACAGAACCGGTCCCACCCGCGCCGCATCCCGCAAAGCAACTAGCAGGTCCGACTATAATGCGGGGCAAGAACTCTAAAGACGAAGCTTAAAATCTTTGTAGGCCGGCCGGGCTTTGCAGCTGGCCCGCGGCGGGCGACGGCATCGGCCGAAGCGCAGCCGAGCGGGCCGTGGCAGCCTGCTGGAGCTGGAGCTGGAGTTGACTATAGAGTACCGAGTACCGAGTACAGACTGCAGATAAGGCACAGGCAGAGCAGAGCGACCAGAACCAACCCCGCTGCTCCTATATAACCGCCACGCCTCCACCGGAGCGCGTCTTTCACAGTCACCAGTCACACTCACCACCATCACCTCCTCTTTCACGCCTCCCCTCTCCCAGTCCACCTACCACAGATCTTCACTATGACTCCCGACATCAATCGTGTCGTCACGACCTCCCTGACTCCCGACGTCGACGCTCTCCCCGTGCCCGGCGAGGTCCACGAGAACGCGTGGTACAACCAGGACTTTGATGGCCATCGTATCTCGGAACAGCCCCTCTATACTCCGCGCGACATCCGCATGGTCTGCATCGGCGCGGGCGCCACCGGAATCCAGCTTGCCTATAAAGCTGAGCGTCTGCTGAAAAACGTGACGCTCCAGATCTACGACAAGAACAACGACGTCGGCGGAACGTGGCTCGAGAACCGCTATCCCGGATGCACGTGCGACATCCCCAGTCATAGCTAGTGAGTCCATTATCTGTGTCTTTACGCGACTTCAAAGGGCAGCTTGCTAACAACTACAAGCCAGTTCACCTGGAACCGCAACCCCTCGTGGTCGAGCTTTTACGCGTCCTCGAAGGAGATCTGGCAGTACATGAAGGACACGGCGACTAAATTCGACCTTGAGAAGTACATGAAGCTTGGGCACCGCGTTCTTTCCGCCACCTGGAACGACGACGAGGGCGTCTGGGTCCTCGCTGTTCAATCTCCCGACGGTACTACGTTCACCGATAAGTGCGAGATTCTCGTCAACGGCTCCGGTATTCTGAACACCTGGAAATACCCCAGTATTCCTGGCATTAGTGAATACAAGGGTAAGCTCATGCACACCGCCAAGTGGGACGATACTTACGACTTCACCGGCAAGACCGTCGCCGTTATTGGTGGAGGATCCTCTGCAGTGCAGACTATTCCGGCTCTGCAACCGATCGTCAAGAAGATGATCCCTTTTCTACGCTCGTCAGTCTGGATCACGACGGGTTTTGGTGCCAAGTTTGCCGGTCCCGGTGGAACAAACTTCCAGTACTCCGATGAGCAGATTGCCGACTTCAAGAAGGATCCGGAGAGCTACTACACGTACTGTCGCGAGCTGGAAGGTGAGCTCAACAAGCGGTTTACTCTTATGCATCTGAAGAGCAAGGATCAAAAGGCATCGCGCGAGCTCGTTGGTGACATTATGCGCGAGCAGCTCGATAACCGCGAGGAGTTCGCCAAGCATTTGGTTCCCGATTTTGCACTTGGATGCCGTCGTATGACTCCGGGATCCGGATATCTGAAGTCGCTGACCCAGGACAACGTCGAAGTCGTGTGGGAAGATGCGGCTAGGTTTACTGAGAATGGTGTTGTCGATGCCAGCGGAAACGAGCATGTGGTTGATGTTGTGGTTTGCGCTACGGGTTTCGACACTTCCTATGCGCCGCCTTTTGAGATTATTGGCCAGGGCGGCGTGACTCTGAAAGAGCAGTTTGGTGACTTCCCCAAGGGATACCTTGGTATTGCCGCCCACAACTTCCCGAACTTATTCCTTTTCCTCGGACCCAACGGACCTGCGTCGCATGCTTCGGTCCTACCCATTCTGGAATGGCACACTCGATACGTGTTTCAGATGGTGGAAAAGCTGCAGTGTGAAAACATCAAGTCGTTTGATCCAAAGGAAGAGGTCGTCAAGGACTTTTTCAACCAGACGCACGAGCTCATGAAGCGTTTGGTGTGGTCTTCTGCATGTCGTTCGTGGTTCAAGAACGGCAAAACGAACGGTCCCGTCACTGCTATCTGGCCTGGCAGTCGTCTGCACTACTTTGAAGTGCTGGAAACTCCACGCTACGAGGACTACGAAATCAAGTACCGCAGCAAGAACCGCTTCCAATTCATGGGTAACGGTTACACGATGCGCGAGTTTGATCCGGAGGGCGATGCTGTTTGGTACTTCGAGGACTCGTTCACGAAAGTTTAGGCGGTTGCTTTGAGCCTTTGCACATTGTTGATAGACTGGAGGCCGACTGTTGGAGCTTGAGTGTGTATAGCCGATGTGCATTAATTACTGGATGTGTAATTGACGGGACTGATGTATGCACCACGATCTAGTGCTGATCTGTAGCTGTTTGTGCTGGAAGGCGATGTTGATAATTGAGAAGTTACTCGGAGCTAGAGCAAATACGTAATGCGTTTATTACCTTTTTACTATTTACTTTTGAAGCGACTAATGAGCATTGAGCAATGCGTAATGACTTACGAGTTTGGTGCTCTCTTGACCGACAAATACAGGGTAAGCCACACGTATAACCACTAACTATTGTTACATGTAGGACTGTGTTTATCAGTCGCCAATATGGGCGCTGAGTTAAAGTTAAATTCCGCGGCCCGCGCCGGGCGCCGTCCGCTAGGGTTTAGGGTTTGTATCTACCCCGCAGCCATGATCGGCCCCGCCAGGGCAGCCAGCGGCCAGTGTCACACAAAACGCAGCCAGGTATCCCCGCCTTGGTCTCGTACTCTGGACTCCCGTGCGGGCTCTGAGCCTTCCTGAACTTCCTGAGACGCTGTCGTACGCTTTGCATTCTGTGCTCGTCCATCACGGCCTCGCCTACTGCTTCAGAATCCCTGATCGTGCCCGCCGGATTTTCTTTCTCCCCCGAGTCACTCGACTTTCTATACACACAGTCTCAGTCATGTTTGCTGATCCCAAGCCCTTGCCTGCGACGTCCGTTCCGTCCGGTGACAAGTCTACCCCCCTTCCACTCCCTCCCGGATCAGTGAGCAGTTCCGAATCAGCGGACTTTGCCTCGTTGGTCGATGCTTCAAGTCTGAGTCCAGCTCAGGGCGCGTCTTCGTCTTCAAAGTCGCAAGCTGCGACGTCCTCGCGTCCGACGCAGTTTGTCACAAAGCCTCGCAACAGAGCCGCCATTGCCTGCGAAGTCTGCCACGCCCGAAAGGTCCGCTGTAATGTCACTGAACACGGTCCGCCCTGCGCAAATTGCATGCAAGACGGCATCACCTGTGAAGTCTTCACACGTCGCAGGTAAGTTTCTTTCTCTATGAATCCCCCTTGTGCTTTTCTCTGACTCATTGTCTTCCTAGACTCCGTGCCCAACATCGTCTCGTCGCCGTCACGAAGAAGCATCGAGCGCCGTATACGACCACCGAAAACTCCGAGATCGGCTCAGCTCAAGAAGCGCATAGGCGCCCTTCGATCTCTCGCTCTTCAATCAGCTCTGTATCCGATTCACCAGTGGCGTTCCGCTCACGTCGCTATAGCACTCTGTCTGTCGAGGCTGCGAAAGGCTTGCAGATCGAAGGCTCTTCTGACGATACGTCGGATGAAGGAGACAACACGGGCTCGTTTGCTGCTGCGCTAGACGAGAGACTCGATGAACGTACCGGCGACGGAGGCGCACCCTTCTACGTCGGTAAGTGGCATTTGTATCTTACAGATTTGTATCGAACATATCTAACATGACTCAAAGGTGACCAACACGGACTACCCTTTATCTTGAAGATCTGCGAGCCAGGTCGTGCTAACAGTGGAGGTCACTACATCGTTCCTCGTGCCACGGCGCGAACGGTACCATCAGAAGAGTTAGCCGTGCTTCAAATGCGAGGCGCGTTCTCTCTTCCTGCTGAAGATGTCCGGGAAGAGCTGTTGCGCAACTACTTTAGTTACGTGCATCCATTCTTACCAATCATTGACGTCCGACACTTTCTTGCTCAGTATGAGAAAGGAGATCCGCAGACTTTGAATCTGCTGCTGCTTTGGACTATGATGCTGGCCGCCTCAAATGTATGGACTTATTAATCACCGTTTTCTGTTATATGATTCCTTTCTGACTTTTCTAGTTTGCAGATGAAGAATTAGTTAAGAAGGCTGGATTCACATCCCGCAAAGCAATGAAACGCGGGATGTACAGATGCGCCAAGGTAGGTCACTATTTTTCAGATATCTCTATTTCACACTGACATAGCTAGGCCCTTTACGACGCCGATTATGAAGAAGACAAGATTGCTCTTATTCAGTCCGTAATTCTGATGAGTTTCTGGTATCCAGACACAGAAGACCGAACAGGTCCCTGGCATTGGATTGGTATTGCTATCAGTCTTTCTCAGACTATCGGACTTCATCGCGATCCCGACATCGGCGAGTATCGTCGGCCGCAGATTTCTGATACTCAGCGCCGGATCTGGCGGACTATTTGGTGGTCCTGCTATTTCCGCGATGTATGGCTGTCTTTGGGCATGGGACGGCCGATGAGGGTCAGACCGGAAGATTGTGATGCGCCTTTTCCTGAGCTTGGTGATGCGTTTCACGGATATCTAGACGTATCTCCAGTCATGCGCGCAAAGTATCTACCCGACGATGTTCAGACCTTGTCTCATTATTGGTATGGCCTTCTCAAGTTATCCTGCGCTCTAGGAGATATTTTGGCAAACCACTACCGACCTAGTCATAATCAGCCTACGATTTTCGACTTTGAGCGCGGCCAAAAGCTTTTGGAAGATTGTCTGCTGCTGTGTAAAAATGATCCACCGCCAAATAGTTCGAGACCCATCGTCCTGCATGCGTGCCAGCTGGCTCTCTACTATGAGTAAGTACCACCACCGAGCGAGCATATCCGTCTTTAGCACTACATCTGACATTAATACAGTGCCTCCTATATTACTCTGTATAGACCGTATGTTCTGGTTGGAGAACGCGAGCTCGATTGGATGCGGAAAGATGGTTGGCGGGAAACTGTCATTGAAAAGGCAATGTCTGCTGCGGCGGACGCGAACATGGTGCTGAACAAAATGATGTCCCTAGACCTTATCGACAGTTGTCAGGCAATGACGTAAGTTCTTTTAAGTCATGGCCGTACTGATTCAACGCTGCTGACACTGTAATGCAGAGTTACCGCTTTGATACCAGTAATGGAGATTCATCTGTTCGGATCGACCTCGACGAGTGTGATTTCCCGTAAACTCAGTCAGCATCAGTTGTCCTTGTGTCTCATCGTTCTTGATCAATTGAAAAAGACGTACTGGGCAGCTAATTTTGTCTGGGTGCTGTTTGCGCGAGCTCGTGATCGCTTGAGGCAGCAGCAAAAGGAGAAGAAGCGGTTACAAGAAGAGCAGGAGACTCTCGGAATTGCACATACATTCATCGCTCCGACAGAGCTCAAGACCAGCAATGGCGGATTGCTCAAATCACCGGATCTCAGCCAATTCGTACGTGATGAGGGTAATGCGGCAGTTCGATTTGAATGGGACCTAGCGAGTGTGAAGCATACCGGCAGGGAACTGACATACGGCAGCGAAAGTACGAGCAGTACAGACTCTTTTTTTTCGGACGAGTATATTTTGCATAGCTTATTGAATCCGCCGATTCCAAGTCCGCTCGATTTGATGAATAGTAGCCCGAAAGAAGACTTGAATCTTGAGATCAATTCGATGCTTAGTCCTGGGGCGTTTTTGGAACTGTGGAAGAATTCCAATAAGAACTGACATTTCGAAAAAGATAAAGGGTCGCAGGTTCGTGATAATATTGGCAGGATTGGAGTTCATGAAGAGAGGTTAAGTATTCAAGACGACGAGAAACGGACAGCGTGATGGGATAATTTTATATTTATAACGTTAGAGAATTCATAGTTATACGCAATCTTAAAAAAAATACAGCCATATCTATAAAGCCTTCAGAAGGTTCGTCCCATCATGGTTTCTACTCGTTCGTATTTTGGCAGTCATTCTGTAGGACTAACTTTATATGTGGTGGGTTTTGCATTATGTAGGTGTCTATGGTTAGTTACACAAAGTGGAAGTGCTAAATGCGCATAACTCGCCCTACATAATGTTGCAAGTACAAATCGGCGTACAGGATGTCTGCTAAACCTACAATGCAGATGTGTCTGTTGAGTATTGCACATGATCTCTATGATCATTCGCTTATGCTCTCCGATGGCAAGGTATTGGACCAGCTGACCACACTATCTGCTCCTGGACTTACGATGAGACACACGTGTCCATTTCTAGGAGATTAATGTGAGTTAACTAAAGCCACTTTACTTTCATCTACAAACGTGACCAAGCAACACCTCGTCTAACAAGACGGTTCTTCGAAATATCCCTAACTGAGGCGCAGCCAACGAGGGACATGCACAATCTGAAGTCGTCCTCAAGAATTTGCTCTGCACGTTCGACGCCTTGCTGTCCGTCATACTTAAGTCCCCAAAGAACCGGCCGTCCGATCAAAACAAAATCAGCACCCAAAGCGCGCGCGGAAGATGTCAGAACCACGACGTGCACTGGAATCCGGCCGTTTACCCACGACCTCTGGAAGTGCGTGTAAAGTCGGCAGGCATCCCTCTAATTGTCTGGCTCCGTGATTTGAGACCCAGATCCCGTCCGCGCCAGCTTCGACAGCGAGTGTTGCGTCTTCAGCTGCCGTGACGCCCTTGAGCCAGAGTTGCATCTTGGTCACGCTTTTGAGCCATTCGATATCCTCGAATGATAGTGCTAGGTCAATCACGCTAGGCTTGACGGTTTGTGAGCTTGTATGTCGGTATTCTTTCCTGGCTCAGAAATCTCGGTCTTCGAATCGACGGCGAGATCGATCGGACACGCATACCGGGAGCCAGTGAAGATGCCCGGCTCGCAACCTGGAGGCAACGTAAACTTATTCCTGCGCTCAGAGAATTGGAGACCGAGAAACGGCGAGTCGATTGTCACAAGAGCGGCCTTGAAACCAGCTGCTTCAGCACAACGGATGAGGTCGGCTGAAGTATCACGGTTTTTGAAGACATAGAGCTGGAAAAAGACGAGGGAGCTCCCTGCGACCGTTTTCGTATCTTCCAGTGAGAATGTAGAGTACGATGAAATTGCCATTGGCCTGGTATGGCCTTTTGCGGCTCTGCCAGTCGCCAACTACCCGTCCACATGCGCGAGCCGGTGCATCGCTGACGGCGCTAGTCCACACGAGATCGACCACTCCCTGGCAAGCAGGTCCTTCGCTGGGGATATACCCACGCTTGTCACGCCGGTCATGTAACGAGGCCGACTACGATAGTCGTTGTATGCTGCTTTGTTCTCGCTGACCGTCATGAGATCGTTCGCGCCGGCAGACCAAAAGTCCCAAGTCATTTTGTCGCCCGCGATTCTGGACGCTGTCTCCAGGTTTGCCAGATTCAAGACCGTCTACTTCTCTGACATTGTTGATTAAGTGTCCTTGAGTTGCAATGCAATATTTAGTTAGGAATGCCCTGCGAAGGGTTCGTTGAGATATAAATCGTACAAAACTCTGAGGCCAGGCCCATATCTCGGGCTCATCTCCGGATCCGGGGCCCGCACATCTCACGGCTTCGACCCCCGCCGGCTCATTACAACACCACGCCCGTCGCACGATTTATAACATAGTTAAGAATACTTTTTAGACTTGGAGGCATTAATTGCATTGGATAATAGCATGGCGTCTATTTTTGCTCACAGACTGGGTGTTTACTATAGGTTTGCTTATAATTATACGCCGTTGCATTCTTGTTCGAGGCTCGAACAAAATAGCACATTTCAGAACAAACGATTGTAGATCGGTATATACTTCATAATATTTTATAGTTCGGCTAGATTTAGGAGTCACATAGTTAATGGCCTGTAGCAGCTCCAAGAAACCGGCTCAACTACATAATTCCAAGCGCATTCGCAGGAGTAGCGATGGCGCCCTGAAAGTTGATGGGCGCGCTTGTCAAGAAAAAGCTATACCGCTTATTCTTTGCGCAGAGTGCCGAAATCGCTTCAAGACTAATCAATTCACCAATAGGGCACCCGAATCCGCAAAGCATGTACTCGTGAAGCATGACACTATCGGGGCCGGGTGGCCAGGACTCAAGTGTTGCGCAGTCCGCTCCAAAGGCGGCCAGTTTGTGGTTCCAGATCCAGGCTGCGGTTTCTTCGCATGCTTTGACGCCAGCGTTTTGGTGAGAGACGTGTGTACGCTCGTAGCGGGCTTTGTCGTCTGCGGCGTCGTGCCATTCAATCCAGCCTGTGCGAACGAGTGCGATGTCGCCGGGAAGCACCGTGAGTCCCTCCCATTCGGCAACTGCCTCGAGGTCCTTGACTGTGATGTGGTGTGTTGTCGTTGGGTCATATACGATTCCCTTTGCCTTTGCGTACGCAGCGTAATCAAATAGTACGCCACGACCAACCATCCCACCAATATCAGTCCATCTGTCGACCGTTCTGGGACGCCCGGGACGGGGTGCTTGCATTTCCTCGTGCGTGATGCCCTGGAAGTACAGGTGTGACTTTTGGTGAGCAAAGTGGCATACGCCGTCCCATTGAGAGCTGATCTGAGTGTTGAACGTGATCTGTCCACAATTAGTATGTGTACCAATGAACCGATACTGGAAGAACTCACTTCGTCATCGTTGGCGAAGAAGTGGGCTTTGGAGCGTCCGTCAATCTGCTTCACTTGCAGCTTTGTACGGCCAAACCCGACGTAGGTAAAGGCGTCCAGCGGCCAGCTAGTAATTATTAGTAGTGGTCATGCAACAATACTTATATAAAGTGCAATAAAGACTTACTTGAGAGCACAGCGCTCGCCGGTGACAATCTCTTCCTTTGCGCGCTTGACGACGTCGGTCGTGAGATGGTTCAGCGTGCCCAAGTAGTCCTTCTCGCCCAAACCGCCGTGGATGAGCTTGTTCCAGACCTCCCAAGAGCAGCCTTTTGGTCCTCCGCCAGGTATGTTTGGTAGTTCAGAGAAGTCGGGGGTGTTCATTGCTGTTGATTCGACTGTCTTGGGGGCGCGAAGACGATAGAGACGGCGTTCTTAAAGAACCGCGCGCCGCACGATCCGCGCCGCACGAGAATGCGGGGATCAATTTTCAGGGGTCGACGGCCGGCTCATATAAGCTCGCGCCGCAGCGCAATTCGGCTGCGTCGGCCCCGGTCGGGTCGGCTAAGATCGGCCTGTACTATATCGAGCTAGCCAGCTAAGTGGGGTTGTCGTGGACTTCCAGCAGCAGATGGTCAGGTCGGGAGGCTGATCACCCAAGAAGAACGTAGAAGAGCCGAGGAGGACTAAGGAGTAAAGAGGGGATGCATATTTGTTACCAACCAATTGCCAAGTAGATAATAAATGTGCGGTCCGCCTGGAATCAAAAATCAAGCACATCCCCACCACTTCTCTAATTCATAACTTCAACTGTCAATCGAAAGTCAATACGTCATAATGGCCACCGACTCCAACATTCTCGACCGCTTCCGCCTCGACGGAAAGAAAGCATTAGTGACTGGCGCCAATGGTGGCATCGGCGGCGCGATGGCAGAGGCACTGGCGGAAGCCGGCGCGGATGTGGTCGTGATCCAGCTTCCGGGCGACAAACCCGAGGCTGCAGAGCGCGTCAAGGCTCTTGGTCGCAAGTCGTACTACTACGACTGCGATTTACAGGACACCGCAGCCATTCATTCCGTTTTGGCAAAGATCATGGAGACTGACGGGCATGAGATCGATATTCTCATCAACTGCGCCGGGGTCAGCGGCCACAAAACGATTCTTGAAGTCGAAGATGCGTGGCGAGAGCGTGTGGTTGCTATCAACATGAATGCAGTGTACGTCATTACCCAGGACGTTGGCAAGCAGATGATCAAGCGCGGAAAGGGCGGCAAGATTCTCAATGTGTCCTCTCTCGCGGGCATGCAAGCGACTCAGAACATTTCCGTGTACGCCGGCACGAAGGGCGCCGTCAACCAGTTCACGTCGGCATTCGCCAACGAATGGGCGCAGTATGGCATTCAAGTCAACTGCGTGTGTCCCGGCTACGTCCTTACTCCGTTGACGCAAGGATATTTTAACAACGAGAAGGGATTTAAGGAGTACATCATGTCGCGTACGCCGATGGGTCGCTGGGCTTTGCCGGATGATTTCAAGGGATTGACAGTTTTCTTTTGTAGCTCTGCTTCGGACTACCTGACTGGTGTGCGCATGCCTGTCGACGGTGGCTTCCATGGTAGATAATCTGATTGCGAGAGTTTAGTGAATCCTAGTTCCATAACACGTACGATCTAGCTCGTAGGCTCCCACTCATAACTCGATTGTGATAAATTGTAATAACTATTGATTTACTTTCTAGTCAAACACAAGATCTTTCGCGTCAGCTCAGATCGCGCACCTACGTCGATATCAGCCACCGGCCCATACGCGGCATGAGTCTGTTCGAGCACGGTCGTCTCCCAGCCATCGCCAATTTTCTCCCGTCCAGCGTCGTCCCAGCATGCCTGGATCGTAGCTCCAATCTTGTCTACAAATGCGGTCAATCCACCTTCACCACCCCCCACATGATACGAAGAGAACGGACCAGCCACGGCCCAGCGCGGACCTAGTGAGTTCTCGACTATCGTGTCCAGATCTTCGGCAGATACGACTCCTTGGTTCACGAGATGCACAGCTTCGCGAAGAAGAGCAAATGCAAGTCGGTTTGCAACAAATCCTGTCGTCTCTTTCTTCAAAAGAACTGGAGATCGTCCAATACTCCGCCAATACAAAAGGGTGCGATCGACAGTGTCTTGTGAGGTATCTGGAGAAGGCACGACCTCAATCAGCGGCATGACATGCGGAGGGTTGAACGGATGCACGACCACGAGCCTGTCCTTTGCCGACATTTCCTCAGACTGAACAGAAGCCGCAATTCCCGAAGTTGACGACCAGAAAAGCGCTGTGGGCGGAGCAAGTTTCTCGATCTGAGCCCAGATCATGTGCTTGAAAGCAACATTTTCGGGTCCCTGTTCCTGTACGATATCGGCCGTTGCCACTGCGTCCTGCAGACTTGTCGCTACTCGTAATCTTCCATTTCCAGTAAATACACCAATCGGACTGCTGCTGAGATAGGCGGGAAGTGCTTCGTCGACGTAGCTCGCAATGTCTGGACGCGCGTCGTAGATCGTCACGCTGGAGTCGCGGGACTCATTGAGATGCAGCGCCGCGAACGAGAGGCCGATCGTGCCGGCGCCGACGATTGCAATTTCGACCATTCTGGGAGTATTTTCGTGGAGACTTTGATCAAGATTCAGAAACAGTATGATGCGTCCGCAAAAGAATCAGACTCCTGATATGGACAGTAGATGTACAGCAAGAAAATTGATTCTCGGTCGGTCTCGGTAAACTGGTGCATGAATCGGCTGCGCTCGGTGCGCCGCACGCGCCGCACGAAACTTAAATTGCTAGGTGGGGTCGTTTTCTCTTAACCCATGTCCAACTCTTCCTGATCAGCTTCCCTCATTTAAACTCGTTCTTTGATCAGTTTACCTCTTACTCCCAGTGCTATAACCTGCTTCATCACGGAAATATTTGCAATGGCAGACTATGCGCATTACGCGACGCCAGCAGAAGAGTGGGTCAGCTTCGCCAAAACGCTTCCCGCGCCAGGTCCGGCCACGTCCCTCCAGGAGGTCCGCAACGCGTTCCACGAGAGTCGCACAAAGCTTTTCAACACCGTTCTTGGCCAACAGAGCAACGTTACCGTGAGTGAAGTTTCTATCCCTTCCAGCAGTGACTCCTATTCGATTCCAGCCCGTTTGTACGTCGCGACAAAGACATCTCAACCTTCCAACCTTTGCGGATACATGCATCTCCATGGAGGTGGTTTTCATCTTGGAAACCTGGACACTGAGGACGCGTACTGTCAATGGCTCGCGGCAAGCTCTGATACTATTGTACTGAACGTGAACTACAGCCACACGCCCGAGCGCGCGTTTCCCGCTCCAGTGTACGACTGTTGGGACGCAATGGACTGGTTTGCCAAAAATGTGGAAACATACGGCATCCAGTCTAATCAGATCATAGTTGGCGGCTCAAGCGCTGGCGCTTCATTGGCCATATCGACCGCTCTTCATGAAAACACGACGGTAAGTTTCCAGAATGGCAGGTTATCAAAGCTCTTGGTGTTTGATCCTAACAGCTGCCCTAGGGTAAAAATCGCATCTGCGGACTCACTCTAACAGTACCACCCACGGTAGACGAGTCACTTTTTCCGACACACTTGGTCAAAGACGGCTACACATCACTCGAGCAAAACAAGGACGCTCCAATTCTGCCAGTGTCGCGTCTGCGTCAATTCATGTCTCTATACAAAGCCGATCCCGCAAGCCCTTACGTCTCGCCCCTGCTTCTTCCCGACGAGCAGCTTGCCGGATTTCCTCCTACCGCGTTCTTCGTTGCCGGTTTGGATCCGCTCAGAGATGAGGGTATTTTGTTTTACGAGAAACTGAAGCGGATTGGGTATGTTTGACGCTGTATTAAGCTGCTGCGCATATGCTAACTTGCGACAGAATTGATGTGTCTCTCATTGTATACACGGGCTTCCCGCATGCGTTCCAAATGTTCCCGCAAATGGAGAAAAGTGCTGAATGGCGCCAGGATTTGCTTGATGCTATTTCAAAGCTTTCCAAGTAAGCTTCGACCTTCGTGGCTCTACTGACTGTTTGAATAAAGATAAATACACGACAGCACATTTGCCGTTTATACAAATACTTTGCAATCGCAGTGTCTTGCATGTCCTAGAAAATCCTTGTAGTGTTTGCATTCCCAGCCCTCTATACAGATTCTTGCGAACGTAGCCGTCGCTCAGGCGCGTTTTAACGCCGATGATTGTCATTTGTCAGGTTGCTGACTGACGTTCAATATCTTCTCGGAATCTCGGTATCTTATACGTACGTGCATGGGGTTTAGGAATCATATTTCTTATTGTCGAATTGCTGGAGAGATTCAATTCAAAGAGATTTTGGATCGAAATGAAGTGATCGCAATTTTTTTAAAAAAGCTGTTTTGAGCCGCACCAGAAGTTCCTCTGGGAAATCCAGACGGTACTGGGTTCTCATATCTCTAGGAATCACCCTAAGATATCACCTATCTTTCTACAGTTACTGGTTACATTCATTATCAAGCCAATTCCAATTTGGCCCTTGAAAGAAGGATAGTCAGCTATTTATAGTAACAGACTCACAGTGTCGTCGAACTAGTCAACACATCATCATAAAGTCTGTCTACCACGAGGGCCGAATAGACATGACACTCCCTAAAACATGCCATGCATTGAGTCGCGTAAAATGTACAAGCTACTCTTCAAACTGCAATGCTTCATCCTCAATAGCGCCGTAAATCTGCTGCAAAACAGAGATAATATGCATCAACCCGTCGTTAATCGCCAATGTGGCAAGGACTAAGTCACATTAGTTTCTGCATCCCAGAAAACACCTGCTTAAAAACAAACCAAAGAACGTACTGTATGAATACATGAGGACAAAGTCATCCTCATTGCCAACGGAACCTTCTCTGACCTGCAGAAATCGGAACTCGTTGACTTTAGCTGTCATTACCTCGCGCGCGCGCTCGGTATTTGGAAGGTGTTCCGGAAGCGGAAGACCTAGGCGGAGGGATGCGGAGATCACTTCTCATGTTAGATGATGGCACCAAAAACGATCCATGCAACAATAAACTTACGGTAAAATAAAAGAAATATTCGATTGTTGAGCTCAGTCCCTATAAGGTGTTAATGGCAAACCGATTTGCGCAAATAATATACCCACTTTCACGATCCGTATAGACAATAATTTGGCTTTCCAACCCGTCAGAATGGCCTGCTCGTAGCACCATATCCTACATCACGTTAGACACAGAGGATAAGCGTTCCAAAAAAAGCCAAGTACTTACATTCATCATATGAAACGAATCCAGCATATCCTGAGTGACCTTGACAATCGTCTCATACTCCGTCATCGGAAACGGTCCTTTCAGTCGAAACTCTCGTCCAGCTTGGTCGAGTAACGTACTCAATTTCAGTAAGGACTTTGACATCTTGACCTCATCTTGGAGACCAATATAGCTCTGCTGGTGATCTATCAGAGACGTTGAGCCCGCGGGTTCGGTCTCCTGCAGCACTGCGCTAGATTCTTGGATATCGGATGACTGGTCGGGAGTCAGAGGGCTGAGCGGACCGGATTTCCAGATAAGGCCCATGCGGAGCCAGAGAACTCCTAGTTGCCGTTTTAATTGAGCACGAGCACTAATCGGCCATCTGAATATAGTCAGAAACAGCCGACGTACGAGCACAAGTGTTGACGCACATATAAAACGTGATGAATACACCCCAGAGAACGCCCAAGGTTACCGACACCAGTCGATGTACTGTTAATGTACGTTAGACAGTATTACCAAAACATTAATGATGAGAAATCAATACGCACATGCGATCTCGCCCACAACAGGAATATAACCGTCTTCGTATTCATCGTGATCGTCCTCGTCTTCGTCAAAATCATCGCGTGATAAACTGTAGGCGTATAATGCCGTAAGATTAAATGTAAGAAGAATAAACCTGTAGAAGTCGTCAGAAGTAGCTTCCACGATTGTGAAGATGCCACATACCGGCCAAATACGGTATTTGGCTTTCCTGTTAAGATGATGTGAAAACAGATGATGGCGATAAGGAAACCGATCGAGGCGAGTATGACAGCGTCTCCTGGGGCGATCTTCCAACTATGTTGCTGCGTTAGACAAATACAGATCGATATAAGCGAAAGTACTTACGCCGTATATGCCAGTGCTGTTCCAATGCATGTCCCCAAGATTCTGATATGTGTTAGCACCGGTGCAACAATAAAATAGAGGGGACTTACCGATAAAATGCAGCCATCAATGTACCGCCAATAGACACGTTCATGACGATGACAAACGACACTAAGCCCCATTCCATGCGATACAAATTGAACAAGGGCCGCGTAGCACGTACATAAGCCGGTAAGGTGAATAACATGGCGCCAATTCCAACTTTAAATCCATACAGAACGTCAAGCCTTCTGAAGGCATACAGTGAGCGCCAAAATCTGAGCCGAAACGGGTCTTTCTTGGTTTCAGTATGAGGCGAGCGAGTGAAAAAGAGACTAGGTAACGAGACGGCATTAGAAGTCGGCACTGGCTCAAGAGGACTTGATTTCCAGAATCGCATCCATTCCCATGATGGCGGGGGCCGTGCTGTTAGATACAACTCGTAATCTTCAACCACACTGATCATTTCAGTGATGCTGTCGGTGAAATTTAACAGGCCATGGGAAAATTGACCGCAGATTGCGACGACTTCTTCTAGATATGTGCCGATCTCAACTTGATTAGAAGCAACTTGTGTGCGGAAAAGATCCATTGCGGAAATTTCTCGGAGAGTAGCCGTACGGGCTTCGGAAAAGGCTTGTCGAGCTTGGTTCAGTGAATCACGGGTATCCGACGGCAGAGTGATTTTAGATGCACGGGAAGTACCTGTAAACTTTAGAGATTCCAAAGAGGTAGAAAACTGGTTTACTATATCTGTCATGTGCGATCCAAAGTAGTGAATAAAAACGTCAAAGAGTTCAGAGCATGAATTTCTGCGATATCCAGGCTCTACATCCATCAAGCGCAGCTTCATGACATGTGAACTCTTGAGACCACCAATATGCTGCAGCACGTCTTCGATGGCTTGTACGAGTCGTCGCTGGATGTGATACTCGCCGACGGTACCCCAAGCATAATGCTCGAACATGGCTTCATGCAGAGTCGAGTCGAGGGAGCGGTGGAGGGCCTGGACAGATTTAAGATGAGTACTGTAATCCGCAGAGCTCTGATAAGTTTCTGATGCAAACCCTTCGACGATAATGTTGAGGAGTTTGACGTATTCGTCGAGAACGCGATTTGAAGTTGATTTGAGCTCCGCGATCGCAAAAGTAGGGAAGACTAAGAGACAGACGGCTGTAGCGATAAGGATGCCGCAGTTGACAATGAATGTGACACGGATCATGCGCACAAATGACACACGGCCAAGCTGGATTGATCCTTCGCGGATGAGAATTGTGGCAAAGGATACGGAAGAAAGAGAGCATGCAGTATTGAAAATGGGACGATTGACGCGCTGTTTGGCGTATGCAATAGATCCGAGGCCGCCGGCGCAGTAAACCACAAGAACGACAGCATGACCAATATTCATGTGATCAATAGAGACAAAAAAACTGGCGGTGAGCATGCTGAATACAGATAGTGCGGCAGAGTAAAAAAGAGCAATCTCGGCGTAGAGTGTTGCCTCGAGCATGCTTCCGGCCGAGCGCGCGGCATGAAAGTAGACAGACGCTGTGGCGGTAAGATGTTTGCCATCACTAGAGCCTAAAATACTTGATAAAGGACCGCTGAAGACAAAGAGGGACGCGAGAAGGTACGCGAACGCGCACTTGAGCGCGTGGGTCGCTGCTGTGCTCGTGACTGAATCAACAACAGACGCGACGCGCTGTCGGAAGATCCATGTCAGCTGTCGCGCTCTGCAGGGAGCTGTTGGACGCTCGCCAAACACATCGACTGGATGCGTCCCAAAATTGAATTGGGCTGGAGTCGGGGTTGCGGATGAGGAGGCCGGAGATGAGAACGAGGGCGGGAACGCGCGTGCTGGCGGGCGGAACGAGTGCGCGCGAAGCGATCCGCCGGGCGATTCATCTACTAGCAACGGCTGCCGCGCAGCGGTCCGCGGAGTCTCCGTCGGCGTCGCGGGACTGTCCATATATTGCAGGATAAGCTCGGGGACTGTAGCCTGGACGATCGATATCTTCGAGATGGTGGATAGACGTGTCAGATAATACATGCGACGAGTTATCATATATCGGTGGTGCGGCGCAGACCACGAGCCCCTCACTCTGCTGCGCTGACACGGGTCATGTGGGTCATGGGGTAAGGGCTGGCGGCTATTTACAGTTACCCGGCCGGCGCTTAGCCCGAAACCTTAAGCCGGGCCGAGGACTGTTCGCTGGCAGTTTTCGGCGCCGCGTCCGCTGAAAATCTCGAGAAACGTCGGAGAACTTGCTTGTTGCGGAGCTGGCTCGCTTGTGACCTCGACCTCGACGCGTCACGCGCCGAAACACGGCCGTAACACTGAGAAGTCAGAAGACTGCAGAGGTTTTGCACCATAATAATATCGTACTGACTCGTGTATGCAACGGCAAAAAAAGTGCGATAGGCAAAAATAATAACTGGAATTGGTCTTATGCGGGATCGAACCGCAGATCCTCGCGTTATTAGCACGATGCCTTAACCAACTGGGCCATAAGACCAGTTATGACATTACTTGCGGCACGGTGGACTACACTCTGAAAACACTAGAACAATTGAGCTGAAGCTACAGGCTTGAAACTAGATCCGTTGGAAATCCGCGCTCTGGTAGATTATGTTACAACAGATTATATCTGGAATCGGCCGCGTACCGGGCTCCCAGGGCAGGTTTACTGCCGCGTCCAGCACGCGTTCAACTCCCGCGCGGTCACCCGGCCGTCCCCACCCGGCGCGGCTAGGGTTTCCCAGTCGGTTCCGTGCCGCTCCGTCCCCGCGCAGCGGGCGCAGTTCTGCTTTTCGCGACTCAGCTCGACACCACAATATCCACCTCGAACCGCGCCTGTCTCTCTCTTTCCCTCCTTCCGCGCCCCCGTTCCTTCCTTCGTTACCGCGCCTCGCCGCGAGCATCCTCGCCGCTCCTCGCCGCCCTCTCCCGCCCCTCCGCGCCCGCTCGCCCCGTCGCGCGTCCCGCTTCCGCCGCCCCCCACCCGCCCCACTCACGGCCACCCTCCATCTCCCGCCGCCGCCCCCCTTCAGCGGCCGATGCCGCCCGCCGCCGCCTCTCACGATCCCGTCCCGTCCGTGTTTGCAGCCGACCGCGCGGATCCGCTGCTGTCCGACTCGGCCTCGACCTGCTCCGCCTCCTCCGTCGACACGGCGCTCACTGCTCCGGACCTCAGTCCAGGCCTCGCCGCCGCCACCATCTCTCACAATAATAACAACCTCACTAAACCCGCCATGGCCGCCGTCTCGGCCGCGCCGGACGTCGTCAACTACGCCGCGAACGATGACTCTGTGATCCAGTACGAGCCCTCACGACACGTCGACTACCTGTCTCACAACTGGAAGGAGTCCGACATCTCCTCGTCCTGGCGCTACATCGTGCTCCGTCGCAAGGACGTCGCCAACTCCGCTCGGCTCGAGAACGCCAGCTGGCGGACGTGGGCCAAGGCGAAGTACAACCTCAAGACCGTGTCGCCCGAGAGCGTGAACTGGTGCGTTTTCGAATAGTGGAAAACTTTTCAGGGTTTGTTTGGCTGACTCGTAACAGGCTCAAGGACTACGATGTGACATGGCTTTATGGACCGCTGGCGACCCAGGTCGCCCGTCCGTTTCTAGATCACGACTCGTTGTCATCGCCTTCCAACGAGCGCTTTGGCAGCACCGGCGCGGGCGCGCTCTCTCCGCCACTGCGTCCGACGCGCGGAATGGGTCTGGACGCGGTCGCGATCGCAAGCCAACAGAAGAAGCCGATCCTTAAGAAGCGCAGCATGTCCGAAGTCATGCTGTCTCGCTCTGTCTCGTCCTCGAACCTGATCAAGCAGGCTGCTGCCTCAGTCGCCGCCGACCGTCATTTACGCGCGCCCGGAACAACGCCAACAACGACATCGTACTCCACCGGCCGCCCGTCGTCCTACATGTTGATCTCGCCTGATGACCGTCGCGATCCGCGCTTTCCGTCGACCTTAGTCGCTCGCAGCTTCGCAGCCAGCACGGCGAACTTCTCCGACCGGCTCACGATGCTGCCGGACGGTGGAGCCAAGCCGGTCTCGACCAAGCACATCCACTTCAGCGATCGCGTCGAGCAGTGCATAGCGCTCGAGGCAAAGGAGGAGGATGACGACACGTCGCGTTCGGTTTCCGCCTCTGCGACTTCCTCTGCTACGACCACCGACGACGAGACCGGTGACGAGGAAGACGACGAGCCTGGGCTTTTCCTTATGGTCCGTTCCGGATCCGGCTCTTTTCAGCGTCCGGCTACGCTTGAGCCTCACACGATCGCCAAACTGCCGGCGACAAAGCTGAAATACGTTGCCGACCTTGACGAGCGACCGGGCTTGTCTCGAGGATCCTCCTCTGTCTCGTTTTCCGTGGGTGGTGTAGATGACGACGACGATGCGAGCAGCGGCTACGACGACCCGTTTGCCAGCGACGGCGAGGATTATTCGGACGGTCACATCGCGGACAACGACGATAGTGACGATGAAGGCTATTTCTCGTCAAGGCACGGTTCTCTGCCGCGACTCAACGACAACTACAGCGTCATGTCGGATGACGTTCCCACGCCAACGCTGGCCAGTTCGCGCGCACACTCGTCGTCTAATCTAGCTGGTGGTCTTGTTTCTCGGTCTTCTTCGTCCAATCTGTCTGCTGCTGCCAGTGGTTCGGGCTACGGACACAGCCGGTTCCTAGAGTACGCTGGGCCCACAGGGGGAGAGGACTTGTCCGCGGATGGCGGTTCGCCGACCGAGAGCGACGACGAAGAAATTGTCGAAATGGATCACAATTTACTCTCGTCTTTACGTCGAGATAGCGTTGTGCTTGCTCGAGGTCGAATCGGAGACCCGCTCTCGCCATCTACCGACATCGATCCATCATACGCCGCCGCTCGGTCTGCCTCAGTAGCCGAGCCCTCGGTCGTAATCTCAACTCCTTCTGACACGTCGCTACCTGAACCGCCAGTAGTCGATTCGTCGTCTGAGCACTCTGACGATGAAGAGATTATTCGTCCACAAGGGTTCTGGGGCCACGTTCAGAACGCGTTCGGTGCGACCAAGGATCTCACTTCTGTCTTTCTGGGCGGTCGGTGGCGGGTAGAAGAAGAAGAGGCTGCGGCAGGCTCGTCGTCTTCCGCAGCGCGACGGCGGTCGTCAGACTAAATACTTTCGGTGCATTGTTACATTATTACTACTGATATATTGGGCATGGTGTAAAAAAAGTTGATTCATACACTTCATACGTGTTGCCATTCAAGAGCTGCGCGCTGGTATTGTTTTTGTTTGAATCTGGAGTCACATAGCAGGGTGTTTATTTCTTTCAGTCTTATTGTTTTAAAGTGTCATTTGATTCATACTTCATTTGCCGTCTTTTCTTACTGGTTTGGTTTTGCGAACCTGTATTGTTCTTGTTCTAGCTTGCTCGGCGCCGGGCTGCGCTGTGTTGCATATTAATAGTTATTATAATAGCCGGTACGAATGGGTACTTGTGCATGTGAATATATATAGGATAACTTATTACAATTTCAATGATCTAAAGCAGATAAGCATATAACTAGCCGTATAGATTAGCGGAGCTGAAAATAAAATTCGAGATCAAAATTCAAGATCTCGAGCTCATCTCAAGCCAGGGGTCGTTTAAATTAAAATACGCACGCGCCGAGACGTCTTAACGAATTGTACGGTCAACAATTCCAATCACATACACATATTGCTATTGCAATCGCTCAATAATGGCTTCACCAGACACGTCAGATGCAAAGACCATTACCACGCGCCAATCTGTGTCCAGTCTCGTCGCGCAATTGACCGACCCGGCCGAATCCACGCGCCGAATAGCGCTGTTCAGACTGCTGAGCTCGATTGAAAGCGCCGAGGTCGCGGTCTGGTTTATCGACGCCAATGGGCCGAAATCTTTACGCGGGATCCTGTTTTCTGTGGATCCAGCGAATACGGTTGCGTATGCGCTAGGTATTGTGGGAAAACTGCATGAGCATGGGCTTGTGGAGCCGGAACCGGATGACGAGTTGCTGGATAGAGTGAGTTCTCGAGAACCAGGAACCAGAAGCTTGGGTACACAATTGAGCTAACCATATGACTGTGCAGCTTGCCGACATCATTGCAACCGAGACTCAATTTAATCTATTACGAGCAGCTCTGGCTACTTTTGTCTCAATCGTGCGCTTCTTTGCAAACTCCAGCAATGGCGGACTGTTCCATGGCGATACGGGCGCGCGGCGCTTAACAGCATATGATACCCGGTATCCCAACTTCTTCGGCTCCTTTGTTGACAAGCTGAGTTTTGGAGAAACCCAGATCGTATGCCATACGCTGAGTCTGCTGAATTGTGTCGTGCGCGACATTCTCGGCGCAAGAGGAGCACGTCAACTTACCGAGCCTGAGTTGCAAACGTTGGAGAAGTACCCTGTTCCGCTTAAATTGCTCCTTGATGCGGGCATCGTGAAGCGAGTGTTCGAGATGATGGTGTTGCCGCGTGTGTCACGAGGTGCAGATGTTACGGTGCAATTGCTTCATTTTCAGGCACATGCCGCGGAACTGGTTCTACGCTGGCGGATGCGTGTCGTTGAACTCGATCGGAGACCTTCTCATCGTGCTGTGCTTGCTTCTCTACTGGCATTTGGAAGGCAACAACTAAATGCAGTCGCTGAAGATTCAAAAGAAGATTCTACGGTGTTGCTGAAACTTGGATTCAGATATCCTCATACTCCAGAACGCGACTTTGAGCGGGCTGGGTGGCTTGGTGCGGTAGATTTACTTGCTGCAGTTGAATCAGATCCCACCAGGTTTACAGGAGTGCTACACGAGCAATGGGCTCTTGCGGACTTGGAACAACAATGTCCAGTCGTGCAAGCCAGTGTTGCCATATCCGCATTGCTATGTGGATTGTTTGATCTTGAGCATAAGCAAGACGAGCCAAGAGCGGGGCTAGGTGAATCTGAACTTGATTCCCGGTTGGAGCCATTACTTCTGCGGTGGCAGACGTTGCATACTGGTGGATTACTCATGTTTACTCGTCTTTGGTCTGCATCCAAGGCGCGCATGTCTCTTAATCCCGGCGGCCCCTCTGCAGCTCGTGATTTCGATCGAGTGCTGGGACTTGTACAAGTTATGTATCGACATCTAGGAGCGACTCTTTCTGCTGATCCTAGCGTTGCTGGCGACCTGGACGGATTCATGTCTGCTTTGACGTATGCAGACCTGAGACGGTTGCAAATGCAATATATCAGGACATCCAGGACGAACAAGCTAGACCCGTCCGAGATTCTCGTTCTCAGACGGCAATTGGCCGTCGAAGCACTGGAATATATGCTTGAACAACGAATCGCATGTATGCTTCAGGGTGCTTGGTTTCTTGCCCCCGAGCGCGGGGCCGGGAACAGCAGTGCGCAATCTGTTGCACCGGTACCACCCTTACCATCCCGTCTCACGTCATCGAGAAACTTCCTTTCTCAGCGTCGGCTTACTGATACACCCGATTCACTTAGCATGTCATCCTCAGGATCACGGTCACGAGCAGCAAGCGTGACAGCCACGTCGACATCTGCCTCCAACGGCACTACGGGCACATACATCTTTGTTCGACTATCGCATAACCGTCGCCAACTCCAGTACGGTGAATTCTCCAAAAAGCCATCATCCGAAACATTATCTCCGTCGCCTGAAGAGTTGCCCGGTCGGCTGGAACTATCATCCGTGTCTAATATCGGAACTTCTGAAAGCATTCCGACGCTGCAGACGACATTTGCCGCTGTTCTGGGACTTCCGACGTCGGTCTCCACGACTTCCCAAACGACGCCAATGCAGTTACCGGCCGCGCCTAGTCCGAAAACAAAGTACTCGTTCAAACTATCATTACTTGGTTACGCGCACGCAGAAGCCGGAGTCCACGAGACCACGTTGTTGCAAATTCACCCGCAAACACTCGATGCAGCGGCCGAATGGCGCGATGGCCTGAACTTGCTGATTCGGCGCGGTGGGCTTGATTCGCTGCATTCAGTATTGAAGGTTGATTCGAATATTTCACAGCGGGAAAGTATCCTCGAAACTCCGACGGACTCTGCTCAGTCAATTGAGTCACCGTCGCCCCCCTCCTCTTCACGCAGTTTACGCACCAAACCGGACCTTCACCCACGCGCCGCACTACACCGATCATCCCCTTCCACAGCATCCTTCACGAGTCCAGCAGTTATAGCCACATCGGCGCCGATGAAGCGGTTACGGAAAGTGCTGTCGACGCAGATTACCCTCACGGTTGAGACGATGAAGCACGTGAGGACGCTGGCGGAGTGGAATATGACTATGCATGCGCTGGAGTATGATCGGTTGTTGGAGAATCAAAAGAATGTGAAGCTGAGGGAGCCGGTTATGCGGTTGCTCGCTGCCGCAGAGATTTGATGGGGTCATATAAAGGAGTGTATGCTATCAAAATGTACATTTATTAATCTGCATGCAGTCATGAGATTCGACGGAACTATAATTGAATGAGCGCATAGTAAGATGCGACCCTAACGATCCAAAATGGATCGCTCCACAAAAGCATCAATGAGCCAACCCCATTTTACCATCGCACATAAACGCCATATGTGGGTTCATCGCAGCCGATTCAAAAGGCGTGCCGGTGCAGCTCGTTGTGAATATGCGTCGCGGCCGGTGTCACGCCGGTGGTGGAGCTGGGCGACCATGTGCCAGTATCACTGCAGGAACTAGGCGCAACTCCATACCCATACAAACGAAGTCGCGGACTATAAAAGAACATCGCGTAGATAAGCCTTCGTCGACGCAGTCTTCTCCTTCGGTGAATGGCGTACGCGGAATCTGTGTCATCCGTCCACGCAACCGGTATATTACTTGATCTGACAAGGTCTGAAGAAGATGCCTCAGAAGATGCGACACGGCGTATGCTGTGACTTTAAAGATACAGCGGTACAGTCTAGACCGTTTTAAAATCTTGCATTCGCGAAGACACTTAGGCAGTGGCGGATACAGTCTGCGGTGCAGCCTGCAGCCCAGACTCCACAGCAACTTCTTCCAAGTCCTCCTGTTTAGTTTGTCAGTAACCTCCTTTCGATAACCAGAAAGCCAACAAAACATACCGGCTCGTAAATGACCTGGATCATGAGACTGCAGCTCGGGCAGACGGCAACATCGGTGCCGTCCATCAGGTCCATCAGCGTGATCTGGAATTTGTCGCCACACGGGCAGGGATAAGTGAACAGTTGCTGATCCGGATCATAGAGCATGTCCTCGATCTCGACCTGATCGTAGATGCTCATGATGGGTGGTTTGTTCCGATTTGTTTCGATATGACTTAAGAAGAAGGGAGGCCTATCGGTCTTCGAGGACTTCAATTTTATTTATTTCGGGCCCGCTGGGACAAGAGGATGTCCAGGGTTTAGGGTTAAGGTTTAAGTTCTAAGTTACCCGGAATAGCAAGTAGGGCTGCATGTAGGGTTTAACTAGCCCCTAAAAGCGCAGTCACGCAGCCACGAAGTTCTCGCGCCGCAGCGGCTCCCGGCGCACCACCGCCCAAAGTCCTCAGGCTCAGAAGTTCCCAGTACAGACTCCTCAGCAACCCAGCTCTTCTCGACATCAGCAACAGGTACGTTTCCCACCACATTCCGGCACCGAATTGCGCATTGCGGCACCGAGTTGTTATTGGATCAGTCCCTGTCGCGCTGCGCTCTTTAGCTGCTTTCTTCTCCGCCGCGAACTCGATCTAATTCAGACATTCTAGAGCGGATTCAACATGGGTATCTCCAGAGACTCGCGCCACAAGCGCTCGCACACCGGTGCGAAACGCGCTTCCTACCGCAAGAAGCGGAAATTCGAGCTCGGCCGTCAGCCCGCCAACACCCGTATCGGTACGTTTTCCCAGAAAAGAATGGTTTTCAGCGGTCGTCGTGCGATGTGATCCTGTCATTTGCTGCTCGTGCGACCATGTCCTCTTCTCTTCTCAGCGACTAACACACTCAGGTGCCAAGCGTATCCACTCCGTTCGCACCCGGGGCGGCAACACCAAGTTCCGCGCTCTCCGCATCGAGACTGGCAACTACTCGTGGGGCTCTGAGGGCATTGCCCGCAAGACCCGTATCCTGAACGTCGCTTTCCATCCTTCTAACAACGAGCTTATCCGTACCAACACCCTCACCAAGTCTGCCATCGTCCAGATTGATGCCACTCCCTTCCGTCAGTGGTACGAGACTCAGTACGGACACGCTCTCGGCAAGAAGAAGGGAGCCAAGAAGGAGGAGGAGGTCGTTGTCAAGCGCTCCGCTAAGCTCGAGCGCAAGCTGGCCGCCAGACAGGATGACGCCAAGGTTGAGTCTGCTCTCGAGTCGCAATTCGCTGCCGGTCGTCTGTACGCTGCCGTTTCGTCGCGTCCTGGACAGAGCGGACGTGTTGATGGATACATTCTGGAGGGTGAGGAGCTCGCATTCTACGTCCGCAGACTGCAGGCTAGAAAGTAAAATTGGCGTGGTTTTTAAATGTCATATCTTCGAAAATAAGACACTGTACTATGTGATTTGCATGTAATTATTCTGTTCTTACGAATTTAAAAGTTCACTATGAGCAGCGTATACACCGTAGTCAAAATGAAAACCCAGACGAAAGCATTGCTTTACGGTTGTCATTCAACAATTCTGTCTCTTGCATAGTACTAGCTATAACAAGTTGCTATCTAAATATATACAATACCCGCTGTGTCCACTCAACCAACGCAGGTCCACGCTGTAGCGTATAATCGCCTTTCCGCCAATCAAGATTGTTGAGTAGCAACTTAGGAAGGCAATTAACAGTAAGTTATAGGGCCATAGGCGGATAATAATAACAGAACTAGACAGATCCAGTGATAAAATCAACTTCTCGTAAATCAGCCAAATATAAAAGCTTCATCGTCTCTGCATCCTTCAAGTCCCACAACATCGCGAAGTATCCAGTCTAGAAATACGGTTATGCCCATCTCACCAAATTGCTTAGCGATAAGCTGTGCGCGGCAAAATTGCAGAGAGCTCTATCCCTTCTTGATGTCGACTGCGAGCAGAAAAGTTCTGTTTTCAGAATATGACAAAGTAGCGAGCAGTCACCTTGTCAATCTCTACGAAACCGATTTTCTATTTGGTATTACACAACTCCTTGCCGCAAAGCTCTGCGTCGGGCTGTGTTTCTATCGGGAGGCTTGATTTGGAGCTCTTATGAAGAAGATGGGTGTTGTTCCTCCATGAATACGGCTGAAGGGCGAGTAAGTCATCTGGGGTCGACCTAACTACGAACCTCAGAATGTAGTCCCGGCAATATATCAAACTATGGCTGTAGATGCTATGGGAATAACAGCTTCATTAATATGACCACATCCCTCGCACCCCGCTTAAAGTATGTCCAAGCCGTGTGATAATCGTTACTTGATATTGACAGCAGACAAAAAGCGCTCGACTTTGGTATTCAGCTTCTGACTACATCAAAGCTCCCAAAGTGAGCAGAAGACCATTGCGGACCAAAAGACCCTCCCAAATAATTAGCAAACGATCAGAAAATGTCCTTACATCAACTGCCCACTGCCTAGCAGGCGGCTCCGATGTCTTGAGTTTCCTAAATGCAATATCTGACAATGCACACGACTGTAGTATTCCACGTTTCAAAACATTGTAGAGCCGTCAGACAATGCAGCTTACTGTAGATAACCTCGTCAGACAACCGCGTCCACCATTCTCACTATGCGCGCTATTAAGCAACAAGACTGACGGCTGAGGTGTGTAAAATTAGTTCTACAAGGTCATTTGGTAAACGACTGACGATATCGAAGCTGCTAGTCTCGCTGTAGGTGGAGATTCCGTTATAATCATGTTGATTGCTGACTTCCGGGCGACAATCTCCAGCGTCTCTTCTCTTTTCGGGTAGCTAGATTGCAATCCGTATCACCGACTACCGTACAGCCAGCTATAAACGTATCAGAGATGACCCGGAGCAACCACATTTTATAAATTCAGCACTTCTGAAATTGAAAACTATCACGTGTTTTGCCGAAGTCCCAACTGCAAACCCCAACCCGAAATCGACAACAGCTGAATTTTATTTTGCGCAGAGCTCTCGAACATTTAAAAGGCCATACATACTCAGTTTCAATACTGTAGTTGTAATACAGCCACCTATCCACTCCTCCCCAGTCAAAAGAAAATGACGACCTCATCTCGCTCGGTCTCGCCTGTGGAGGAAACTGCTGCCGCCGTGCCTGCGTCCGCAGTGTCGACCAAGAACCTCGGGATCCGGAAAAATGGTAACCAGCCTCCGGAGCTAGCGCCTGAAGAACCTACGCTAACAATGTGACACAGGCAAGCAGTGGAAGGCGACGAAGGAGCCAAAACGTATGAGCTCTGTTGGGATTCCTAAGACCGCATGGGAACAGAGAGATAAGGTATGCTGGGAAGTCAGTGGAGTATAGTATCGAGACCAGCCGGGCTGATTAGTCGCAGAAACGACAGGAGTTGGCACTTATGAAGCTGGAGCAAAAGAGATTACAAGACGAGCGAGCAGACGCGGTTAAAGTCAGTTTATTCCTTCTATTTTATTACCGTTTATGGGGGTTTCGAAGAAGATGCTAACGAAAGCAGGAGCGAGTGCAGCGGATCAAGGATCGCAAGCAAGAGAAGGAAGACAAAGAGCGCTACGCGCGCCTGAGCGAGAAGATGCACAAGAAGCGAGTCGAGCGGTTGAAGCGCCGTGAGAAGCGGAATAAGCTGCTCAAGGACCGATAGATATTCGAACGAATGAATGAATGAATGATATATATCATGTGTCACAAAGCTATTGCGCAGGTTTCGATTCTGCGATTGGCCTGCCTTCGCTAATTTTACATACAATCGACGCACCGTACCTCTCCATAATAAATGCCATGTCGTCTCCAAAACAACGCAACCCAATATTCAGCGCGTATAAAAAAAATATCTATAATTACCGCCACCGACCTCCATGAAAGCGCATACCACCACCACTCCATCATACGAATTTCTGTACAAGCAAACACTCCACCCATTCATCGCTTTAAATATGTTCTTCAGCATCGTCCTTAGCTATCGTCGTCGGCGGATCAAGCGTCGGGATCACAGGACTGTCCGGCATCAGCACTGCAGTAGGGCTTTGCGGACTTGGCGGAGTCATGAATCCAGATTCTAATGGCGGTGAACTCGGAGCCGCGGACAGTTGCGGCGAGTTTGGCGTCGGGATGGTCACTGGGGGAGCATCTGCGTGGTGGCGGAACGCGTCGTCGTCGGAATCACTGTCAGAGTCGTCTGAAATCATCGCCGGATGGCCGCCGTCGTTCGCATGAAGATTATGCATGTCATCATCGACTGGTGCGTACTGGTAGCGGCCGCCTACACCTCCGGAAAGAGGGAACGCGCCATCATTGCCCGACCGAGCACGGTAAAGCCGCGAAGGGCGAGCTGGGCCACGGCCGAATCTGGTGGACCAAAGATGCTGCACAATGATAGGGATCGATGAAACGACTGCGATGACCGCCGAAACTGCCACGATAGGGTATTTCAACAATCCGCTGTCCGTGCCGAGACCGACCCGCAAATCGAAATCAGTGTCACCAAGTCGGATCTGTCCGTACTGACCATAGTAGTGCTGGTACAGGACCCAAGCAACGATACCGGCCATTCCGAACGGCAGCAATACAAGCAGGAAAATAACAAATCCTCGCATGCTGCCGTGCTTCTTCCCATACTGGCCTTCATGTCCTGGGCACGGATGCGAAATCGTACCTTCGATCGCCATCGGGTTTATGCATGTACTCAATGGCACACGACGGTATCCGGTCGGCTCGAAATATTCCAGCTGGTTCGGATTCTGTTCACATTGCAACTGATGATTCGGCGGCTTAAAACCTGCCACAAGCTGGCAAGATCCATCTGAAGCGAGGAAATAGTTGATATCGCATTCATAGTCCCGACGCGTGCATGAGCAGTTTGTCATTTCAGCATGCGGCTGCGGAATTGAATCTCCGATATAGCAGAAACGATCCACAAGCTTGCGATGATACTGCACTTCATGGCCGAACAGACAGTTGTTTCCGTCTCCGCGATTGGGACTCCAGAGTTCGAAATCATCATTTGCCGGGTTCTTCTCATTAAGCACACATTTCTTGTCCGTTGTCGGTGTAAAGTCGACCGCGATCAAGACCGTCTTGTCGCCATATGAGGATCCCGGGCGCGCGTGTAGCAAGAACTTGCGAGAAGTGTCGGAGGGAACGGTAGAGATGTCAAGAATCTGCACTGTTTCGTCGTAGAATACAAGATCGGTCCAGGTTGTGCCTTCATCAAAGGTATAGCTTAACGAGCTTGTCGGCATCTGATCCGGAACAACGACGATGACGGAGCCCTGATCACCGAATTCCCACATATAAGAGCCCTTCTTGATCTCCTTCCAAGTCACGCCACCGTCGCGAGTCAGAAACGTGTTGCCGTCCACGAAAGGGGACAGCTCGGGACCAACATTTCCCGTGCCAATCATGAGACCGACAGCTGAAGCAGACGAGTATGTATCCCGCACGTCAGTACGTTCAGTGTATCCGTGCAAGTTTAATGAGCAAGCTTCCGTTGCGCCCGAGCAGCCTGTAGCCTTGCCAGTCGAATCAACAGTTGGTGGGTTCAAATACGACCAAGACGCGCCGTCGTCGAAAGTGATCCGTGACCGCAATTTCTTAGGTGTGCCGTTGATTGCTTCGCCTGGGTTCGCGACAGTGTTGATGATTGAAATACCCTCAATCCCTTGCATCTTATCGTAATCGACAAACCCGGCAGAATCGCGGTTCGCATACTCAAGCGAGGTCACGTAGTTTGTTCCATTTGAGTTTGACTTCAGCACGGTACCGTACTCGGCTCCAGCCTTAGGCTCGGTAGTGACGTGCATAAAAATCGCTTTTGTAGAGGTGTCCAAGATCGTGTATGCCTGTTCCTTCTTGAAATTCGCGTCCGGCGGGAACTTAGCCGGCGCAAATCCAGCTCCGTCAATTGAGATATCCGCACGCAGACTGACGCGGTCTTCGTTGATGGCTGCAACGATCAAGAAGTCGTTTTGTGCCGTGAACCCAATAATATCATCAAAATGGACCTGTTCGTTCTTTTTGTTCTTGAAGTAATCCGTCGCGGAAACGAGCTGCACATAAGAACCGAAATTTCCAGACGCGACGTATCGCTCGCAGAAGACGAGGTTCTCGTCCGTAGGCTTCTGGAGACCGGTCACGTAAGTGCATTGAAGAGTGCGTTCCGTCATTGCGGTCCACGACTTTCCATTGTTCTTCGAGTAGTGCGTGGCACAACCGCATTGTCCGAGGGGGATACCCGTGCAGTCGCCCTCTCCGTGCCAGATAAGCCAGTCCGGTCTGGTCTTGTGGAAGGTCAGGAACGGAACAATGGTGAGAGAGTTTGGCATGGTCGGAGTCTTGATTGTGTTGAATTTTTTACCGCGATCAGTCGACACGAGGATCTGCTGGGATGCCGTGATCAGGTACACGCGGTCCGAGTCGTAGGGGTGCGGGTAGATGGCAATCACGTCTGCCGGCGACACGACGTCCTTCCATGTGGCGCCGTGGTCGGCCGTGATCTTGACGACTCTCTGGTTTGTCCGGAGGATGATCGTTTCGTCCTTGTCCTTGGAGCCCTCGGGCCGCTCGAGATAGTAGTATTCGAGGACGGTTCCGTCGACGATGGTCGGGATCGTCGTGATGTCGGTCGCGAGCGGACGTACTTCGGCCTGGCACGGATTGTTAGTCTGATAAGTTCCGGGATGTGAATTGAATCAAATTGACAACACAATTGGCACGCACCGGGGATGGGTTTGAGAGCTGGAGCTGGGGCCTGTCGACTGCGAGACCGAGCGCGGTCGCGACGAGCGACAGCAGCAGCGCGCTGCCGAGCAGACGCATGGCGGGCGGATCGGGAGGCGGCGAGGAGGAGGGCGTGTATGGGTTGTGAGCAGGAAGGGGGAAAGAAGTGCAGATACAGCAGGAGATCGCAATCAGGCTGGCGATGGATGGCAATCGAGCAAGTCAAGTACGTAGGCTCGACCAAGGTGGGCCAGCTCAGCTGTTAAGGGCGCGTAAGCCGTCACGTGATCGGGACCCTTAATAAAAATGGCTTCTCCCTCAAAGATAGCAGACTTCATCTTCTCACTTCCTGATCCAGTATCTGCAGTTCCCACTCATCAGTTTTTTCTCGATTCTCTATAGCTTATAAGTACAGCAGGATATGTGACACTGACACAAATGCAAATGGCGACCCACGTTCACAAACAGCCTCCACACACTCCACCAAATCTCCCCGTCCGATACCCATGTCTACAATTCCCTCGCCATAGCAATATGCGTCGCCAGATAGTGGAGTTGTGAGAAAGAAGTATGAAGGCACAGATTGATCATGCTGCTGGTTGAGTTGATTGTTGGTGATGTTCTGGAATGCATGCAAGACTCGAGTCGGTTCTCGAGCGTGTGATCTGTAATCCTGATTCAGACTTACGCAATGGTTGGTTGGTGAGATTGAAAATTTAGAGCTATATTAAAGATTTCTAAAATATATACAAGTAATCCTCCCCATGACAACAAATGTGACAAACCTCTAAACTGCTACTCATCCACCTACCCATTACTCCGCGCTCGGCTCAGGCTTATTCAAATCCTCAGGTCCAAACGAAAGCGGTAACAGCTCCTCAAGCGTCTTAAACACGTACGATCCGTGCTCTGAATACAAGTATACTTGCAACTGGGGCGCGAACTCACGCAGTACCTGTCTGCAAATACCGCAGGGCGCGCAAAGCGTGCCGGCGGAGGACGCGATGCCGACGGCTGTGAAGGATTTGTGGCCTGTGGTCTGTTGTTCGTAAGTACAACCGAAATTTCTTAAAAGACAGAGATAGGAGGACGTACGACGGCTTTCACGATGGCGGTGCGTTCGGCGCAGATGGCGGCGCCGTAGCTTGCGTTCTCGACGTTGGCTCCTGTTGAGTGATTAGACACCGAGTACTGCGTCAAAGAAGTAAAATGAAGTAGTACCTTCAATGTAAGTCCCGTCCCGTGCAACCAACACGGCGCCGACTCTGCAGCATGTCAGTGAATTGTACAATATTGCTAAACAGGGTGTGAGATAGAAGCGTACTTGAACCCCGAGTACGGTGAGTATGAGAGCGCGCGCGCTGGTTGTTAGTTGTCTTCGACTTAGAAGAAAGTAAAATAATAAAAGACAACTCACCTGCGAGCGTGCGCTTGCCGAGTTCCGCAATGTCGCTGGAGGAGAGCATGGTTGTGTGGTCAACTATGAGGAACTGGAGGAGTGTGCGAGAGATTGTGTGCGAGTTACTGGATTCGGCCGTAAGAGCAGTCAGTTATCAGCGACTCATGTCAGCAGTCAAGGGGTTTGTGGGTTTAGTCAGGTTACAAATGAAAGCTGAGTCAGCGTTAGCAAGGGCTTCGTGCCGCGATCGCTGCAACTCGCGAGAATGCAATCGGTTTCGGTTCTCGCGCTGGTTCACGACATCAAACCACGGCGCACGCAAAACAACAAACACGGCAACACGCGTCGCGACGCGTCCTGGTTGAACTTTCTGTATTTGGCACATACACAACACCACCTCGCCGAATAAAGCAAACAACAAGAACGGACACGATGAATTTGATGAACACGCCGATGCAGCAGCAGCCGTCTGCGCCGCCGCCGGTGACTGCGCATAGCAGTTGGCCGGGTCCGTTGGCCCAGCAACAGCAGCAGCAGCAGGTCCAGCAGCAGCAGCAGCAACAGGTCCAGCAGCAGCAGCAACAAGTCTCACAGCCAGCGCAATCTCTGGCGGTTGATGACCAACAGAACCGGAAATGGACCGACGCGGAAATGTCACGGCTCATTCGGGCTTATTACCTGGCATACACGCAGCCGCCGCCTGCGGGCGCGATGTGGGATTCGGCTGCGTTGGGACAGTTGGTGAAGTTTGATAACCGGGAGCAGTTGTTTGAGCAAGTGTGTCGGTTTTACGCGGGCGATATGCGAGCGACGGGGTCGTCGTGGTTTGGTGGCGTTGATTTCGGGGTGTTGGATGGGGACGGACAGGTGGAGGTGAAGCGACGGACGCCAAAATCGTTGTTGGAGAAGTTCAAGTTTTTGCGGATGTCGTATTTTTTCATCCTGGATTATGATAAGAAGTATTCGCATGTTTCTGGCGGCGTGCCGCAGTATGATTTGGGCGCGGTCGCGTCCGGGTCGGCGTGGTATAAGATGGGGGTTAAAGACCAGCGAGACCTGTTGGGCAAAGCCAGGACGCCGATGTCGTCGCTTGTGTTTGGGTTGATGCATGCGGTTATGACGCGCGTGGATGCGCTTAGAGGTGGGAGATCGCAGGAGCACGGTGATGTGCATCAAGTACAGGTTCAGCAGGTTCAAGCGCAGCAGCATCAAGTCCAAGCCCATCAGATCCAGCAAGTTCAAGCTCAGCAGCAGGTTCATCAGCAAGTTCAGCAGCAGCAGGCTCAAGCACAGGCTCAAGCGCAGGCACAGGCTCAAGCACAAGCGCAACAGGCTCGACGCATGCAAGACGACCAGTCCCGCCGCAAACGGCAACGCACATCGGTTTCGCAACCGACGCCTACATCACCCGCGTTATCGATGGCGGATCAGCCGTCGCTGATGTCGACGTCGTCGGCGGCTGCGGCCGCGAGTAATATGGGTCTGAGTAGCATTAATAATCGGGTTGTGGTCGCGCTGATGGAGTCGCTGGAACGGAATACACAGCAGGCGGCGCAGGATCGTGCGCTGATTGTGCAGAAGTTGGAGGAAGTTGCGAGTGCCATGCGCGAGATTAAGGAGGCGTATTTGCGGAGTTTGGCTATGCAGTAGGCTGTTTTAATTGCCATTGTAATTGTATGTTATTAGTAATTTGTTAGATCTAGTAGGTTAGTTGGATAGTACTGTTTTATGTGTTTTAATACTGTTCAAAAACTATGCAATGCGTCAAATTATAGTATAGACAGATACATATTACATGTGTTTAGACGATTTGGCATCTAATAGACACGCTTACCGGGCGGGACGGTCTTGCACTCCTCCTCATCCAGCGTAAAGCTGTTCACCGATCTGTACTTGAGCTCGATCTCTGCACCAGGCTCGGACTGCCACGACAGAGTATGCTTCATCCAGTTCACATCATCACGATCCGGGTAATCCTCTCTCGCGTGCGCACCGCGGGACTCCTTACGAGCAACGGCCGAGTACGCGGTCTGCATGGCACAGGTCAGCAGGTTCTGGAGCTCAAGAGTCTCGATCAGGTCCGAGTTCCAGATCATGGAACGGTCCTTGATTCCGACCTCGGGCAGGGTACGGTCGACTTCAGTGATACCCTTGACACCAGCCTCGAGAGACTCCTGCATGCGGAAGACAGAGACATCGGTCTGCATGACTCGCTGCATAGCCAAACGGATGGACGAGGTCGAGCGGGGTCCGTCAGCTAATCTCATCTTGTCGAGGTTCGCGATGGTCGCGGCGCCGATATCGGCAGCGACGGGCTTGTGCGGGAGACCGGGGGTGAGCGTGTCGCGGATCGTGTGGGACACGGCACGGCCAAAGACGACGAGATCGAGCAGCGAGTTGGCGCCGAGACGGTTAGCGCCGTGGACAGACACGCAGGCGGCTTCGCCGCAGGCCATGAGACCGGGCACGACCTGGTCGTTGCCGTCGGCGTCCTGGGTCAGGACTTCGCCGGTGTACTTGGTCGGGATACCGCCCATGTTGTAGTGCACGGTCGGCAGGACGGGGATGGGTTCCTTGGTAACGTCGACGCCGGCGAAGATGGACGCGGTCTCGGAGATACCGGGAAGACGCTCGTGCAGGATGGCGGGCGGCAGGTGGGAGAGCTGCAGGTAGCAATGGTCCTTGAGGGGACCGACACCACGGCCGTCACGGATCTCCATGGTCATTGAACGCGAGACGACGTCGCGCGAGGCGAGATCCTTGGCGGTGGGCGCGTATCGCTCCATGAAGCGCTCGCCCTCGGAGTTGAGCAGGTAACCGCCCTCACCACGGGAGCCTTCCGTGATGAGACAGCCGGAACCGTAGATACCGGTCGGGTGGAACTGGACAAACTCGAGATCCTGCAGGGGCAGGCCGGCACGGGTGACCATGGCGTTGCCGTCGCCGGTGCAGGTGTGGGCGGAGGTGCACGAGAAGTAGGCGCGGCCGTATCCGCCGGTGGCCAGGACGGTGCGGTGGGCGCGGAAGCGGTGGAGCGTGCCGTCTTCCTGGTTGAGGGCCATGACACCGACGCACTCGCCGTTCTCCATGAGCAGATCAAGGGCGAAGAACTCGATGAAGAAGTTTGTGTTGTGGCGGAGGGACTGGCCGTAGAGGGTGTGGAGCAGGGCGTGGCCGGTACGGTCGGCGACGGCGCAGCAGCGGTAAGCCTGGCCGCCGTGGCCGTAGTCCTTGGACTGGCCACCGAACGCGCGCTGGTAGATGCGTCCGTCCTCGGTACGGGAGAAGGGCACGCCGTAGTGCTCGAGCTCGATGATGGACTGGGGCGCCTCGCGGGTCATGTAGTGGATGGCGTCCTGGTCGCCGAGCCAGTCGGAGCCCTTGACGGTGTCGTACATGTGCCAGTGCCAGTCGTCCTTGTGCATGTTTCCGAGGGCCGCGTTGATGCCGCCCTGGGCCGCGACGGTGTGGGAGCGGGTCGGGAAGAGCTTGGAGATGCAGGCGGTGTTGAAGCCGGCCTCGGCGAGCCCGAAGGCGGCGCGCAGGCCGGCGCCGCCCGCGCCGACGACGACGCAGTCGTACTCGTGGTCCTGGCAGTTAGTATTGATATTGAGTCCAGCACAGTATCAATGCGATATCAACAACATCCAGACGCGACGTCTGAACGACGAACGACGAACGACAGAGTGGATGCCGCGTGATCGAACACAATTGAACAGCACAAGATACACAAGACAGCAAAAAGCAGACTACACGTACAACGACAGCGTACTTGGTGGTGAGATGCGGTGAGGCCTCGGTGGCACGCAGAGGCTGCAGACGGGTTAGCGGATCGGAGGATGTTTAGCGCGAGGTGAGCTCGAGGGGAGTAGCGCACCTTGTTGGCGTAGACCACGCGCGCGGAGGCGGAGGACGAGAACGCACGCGCGCCTCTGGCAGGAGCCCGCCGGAGAGAGGAGAGCATGGTCTAGGACTGTGGTGTAGGGGGGCGGCACGGGAGGTGGTGAAGCGGGAGAAGCAGGAGGAGAGCCAGTTGAAAAGACACTGCGGGGAGTTCGGCTTCGCTTTAGGTTTCCGCTGCCTAATTCGCCGGCCGCCGGAGCTGCGATGGAGGCCGGGTAACGCCCGGCCAATCAGCGCGCGGCATTAGCAACGCCTTGCTCGCCGCGGCCGGGTAGCGGGCAGGGTTTGTAGGGTTAGCAGGGTTTGCAGGGTTTGGCGCGCAGGCTTCCGGCGCGGGGCCGGAAGCGCGTATCTCTCGACTACGAGGCACAGCAGGACAGTAGAATAGTAGAAAGAGAGAGAATGCATTACTTGGCCGGCTTGACGCTCTGCTCGACCTGCGCGACGTGGCGCTGCAGCTGCGCGAGGTCCTCCAGCAGCAGCGAGTTCGAGTCGCGGTACGCGTCGAGCACGTAGTAGTACCCGGCCAGCCCGGTCACGGTCGTGCCGAGCAGGAAGCCCAGGAGGCTGCTAGTTAGCCTTGCTTGACCGATTGCAATCGTAATAGAACAGAACTCACCCCCCTCGGAAACCGCCTACTGGCCGGCGGGTGCGGATGCGCGGCGCCGCGACGGCTTCCGCGACGGCCGCGGACGGGGTCGACGACGAGAACGCGCGGGCGAGTGTCCGGCGGGCGGCGGCGCGGGCGAGCATTGTGGTGGAGTGGATCGGGTGGTGGAGTAAGATTGAGATGGCGATCGGTGGATCAGGGTGGCGACCTCGGAAACGGGCGTGATGAGCGGCGAAGATGGAAGTCCGGCGGAGTGTTGTCGATTGATGGTGGTGGTGGTGGTGGTGGTGAGAGTGGTGAGGTGAGCGTGTGTGTGGAAGAAGGCGGGGTGCGCAGCTGAACTTAATGCCGGCCCCGGTAATCGCGACGGCCGCCCGGTCTGGCCCAGGTCGATGGCCAGGAAGCAGCACCCAGAGTAGAAAACAACAAGCAATATTGCACAATATTGCACAAACTGCTTCTCGTGTCGTTCTATGGAGTAATGTTGCATACTTGTCCCGTCAATTGCCCGTAGTGCGTCCAGTCCAGTCGCTCGCACGACCACCGCCGGTTCACCGACGTCATCGCTCGTCATAGTTCGCCGACCAGATATACCTTCTTCACGCTACATTCCTAGAATATCAACGACTTACAACTTACAACCAGACTAAAACTAGAAACAATGAAGTCCACCTCGCGCGAACTGCTCGCCGACGTCAAGAAGTTCATCCCGCCGCTGCTCGACCGCTTCCACAAGGGCCAGGCCGGGCGCATTGCCGTGCTCGGCGGATGCGAGGAGTGAGTGTTCTTCTGTTCTACCATTCTACTCGCAACCAGTAAAGAACGAGCTACTGACAACGCATAGCTACACCGGCGCGCCCTTCTTCGCGGCCCAGGCCGCGACCCTGCTCGGCGCGGACATGGCCCACATCATCTGCGACGGGCCCGCCGGGCAGGTCATCAAGACCTACTCGCCCAACCTCATGGTCCATCCCTACCTCCGTTCATCTTCCTCCTTCTCGGGCACCACTGCTGTTTCATCTGCCACTGCGACCTTATCTTCATCCATCCTTCCCCGAATCACGGCCTTACTTCCCCGTCTGCACGTCCTCGTCGTCGGCCCCGGCCTCGGTCGCGACCCGCTCATGCTCGACACCGCCGCCGCCGTCATCCGTGCCGCGAGAGAAGCGAACCTGCACATCGTCCTCGACGCAGACGCGTTACTTCTCGTGCTCCGGGATCCAGACCTCGTCCGCGGCTACTCCCGCGCCGTTCTAACCCCCAACATCGTCGAGTTCTCCCGTCTGTACAAACAACTCGTCTCCTCCTCCGAACCATCCGACACCACCGCCGCATGCCAATCCCTGGCAAAGCTCCTCGACGGGCCTACAATCATCGCAAAGGGCCAGGCCGACTATATCTCCAACACTACGTCCTCGCTCACATGCGACATGCCCGGCGGCCGTAAACGCGTCGGCGGCCAGGGCGACACGCTGTCGGGCACCATGGCCACTTTTCTGGCATGGAAGCTGGCGTACCAGGAGCATTTATGGGATATCGAGGATCCGGAGATTGATGATGCCCGGCTGATGGTGCTCAGTGCTTACGGCGCTGCTGCCGTCACGCGATACTGTGCGCGCGCTGCTTTCGCAAAGTACGGCCGCGCCATGCTGGCGAGCAATCTCTCTGAAATGATCGGGCAGGCATACACCGTCCTCTTCGAAGACGATCTCGCCAATTTGTAATAGCTCTATTCTGCATTCTTAAAAATATATATATTGCTAGTCATTATAAATAACTAAGTTAGTTCTAGTTATACTGCATGTACTCCGACGTGCTGCTAAACTTCAAGTTGCCCTTAATAACCTTCTCCACCGACGCCAAAAAGTCCTTCTCGGACGTCACTTTCCTTCGCGCGCGAATAGCAAACATGCCGGCTTCCGTGCACACGGATCTCAGCTCCGCGCCCGTCGAGTTCGGGCACAGCCGCGAGATCAGCTCCCATCTGATTTCACGGTCGACGGACATCGATTTCGCGTGAATGCGAAGGATGTTGGCGCGGCCTTCGAGATCGGGAAGACTGAATTCGACTTTTCGGTCGATTCGGCCGGGGCGAAGAAGTGCGGGGTCGAGTGTGTTGGGTCTGTTGGTGGCGAACATGACTTTGATGTTACCTCGCGGATCGAAGCCGTCGAGTTGCGTAATCAGTTCCAGCATCGTTCGCTGCACTTCGTTATCCCCACCGGCTCCGTCATCGAATCTGGCACCACCGATCGCATCGACTTCGTCAAAGAAGATAATACAAGCTTTCTTTGTTCGCGCCATCTCAAATAGCTCACGAACCATACGCGCACCCTCGCCAACGTACTTCTGCACCAGCTCGGACCCAATCACACGGATAAACGTAGCATCAGTCCGGTTCGCGACAGCACGTGCACAAAGCGTCTTTCCTGTTCCCGGAGGACCGTAGAGTAAGATACCCTTGGGCGGGTCGATTCCTAGGTTCACGAACCGCTCGGGAGATAACAGCGGGAGCTCGACGACCTCGCGTAGTTTCTCAATCTGCTCTTTGCAGCCGCCCACGTCGCCGTAGGTTACGTCCGGCTTCTCTTCGACTGTCATCATCGTCACCGAGGGATCGATCCGCGGCGGCAGCGGCAGCTGGATCTGGTATTTCGTCCGATCCACCCTGTCTTGTCAGTCTTACTTTCCACTACATCACTAGATCAATCAACAAGATAATACACACCCAACACGCATGCCCTCCTCGATATCAGTCGGACTAACCCGCTCGCCCAAGTTCACGACAAACTTAGCCAGTTGCTTGATGTTGATCACGTACTTGGCCTTATCCGGATCATCCTCCGTCTTGATGATCTTCGTGCATCGCGCGACTTGCAGCGGCTGCTCTTCAGACATCCGCTGGCGATCGGCCATGATATCCCACATATGTGGCGGCGCAAGTCCGGTTTCGGATTCCTTGATGCCTGTCGGGGTTTGGTTAGTATATCTATGGTATTCCACGGCACCCCTACTCCATAACAGACAACCTACCAATCTTCTCATTCACGCGCTTCTGGACTTCCTTAATATCTGTCTCCAGCGTCTTCAGCGACGCAGCATACGGCGCGACTCCCTACATTTCCCTGATTAGTCCCTTTCCCCAGATCACAAAGAAGACAAGCCAACACATACATAGGTCTTGAGCACCGCGATATCGTCCTCCGTCAGCGGCGTGATCTTCTCGTCCTTAACCTCCTCGTCCTCCGCCGGCGCGCGATACTTTTCCCAGTCGGCCTTTGGCGGCATTGTCAGTTCTATCGCGATGGATAAGTCTGCTGTGAATGATATAACTTGTAGGATGGCGATGCTTGGGTCTAAAGGCGGTGTATACGGATGACCCAGCATGTTCCCAACGCGTTAGCAGTTTATGCATTTATGCCACAACTCACTGTGCCACTATTGCACGACGCGTCTCTGAAAACGCAGAAATATTGTCCATACACTTCCAAACACGTCCATATATTCCCATTTCCTCACCGTCAATTGTGTTTCTTCTGTTGCGTCGTACTTTGTCGCTGTACGAGTATATTCCCTGGCATTCTTGCTGAACAGAGTTCTAGTTGCTGGATTTGGATATTATGGCTGTGGCTGCTACGGGTGCCGCGCCTACGGGCAGTAATGCGTCGTTCAAGGATAAGGAGAAGCCCCATGAGGTGCGCAAGGCGAACATTGTCGCCGCGAGAGGTGCGTTGTTATATATCGTGAATTTGGGAATGGTTTACTGATTTGTTGTAGCTGTCGCGGACGCGATCAGAACGTCGCTGGGCCCAAAGGGCATGGATAAGATGGTGAGTTGTGCTGTATGTTGTACGACTTCGTGAACTTGTTCTAACCAACCAGATCAAAACTGGCAGAGGTGAGGTTATCATCACGAACGACGGACATACGATTCTCAAGCACATGGCCGTCATGCATCCCGCCGCAAAGATGGTAACATTCCCCAGTTGTCACGATTTATCTTATCGAACAATATGCTAACAAAGAACTACACAGCTGGTCGATCTGTCTGCAGCGCAGGACGTCGAGGCAGGAGACGGTACGACCTCCGTCGTCGTGATTTGCGGAGGCATGCTCGGTGCCGCGGAACGTTTACTGCTCAAGGGAATTCACCCGACGATTATCGCTGAATCATTCCAGCGCGCGGCTGGGCGCGCGGTCGAAGTGTTGCGCGAAATGGCGATTCCGGTCGAGTTGAGTGATCGTACTTCGTTGGTTCGTGCTGCTAGTACGTCGCTTAGTTCCAAGGTATTTCTCTCTTTTTGTTTTTCTTATATCACTAGACAATGTTGGAGAATGGAACTGACGAAACCAGATTGTGTCGCAGTTTTCGTCGCTGCTGGCGCCTATGGCGGTGGACGCCGTGCTGCGCGTGATCAACCCCGCGACCGCGCAGAACGTGGATCTCGGCAACATCAAGCTCGTGAAAGAAGTTGGCGGCACGATCGAGGACACTGAGTTGGTTGACGGTCTCGTGTTGACGCAGCATGTAATCAAGACCGCTGGTGGACCGGCTCGGATGGAGAAGGCGCGGATCGGGTTGATTCAGTTTCAGATTTCGCCGCCAAAGCCGGATATGGAGAACCAGGTCGTGGTGAGCGATTACAGACAGATGGACAAGATCCTGAAGGAAGAGCGGACGTATTTGTTGAATATTTGCAAGAAGATCAAGAAAGCGAAGTGTAACGTGTTGTTGATCCAAAAGTCGATCCTGCGTGACGCGGTTAACGATCTGTCGCTGCATTTTCTGGCAAAGTTGGGAATCATGGTTATTCGTGATATTGAGCGTGACGAGATTGAGTTTATCTGCAAAAGCACGGGATGCCAGCCGATAGCCGACATTGAGTCCTTCACAGAGGATAGACTGGGTCAGGCTGAGCTGGTTGAAGAAGTGCAATCGTCCGGATCACGGGTTGTTAAGGTTACGGGTGTCAAGAACACGGCGCAGACGGTGTCGATTATCGTTCGTGGCGCGAATAACCTCGTGTTAGATGAGGCCGAGCGGTCGATTCACGACGCGCTTTGCGTTATCCGGTGTTTGGCCAAGGAGCGCGCGTTGATTGCCGGTGGAGGTGCGCCTGAGATTGAAGTTTCGCGTACTTTGGCGCGGGAGGCGCGCGGGCTGTTTGGAACTGAACAGTTTTGCTGGCAGGAGTTTGCTAACGCGTTGGAAGTGATTCCGACCACGTTGGCGGAGAACGCTGGGTTGCATAGTATCCAGGTTGTTACTGAGCTGCGTAGTCGTCACGAGCGCGGGGAGAAGAATGCGGGAGTGAGTGTGCGGAAGGGAGCGACGCAGAACATTGTGGCGGAGAACGTGTTGCAGCCGTTGTTGGTGAGCACGAGTGCGCTGCAGTTGGCGGCGGAGACTGTGAAGTCGCTGCTGCGGATTGATGATATCGCGATCAGTAGATGAGCGTGGCATGTTTGTTTATAAAAATTCATTAAGTACATAGTTCATGGTTCATTATTACATCTGGCTTGTTTATTTGGATTGCACTGTAATTGTATGCCAGTCGTTTGCCTAAGCTCATTCGAGCTGGTTTACGCCTGCACTCGTCACACTGAGTTGTAGGATACTATGTCGAGATCGAACTGGATAGTATATTCATCAGTACAGTATGGCGCAAAAGACGAGGTAGAAACCTGCATATCAAGCATGAAGTAATCAACAGCAGACAATTATTCACAACTCCAGAACGAACATGGAAGCGTGATCCAAATATTCCTGTTCAAAACCGCCTGAGCAGGGCTTGCTAGAGAATAACAGGGTTAGGGCTACTGTATTAGGCAGTACGTACACATGTAGGGCGTAACCCTACAAGTGGTGCGTGACTGCGTTTTGTCTTTGCTCCCGCCCGGCGGGTAGGGTTTGCACATCGCCGCGCCTCACGGTTCTCGAGTAGCGCATCGTACCAACAAGTCTTGCCCGCACTCCACACGGTCAGACAAGTCTAACTATCAGCAAAAATGGGTCACAGGTGAGAACGTCTGGTGGAAGAAGCGTGGTAGAGAAGAACAAGAAGACTGACATGAGAATAGCCACGGTTACCGATCAGGAACGCGTTACGCGTTCCAGCGCGACTTCAAGAAGCATGGTGTCATTCCGTAAGTGGTTGCTTGTGTTTTGGTGTTTGGCGATTCGATCTGCGATGCGACTGGGACTGCAACTGGGAATGGGAGAATGAAAAGAGAAGGATGCGGGAGCGGAAGATGAGGGAGTGGTTGAATCTAGAGAGCCAGATGTTGCGGATCGAGTCGTCGAGTATCGGTTGGTGTAACTGCGCAGAACTAACGAGACAGCATGACCACCTACCTGAAGACGTACAAGGTTGGTGACATCGTCGACATCAAGGCCAACGGTGCCGTCCAGAAGGGTATGCCGCACAAGTTCTACCACGGCAAGACCGGTATTGTGTACAACGTGACCAAGTCCGCCGTCGGTGTGATCATCTACAAGGTCGTCGGCAACCGCTACCTCGAGAAGCGCATCAACCTGCGTATCGAGCACGTCAAGCACTCCAAGTGCCGTGAGAACTTTGTCAAGCGTGTGAAGGAGAACGCGGACCGGAAAAAGGAGGCCAAGGAGAAGGGTGAGCCCGTTTTCCTCAAGAGACAGCCCGTGCAGCCGAGAGAGGCGCACTCTGTGTCGACCGAGGGCAACGCGCCGGTCACTCTTGCGCCTATCGCGTACGAGACCTACATTTAAATTCATGTACATTTTGCCATACGTGGGTTTTTTTGTTTGTGGTTGTTCGTGGGTCCCGGGGTGGAGGAAAGAAAAGTCATCTGTTTATAGCAGGGTTTAATTGTGATTCCAGGCCGGGCATGTACTCTATATCAGCCAGGAATAGCTCAATGGATGCGTCCTTCTCATTTATTTCGTATTTTCCAATCATCTTTCCACAGTTGTAGATCTGTAATACTTAAACGCGGTGGTGGTTGCTCTACTAAGGTGAAGTAAAGTGAAGCCGCACCTAGTAACTTTGTCGGAACACCGCTATTCACACCCGACAATAGTCAAAGTAGTCAACCCGCAATAAAACCGACTGCTTCACGACCACGTCCAGCAGCAGCACGGAATCATTGCATACATCACACAATGTCGTCGCTCCGAGGATTTGTACGTATTTCCTATTACCATAAATTAAAGGCAATGGCGGGAAAGAAGGGAGGGAAAGCGAAGACTAACATGCACAGAGCCGGTTGTTTACACAGCAGCGGGTAGTGCGCGCTGGGGTTGCGGTCGGAACGATTGGTGCGACCGGGTTCATGGTTGGCGTTCCTGTTGTGATGGCTGAGAGTGTAAGTGTTCTTGAATGTTTTAGATAAATTAGGGTGGTGGTGGTGAAGAGGGAAAACTGGGTGAAGACGAAGGGTGTGCAACTGCTAACCAACGACCAGCGCAAACCGATTTACGACGACAAGCCCGCGATCGAGCCCGAGACACCCGCGGTCGTGATCAAAGAGCCCCCGGCGACACTGGAATCCTACGTTCGCACCGGGCGCGAGTATCTCGCGAAGGCGGCACACTTTGGCCAAGTGCATCTCGACATCGGCATGGAGAAATACCTGGCGGCGGAATCGAACGTGACCAGGACCGTTTCCGAGCTGACGGACGAGCACGAGCCTTTGCTTCCCGGTGCCATCTTCGTGCTCATTGCCACGCTGACGGGTAACATTGCCGCGCGCCGACGCAACGTGCTCGTCCGCGGCATCCTCGCTCCCGCGGCCTTTGGAACCGCCGCGTTCGCGTACTTTTTGCCCAAGACGTTTGATAACTTTGGCAAGCTGGTCTGGAAGTTCGAGGTCATGGTTCCCGAGATTGCGGACGCGCATATCAAGACGCGCGAGGCGATTGTGGGCGCGGTCGAGAGCGCGCAGACGGCGCGGAAGGAGTCGCGGGCGGCGTTTGATGGCGCGGTCGCGACCTCGCGACGGACCGTGAAGGAGATCACGGGGCTGTTGGTCACTGAGGAGGACGAGAAGAAGAAGTAGGAGGTAGTTCTAGACTTCTGTAGTTCTATAATGCATGGTGGTTAGATCTGGATGTTCAATCTATATAAACCCTATAAACCCTAGCAACTCTAAACCCTGAACTACTCCCACCTCGAATTCACTTCAGACCAAGTGAAATTGAGGTTAGAGCAACCAGATGGTGCGCTTGACTACGGCTTGTTTTTGATTGATCTTTTAGCTGGACCCTCTCTTTTACTCTTTCAATCTAGAGCAACTACACAGCCAATAACAGGAATGTACCAACACCCGGCGCCGTCGCTGCCGCAGTCGCCGGCCGCGAAGCGCGCGCGCGTGGACGCGCTGCCGTCGTTGCCCGCGCATATGGCCGCGCAGCAGAGCCCGTACGCGCCGCCGCCAGCGCAGATGCAGATGCAAATGCAGATGCCGCAGCATCATGCGTTGCCACAGCAACCGCTGCCTCTGCAGCAGCAACATCAACAACAGCAGCAGCATCAACAGCACCAACAACAGCAGCAGCAGCAGCAACAGCACATTCCACCGCCTGCGCCGCCCGCCGTGCCGCCCGCGGTCTACGCGGCGCAGCACAGTGTACTCATGGCACTGGACGACGAGGACATGTTTGGCGCGGTCGACGAGCTCGACTCGGTGTCTGCGCGCGACATCTCGACGCTGCGTTACGCGCGGCATCATGAGTGGATGGAGCAGGTTCTCGGGTCAGCGTACCAGAGCAGCAAGATCATTGCGCCGGGACTTTTTGCTGCGCGAGGCGGCGCGGCCGCGACGACTGATAAGGTCTGGGGCGGGGTGGATGCGTTGAAGGAGCGCGTGGCGCAGATGGAAGACGAGCTTAACTCGGTCGACGAGTTCTACACGCGGAACTTGGTCGAGATCAAGCAGCTCAAGGACCGCAAGTACGAGGAGTTGATGGCGGCCGAACAGGCGGCAGATACTACGGCGAGCTCGAGTGTGAATGCGAGCGCGGACGCGTCGTATGCCGTGTCGCGAGAGCAGAGCGTGGGTTCTTAGATGGTGGTGGTGATCAGTGTACGATATGCGTTTATGTTAAATACGACTTCTTAAGATCTCTTTCACTTGGTGTCTTTCAATTCTCTACTAACTTCTACTAATTTGTTTTGATATGTTCATGCTCGTCCGCTAAACAAGCACGAATAGCCGCGACTGTTGATCGGCGGAAGATCAAGTTGAAGATCATGACGTCTCTATTTTTACACGAACACCACCAAACTCGACTCTACAAGTTTGCACGAACTGCAATATCATCGTAGACGAATAAAAGATATATTAGTAATAACGTAAAATAATAAACTGCAGATTAGCAAATTCTGGCTGGATATCAGATCTTCGTCTCGAGTCCTCAGTTAGCGAGTGGCGCCGCACTTCCGGATCCGGGGCCATCTCGTAAACCGCTTAACGCGATAAGCCAGCACTTGACCTCGCCTCGAACACCTCTTCTCCGCCCGCAATTCCCGTAATTCCCGGTCAACACCCCTCTTCGCAATCATGTCTTGGTTCCAGCGCTTCTACGACTACATCCTCTCGCTTTTCTGGTACGTTCTTTCTTGTGCGCTGTAGTAAAGTGCGCTTTTGGCTAACATCTTTCGTGCAGGTCCTCCGAGGTGCGCGCTCGTCGTCATTACACGTCCTGTCTGGTGCTCAGCGGTTCTAATGTTTGCTTTAATAGATGGATATAACCCTTCTTGGGCTACAGAATGCCGGGAAAACCTCATTACTGCGGGTTCTGGGCGTACGTATCTTCTGTTCTGGCTGCGCGCGCGGATCCCTCGGCTGACATGAACTTCTAGGGCGGCGACTTCACATCCGAGTACGCAACAGCCACTACAGTCTCTTTTTTATTTGCAAACTGGACAACGAAAACTGACGAAATAGTTCTATTCCGACTATAGGATTTTCCATGAAACGCGTGCGCAAGGGCAGAGTGACTATCAAATGGTATGCCGGCAGCAATCTTCGTTTTGCTCTAATGTGAGGACTTCTCGGGCTAACGCGATACAGCTGGGATTTGGGCGGCCAGCCGCGGTTCCGGTCAATGTGGGAGCGCTATTGCAAGGGTGTTAATGCTATACTGTGAGTTTTGTTGTGTTTGGAGTTGCATTGACTGCAGAGCAATGTCTAACTCAATATAGATTCATCGTCGACTCAGCCGACCCGGCCACGCTGCAAGTAGCACGCATGGAGTTCGAAGCTCTGGTCTCGAAGCCGTCGCTCGAGGGAATCCCGGTGCTGGTTCTGGGCAACAAGAACGATTTACAGGACGCGTACGACGTCGATAGTATTATTGACGTCATGAACCTCAAGAGCGTCGACGACCGGGAAGTTTCGTGTTACTCCATCTCGGCCAAGGAGGCGACAAACGTTGATGCTGTTCTGTCGTGGCTTGTGTCCAAGTATGACCTTCTTCTTTGTATAAACGTTGTGTGGGCTATGAACTGACAATTGAACAGGGCGAACTAACCGTTCAAAATACCACCAAAATGAGGCGCAGGATAGCCAATCCATCTCCACTTGTATATTCCCGCGATTGACTTCCTTTTTTTGTGTCCTATTTTCCGACGAAAATTTAAAAGACAGCTATACTACGGCACTAGCTCTTTTTTAATGTCTATAGACCTGGTTCTGTCGTCCTATCGAATTTTGAGTGGCCTCGGAAGCCTCTCACTCTAGAATTACGCGCGTGTACGAGTATGATTTTTTTTTCTTTTCTTATTTCAGTGGTCTATAATTCTGGTATTACGAGACCAGTGATGGGTTGTGGTTGATATGGGACGGTATAATACGATGTTGGAAGTTGTGTAGAGAAGAGGATGCGGAAGATACGTGGTTATGCGCGTGCTTGGTTTTTGATCATTGAAATTCCGAGGAGTACTTTGTATTTTTTGTCATTGTTGTTTTGACATGTTTTTTTGTATCGTTTGAATTTCGTTATAATCGAATTTTGTCACTTAAACTTAGCAGAACTGGGGACGACTACTATTCTGACATGCACGTTCACCGCACCTATCTCGATATAACTAACTGATTACTGCAAAATTTATCTGTCTGCCGCTACATGACTACATCTAGTAGGCTAATGGGCAATGAATCACTGGATCGATCTCAACGTATACGATCGGCGCGTACGCGACGCGTGCGCGCACCAGCAGCGTTATTCCGCCAGCGTACGCTAACACGATGCGTACACCTCATCGCTCTATACCCGACGCTGATTTTATATATATACCTCGTACTCCCCGCTACTTGAACTTCTTTGTTTACTATAAAACTACAGCCGTGCGACTACTCGTGAGCGCTGTATTCCCTGACAGTTTACATCCGCGTGGTTTCAGATATCGTTTTGCTTTGCGCAATGTCGGCGTATACAGTCGGTTCAGGTGTTAGTTGTTCTTTATTTGTGATTAAATTAAGGAGAAGCTCTGACGGCAGGATGTGCTAGGCCGCCCGTGAACAGCCATACGAACTGCCAGAGTTACCACCACAACAGCAATACAGACGACCAGAAGGCTTTTCACTCAGCGAAGATCCATTTGACGATTCCAACGTCGCCGACCGCTACGACGAAGATGAAGATGAGCGCGATAAAAGAAAACCGCGTCGACCCGCGACCAGATTCTCACAGATGTTTGGCGACCGTGCCAAGTTTCAACGTTTTCCGAGTCCTGATCGCGAATCGGAACACGCAGGTAAGCATCAGTCGCGAGTAATGAAATGGATGAGATCGTATAAACCACCAAAGCTCTCTGTCGGTGTCGGGAGATTTATAACTATTTGTATGGGAATCGGGCTTTTGGCTGCATTGCTTGGGCTTTTGGTACTTGCTGTTAAGAAAGCGAATGCGAACGCGAGTGCTAGTAGTGGTACTTGACTGGGGAATGGCTTGGTTGGAGTTGTGTTTTTGATTTTATTAATCAGTGTTCACTATAGTATCCAACATGACCAGAATTACAATATAACATTATCATAACTGATGGCTGTTACAGTGAAACTATTCAAGAAAATGGTAAATACTGGTTTATTCGCAAACATGTACACCGACATATGGTATCACCCCTCCGCTTGCCAATTCATGGCCGGACTTTGCTCCCCCATATACATAAACATATATAGTCCTAACGCGAAGCTGGTATACAACGTAACCATCGTCTTCACTACTGGCCGCCCTTAACTCGTCTGTTCGGCATCTTGAACGGCGGGAAGACGTTGCTCGAAAGGCTGCCGGGGTATGATTGTCTCTGGCAGAACACTGCGGGACGCGGGAACGGCAGAGGCTCGGTATATTGCAAGCATGTGGTATCAATGGACAGTTGAGCGGGGCGGACTCTTCCAGATGCTGCGGCAGTTGGCATTTGTTGCATCGCAAGAGCACCATTGATCATCGACGCATTGGTATTCCCGTGGGTATAGTTCTGAAGCGCTTGGACCTCTGCATACTGCACCAGCAGAGCTTCCTGCTGCACTCCCTGCAAAACGGGTCCGTTCTGGATAGTCGCGGGTGTCGGTGCCGGCGCAACCTCCGCGTCGTCCTCTTCGATAGAGGAGAATGTCTTGTCAGAGTCGTCGCTAACGTCGCAATCGTCTTCAGTGTCCTCGTCGTAGTCCATGAAGTCACTCTCGTCGCTGGAATCCTCGCTCGATTGGCGCATGAAGCGCTTGGTCACATAGCGATCAACCAAATCGTGAGTCTCTTCGAAAAGATCACGTTCGTTGAAGTCTCGGTAGAGAGTCGCATTCTCGGTGATGTTGTGCACAAAGTGCTGGATCAACTGATCGTCGTTCGACGAGTCGTGAGCGGTGTAGTGCGCTGTGCCGATGTTAGCAATCGCGATGTCACACAAGAGTGGCACAGCCAACTTACGCATTTCGATGGCGGTCTTGTTCGGAGTGTATTGATTCGAATTGTGTGCTTGTGCAAAGATCTCAAGTTCGAAAGATTTGCAGACTTCTTGAAAGCTGTAGCGGGGGTATATGCAGTAGCTACGGGGTATAGAGAAGACTGTTGCTGGGTGTATGATGAAGAATGGATAGCAGGTTAGGAGGCGGCCGGTCGGTTTTATATGCGCGGGACGACGGTTGTGATGTGATAAGACTTGCAATCACATTATCACATATCCGTGATAGGCTATTTGCGGAACAAATTGCAAACTAGCTTGACGATGTCGTTAAGCGCGTGACGAGGCTAGTTTAGATCCATTCTGCTCTCTCCGGATGTTTGGCGAGTTCGAGTTGCCGAATGCCGATAGCCGAGGTAATTGGTACAGTGACTGACCACCCATACTGATGTATGTAACTTGTAAATGATCATACGATTCCAGGTTAAATATTCGAAATACAAAGTCATTCATGGGAGAATTGAAATGATGTAGTAATAACTTAAGTGGAGACTTGCTAGTTAGATTTATTTAAATAAAATAAAGTAAATAAAATAAAATCGCGGCTTAGAAAACTCGCCTCGAGATCGGTCTGTATCGCGAGTTCGTAAATCGACTATCAGAACGCGTTCATGATCGACCTTCATATATACGACCTACATTTCAAACTGTGTTACGCTGTGCAGTATGCTATTGGACATGCCGGTGGCACCGAAGCAGCTTGAGCCTACGGAAGCAAGGTTTGTGCCCAACAAAGCAAAGCGACTACTACTTGTGACGATAGCTGACCAGATAGATCACCACGAGGCGAAAGCAACGATCCCGTCATACGGCTACCGTACGAGTTATTCGCTCGTATACTGAAGTGTTTTAGCTATTGTGAACTTGTGCGGATGATGTCTGTCAGCAAGTCATGGTACGCATGTATTCAAAGCGACTCGTACAAAGGCGATAATTTCGGGCTCAATTTTGTGCGCTACTTCCACCAGGGTGCCAGGCATCTCACTGACGACTATATATCAAGTGGCCTAAAGGATGTTGTGAAAACCAGCATGGGTATGTTGCTAATCACTGTGATTTCTCGGGAGCAACTCGTGGAGGACTTTGGCGAAAAAGTATCGCACAACCATATGTCGCTCTCTTCCGTATTCGATTTGTTTTTGCGCCACACCATCGAAATTGAGAACAAATATCGTAAGGATGGGATACGTTTGGGATCGCCTCGTCAATTTGTCGTGCACCTTTGCAAGGTCTCTACGGCAATGATAAAATTCTTACGCAGAGACCACTTAAAGAATGAAATGGGCGATCTGAATTTGCATTTGAATAGTCTGATCTGTGAAGGCTGGCGGCATGTCGTCTTGTAGGAGCTGATATACCAAGTGAATGCATTGGATTTATTTATCGGTACTATGGATACGTTTCTGGACGCGATAGGGAGGAACAAACGAGCGTTCGTGAATTTGAGATCGCTCAAAATTTTTGGACTGAATTTCGGTGAAGCGCGCTCTTTTGAGTCGCATGCGCAATTTGATCTGCCAGCTTCTGATTGCGTTTTGTTCCCAAAACTGCAGGAATTCTGTATCAACGAGCTTGCCGCGTACGAATTCTTAGATTCTGGTTCGAAGATGTATGGCTATACTCACGTTCTATTTCGGCCGGAAACGCTTGAGTGCATGCTTTCTCATATGAAAAACCTGGAAAATCTGGTGTTACGCTGCTTGAAGATCCAGAGCTCGAGTCTAGCGCCCCGTCGATTAACTTTCGAAACGCTTCCTATATGTACACTTGACCTTTCCTTTTCTTCTTTCGACTTTATACCTAAAGTCTCCAGTTTCTACGGAAAACTACTTCTTGCCGGATGCGATTTTACTCCGGGAGTTTATCAGGGTGAATCTTGCTCATTCCAGAAGATTTCTTGTTCGGGATATTGGGACGAGATTGATCTAAGCTTTAACAAAATATTGAAGACCGGAAACCTCACATGTGCTTTGAATGTTTTGCGTCCGGGACGCGTGACCAATCTCAATTTGAGCGGTGTCAAAGTCAATTGGATGGAGCTAGGAACTTTCTGTCACCTTCATGAAGACTGTCGCACGGTGCCAATCATTCGGAAGGTTTTGTCGATGATCCCGCATCTTGAAACCCTAGACATCAGCAATAATCTCTCGGTCGATTTACATGTTCTTGGAGAAATTGCAAAAGCTAATCTAAGCTGGAAGATTCTCGCGTTGAACGTGAAGAACACCAGCATAACGTTAGGGAGTTTGGATCCGTATCTCATTGCTGACGCTGGCGGCAAGGTTCCGGGAACTCCGTATATCACCGCTGACGCTGACGGCGGGGGTCTGGGAATTCCTGTAATACGAGACGCAAAGTTTGTTGAATGGCTTTGCATAGTGACACGCAGCACTAAATTATCGTGTTTTCATACCCTACCTGCATGTTCAGTCGGATGTCCTCGGCATAGGGATTTTGATTTTGACTCAAATCACTGTATTCGTGCTATGGTTAATGTGGAACTGTGTCCGTGCCATACATATAATGTGTGGTAGTTTTATAGCAGTTTTGCTAACTGTGTAATGAGGGAAGCAGTATCCTAGTTTTTTATTACCATCAGAATATCAATTCCTGAATACCAATTTGTGCAAATCCACTCCTCCTTCATGACCGACTCAGTTTACCATTGGAATGTTCTACAGAAACTGTCTTCAATAGCTCGACTACTTTGACTGCTACGGATTTTGGTCTGCCTCTGTGTCGGCTGAGTTTATATTTAGGATATGCATTAATTAAGACACTCGGATAATTACAATTGAAGAGATAGATAATGGCACAATTTGCTTGCATGTGTGTATATAAAGTACATTGATTTCCTTTGCGTCTTTCGTATATGCCTTGATCGATCTCTTGCTCTATGGATTCAGACTTCCAGTCGTAAACTTGTAGTCTTTGTTTACTAAGGTGTTCATAGCAACAACCTCCTGGTAAATCTTCTCCATCATGGCAATGAACTGGCTGTTCTTCTTGTTATAGTTCCACAAGATAGCGGCGATCTCGTTGATTTCCTTTGTTTGAACACTCATGTTCGCCGGAAACATGTTCGCGTCGCGCGCAGCAATGCAAGCATCCGTGAAGGCTCTTCGGAATAGAAACCACATGTTATCGGGCCGGACGACGTGCATCTCATCATGATTAGGCTTGTACGCGCGAAGCAAGAACTGAACCGCGGAAAACACGACACGGATGCACCCAGGCTTTCCGTTTTGCCATGTCGTCTTGAGTATCTGGTCGACATACTCTCGGCTGATGACATTGCTTTTCGATCGATTCCGGTTCGCGAGATCCTTGTCGGAGATGGTAAAATGGGGAATCTGAATGTCGTATCCACGGACCAGATGTTCCAATGATTTGTGGATTGCAGGATAGACCGGAGAGTACTGGAACCAGCGCGTCAAACCGTGAAATTCACGGGTGGTCTGCGGATTCTCAACCATTTTGATGAAGTCACAAGCCGTATGATCCAGAAACGAAGGCTTCATATCGTCTTCCATGGTCTTTGCCGCAATCTCCGCAAGTTCGGAAGGCTCCAAAAGCTCAAGGAATCGGTCGCCGTCAATTTCCGGAATGCTGGTTCCGCGAAACTCATCAGAATCAAGAGCTTGCATGCGCACGACCTTGGCAGAAAGGTATCGCGTGGTAGCCTGATCCGGAGAGTAACAGATAGCGGGAATGCGAACACTTCTTGTCTTTTCGTCATTGCGAATAGTGATTTTGCGGTTTTCGCATTCCACATTCTGCTGAAGTCCGCTGCTAGTACTCTGCGGCACCGCGGAAGCGTTCACTTGAATCCCCTGCCCCTCGAAGTCGGCATTTGGAGCGGAGTCCATCTGTCCAGATGTGGACTCTGGTTCAGGCGCATTTGAAGTAGGATCTGAAAGTCTTTGACGCTTCGGGCTATCAAGATATTGCGTAGCCTCGTTAGACTGCAGGACCCGGAACTGCAGATGTAGACCCGCAAAGAAGGCTTCTTGACTCTCCGTCTCAAGGTCGTCGAGTGTCCGTTTAAGAATTTCCGCGCCAGCTCTAAGGCTGTTCTGCTCGTGGACCGGTGCAGATTCATTGTCCTGGCCAAGAACATTTGCCGTAACGTTCCAAAACAGGCTTGGATCCTGGAGGTCATTCTCGGTCCGTGGCTGAAGCAACAGCATTTGCGGATTAATCGACGTGATCTCATTCTGCGGTTCCGACCATAGCATTTGCGAATTAGTCGGGGTGGCCACGGTCAGATCGGACTCGGTATCTGGTGTATCCTGCAAATCCGGAACTTCGACTGAAAGGGTATCGTTTTGCAAAAACGCATATCCTTCAAAGTTGGAGGGATCAGAGGTATCACGCAGGTATGCTTCGAAGTATTCTCCTTCATTCCACTGGGGGCATGAAGAATCTGTTCTGGTCAGTACTCTATTTGCATCTATTAGCAATACAAGCGTGCCGACGTACCCATCTTGATGGTATTTGGTGCTGTTGCTTGGATATCTCTTGGGTATTGCAGAGAGGTATAGAAGCTCAAGAAGACTTGAGAAAGCAGTATGTGTATGTGGATGAAAAAACAATAGGAGGTTAAGAGGGGGTAGACCGGTATTTATAGACAGGATCTCTTGCGTGTGATATACTAAAACAAAATCATATCATAGTCTAAACGTTAAGCTATATATAGCGTAGACCGAGATCCGAGGTTCTATTGCAGTATTTCTGTATTTGTGATATCTTGAAACGCAAACTATAACGATTTAACGTCGTTGGCTATCGAGCGCGCCTATAATCGATGTGCCGAGCCTCGGTCGTATTTGCACTGCCCACTCGGCACTAGTAGGTGTGATAGATTTAAAATTGTTAGAGCGGAGAAAGCTAAACTTAGCGATATCATGATTGATCCAATATTCCCAGAGTGTTGTCACATATCCTAAATAGGAAAAAGGGCTCTTAATCGAGCCGCAGGACGCGCCATTGTGTAATACTGCACGCGTTTCTCATTTTTAAGTCTTGCAACTCCAGCCTCATTGCCAGAATATCTATAGTTTGTACTGTTTTGTTTTGTGTAAACAATATTTAGAAAACGTTCTGTAATGATTTGAATTTTATGATTAATTATTAGCAACATACAACTCCGATCAACTCTTCACTAACTAAGATCCGTACGAATAATCATCGTTTACCATACGATTCAAGCCCACGACTTCCGAGTAAATCGTTTTCATCTTCTCCTTAAACCTGTCGGTACTCTTGTTCCACAAAATAGAAGCAATATAATTGATTTCTTTAGTGCGAACACCTGCAGGGAACCTGTTTTCGTCGCGAGCGGTGGTACAAGAATCTGTAAAGATTCTTCAAAATAAGAAAAACACGTTATCTGGCCGAACAACGCGCATTTCATCAAACTTTGGTTTGTAGACGCGAAGCAAGAACTGCACTGCGGAAAAGACGATGCGAATCCGCCCTGGGGTCCCATCCAACCATGATATAGTGAGAACCTGGTCAATATACTCGCGGCTGATTGCGTCATTCCCGGATTTGTTTTGGATTGCGATTTCTTCGTCCGTGATGGTAAAACATGGCATCTGAACATCGTATCCGCGGACGAGATGTTCCAAGGACTGATGAATTGCAGGATAGACAGGCGAATACGTAAACCAGCGAGTCATACGGTGAAACTCGCGAGTAGCGCCAGGATTCTCAACCTTCTGAACGAAGTCGCAATACTCGTTATCAAGAAACGACTCCAAATTGTCCATAGATTTTGCTGCCACCTCTTGAAGCTTGCTAGATGTAAAAACCTCAAAGAATCGGTCAGTCTCGACAAGTGGAATCTGCGTATCTCGATAACAATCGGTGTCGAGAGCCTGCATGCGAACAATCTTGGCAGAAAGGAGTACAGCCTCAGTGCCATCTGGAGAGAAGCAAATAGCTGGGACCTTGACGCTCTTTGTCTTGTTTGCATTGTAGACTACAATTTTTGAATTCCCGGTTGAGGTTTCAATCAGCGGTCGAGAAGCTGTCTCAACAGAAGCGGTTGCATCCTGGGTAACTGCAGCAACTGGACCGCTCAAAGAAACTGATGCAACAGGAACGCTTTCAGAAATTTCTTCAGCAGAGGTACTCTGATTCTGCAAAGCATCCACATGCAAATTGTGTTCTTGTTCTTGAAGGCTGCTGAGACCGTTGTGAAAGCTGATATCTGCAAGTCCAGAGCTTTGCATAGCGATGGTATCAGTAAATCCATGCCAATTCAAGACAACCAGGTATTCTGGATTAACGCAAGATAAGTTTTCATATCTCCACTCAATGGCTCGATTTCGTTGTTCATTAATGGTCTCAGTTGTAATCATATGCATTTCCAAACCATGCGCGCGCATGTACTCGTTGTATTCATTTATAAGACGTTGAGCATAAGCTTGAAGGTATTCATCGTCATCTGTCCACGAATCCGGCGCAGCTATAAAAGCTTGAACATGAGCTCCAAAAGGATGGGTATTTGCCGGCATTGCAAAGGTGGTATTGGGCATCATAGAAATAGAGGTATTGGAAAAGAAAGCCGAGGTATAATTTGTGCTTTCCGCAGGGTCGGTACTGTAATAGGAATTCTCCGTAATGTCAGAGGCACAGCTCGCGTTCTCCACAGCGTCAGAGATGTCAGAGGTGCCATTTGTATAATTCACGCATTGGTTGTAATAGTCGCCTTTAGCTTTTTGGACAAGCAATGGCGAAGCTATTTGAGTCAGTTAGATTATTTGTTACAACACTCTATTGCATCTTTAACGTACACATTGTGAATTCCTAACCGCTACGGTATAAAATTCTCTTGGATATTGAAATAGGTATTGTCGAGTTGACACAAAAGGTATTAAACAGACTTGAGATATTAGTTTTTGTAAATAGACAAAATACAATAAGATGTTATGAGGATACTTACCGGTGACCTGATCAGCTAGTGACGAGCTATAGCTAGCGCAAAAATATAGGCTGCCGCAGTTAACCCAACTTTAAAATGACGATACTGCTACGCTTGCAGAAAGCCAATAAGTGACTGCGTTCCGAGGTCCAAGTATCTGGATGCTTGTGATAGCTCGGGCCGTAAATTCGGAGCTTAGATTAGCGCCGAGGATACAAAATTAACCTCGGCAAGAACTCGGTGGGAACTTTTGCTAGACTCAAGTAAGCTTTCACTAGTTGTGTAGTCAGAAACAACTTAGTTCTGCTAAGGTATAAGCCTTGTGTACTATATCTGTAGGAGCTAGTATAGGCGAGTTTTGCAAGTTTTGTAGTTAGCGACGACAATTGCGACTAGCGAGGACGCCTTGACCTTTATAAAGCATTCAGCTCGTATCACAGTGTGATAAGCTTAAATTCGTAACTTATTACATCACAAGGCCTCAATTGCAATGCGCGGTAAATGGCGGATCGGATATTGGCGATGTCCAAAAGTGTTGTCACATAGCCTAAATAGGAAATAAGGCCTTGTGAGCCGCAGGACCGGATCCTGCACGCGTCTGCATCGACTTGCAGGCTGAGGATATTTTCGATAGCCTTGATCTATTAATGTCTTTAAAATGTATACAGCAATGGATTTAAGGCCTATGTCAGTATTATTAGAAGATTAGTACGAGACGGCGGCACGGATCCATCTTGAACAGCAACTAGCTTATAGTTATGCCAGTCGGCCATAACTTCTCGTTGCACATGCAGACTTTAAAATAGATTTCATCATCATCATCATCATCATCAGCTTATAGTTATGCAGTTTATGTGTAGTTAGTTAGAGATATTAGCCAATTAATTAATATAGTCAACCGATGCAATGCATAATGCAATAAAACCCCAATAAACGCAAGTTTACTACTTTCCGAAACTTCCTTCTTCAAGTCTATTTGCCGGCCGATCGCAGTGCGACTGCTCACGCATCTCACGAATCCTGTCTACCCGCCATTCAGATGAGAATGAGTCGGTCTCGCTGTCATCTCGAGTGCCTAGTCGAATAGTGTCAGAAATCGTGCAATGACCCGGTCTAAATCTGAATTGCAGGCATTCGTCCCAGTCTTCGCATTTTGCTTTACACTCGTCGTAAGATTTGTGTGCTGGCTCGTCCGCGTTGTCTTCGCCGTTCTCTGGATCTAGGATATATTGACGCCCTTCTGCCTCGTTGTTCCAGTGGTCATGGCGGCCAGAAGATATATAAGGCATCACAAAGTACTTGTATACATCACTGTACAATGCCGGAGAGTCTTTTTTGAGCGACATTTGGAATTCATGAAGTTGGCTGATCTCATGTGGACTAACATGGTGAAAGGTCGCGATCTCGTAACACCAATTGTGGCGGTTGTATCGTACTGTCTTTGGCGGCTCACCTTGGATGCGCCATGAAGAGTATAGAGGGTCGTCGGTAGCGGTGAGTCTGATGCTTTGGTTCAGCAGCATGTTTGAGAGCACAAAATCTCCGCAGCAGTTTTCAGCGGCGAATTGCTCCCATTCGTGCTCGATATCCGGATTTCGTCCGAAAGTTTGCTGGACTAGCTCCGCAGAGAGCACAACGCCAGATCCACCGTGTGCAAATGGAATGTCATTGATGAGTGAGACGGCGCCCATGTACAGCACGTCTGTGGAGTTGAGTGTGGATAGCCAGTGCATCATGGTCGGCCAAAGGATGTATGTGTCGGCGTCCATGAAAATGTACCATTTTGCGTTGGGCATCTCGCGGTATGTTCGAGCAACCATAGGGACGTTTTTGTATTTGTCGAGATTCCAAGAACCGTCAACTTTTGCGCTTGGGTCGTAGAGTTCAATGTTGGCGTGACTTCGTAGAATGCTCTGCTGTGTGCGGTATCCCTCAAAGTCGGAAGATGCGCGGATGCTTTGAGATACGTTTGACAAGATGTCAATAACTGGGATGCCAGAAATTGTGTCTGCCGCGTCGGAATAGACACCAAAATGAGGGACTTGTGGGAATGTAGCGCAGAGATGAACTGGCAGACGCTGCCAGAGGACAGTCGCGCCGGTCTTGACCATGAGCGCGACGTCTTCCGTTCCTTTGACGTATCTCGGACTGCAGTCGTATATCTGCTTTTGACGACCTGTGAAGGGATTCGGGATAGGGGGAAGGTTGGGGAGATCAGGCATCATTGAGCGCACGGAGTCCAGATCCATGTCGAGCGAGCCGGGCGAAATCCGGCCCACGGCGACCAGAGTGGACACCACGAGCGCGATACAGATGATTACTAGAAACAATCTGCATGATGCGCGTGTCATGGCTGGAGTTGTTAGTGATGCTGTGGAGAGAAAGGGAAAAGGGGTCGATGGGGGCTCACCACGCACAAAACGCACCATCGCGGAGTCGACGGGCGTGTTCCGGCCGGGACTGCAGGGCAATGCCCTTGATCTCGAGGAGTAGAGCGAGCGTCCTGAGACGTCGAGCAGCGAGCTTCGGTGCTGGAGTGCTGGTCTGCTAGAGCGGAGTGTACAACAGTAGCACGGGATCTCGAGATGTGTCTGCTCTCACGAAATTGCAGCAGAATTGGCGTCGAGTTGGCGGCCGCACGAAGCGCTTAACGAACGCCGCAGCGCAGCCGGGCCTCGTGCGGCTGATACGGTTCGAGATTAAACGGGCCCTGGTTCGGCTCAGGAACCAACCGGTTGGGTCCAGGGCTGGTTCCGGTTGCAGCCTCAGCCTGGCTGGCGGAATCACGTGCGGCAAATTGTCTGCTCAGTCTCAGAGTCAGCTGCTTCGTATGACAATTGACACTGAGACTGTATGAGTAGCGTCGTCTCAACTGACCTCAAAGCTTCAAGGCTTCAATGGTTTACTGTGAAGCTGCTGAGTGCTGGCTGCTTCAGTGCTCAGCTGCAGTTCAATTCTGTTGCCCCGGCAACGAAGTCTGTTGACCGAATCTCCCTCGATGAGCCGCTTTGCGAACTCTGTTGCCTTTGGCGTCTCGAGATCCGCGAATGGCCACGGACGAGGCCTGAGGTCTGAGCTGGCCGCAGTTTGGCGACTTAGCGACTTAGCGTCGGAGCGCCGACGCGATGCGGTCCACGGTCAGTCTGCAAGAGACGAGAGACAAGAGACGAGAGACGAGAATGAAACTGAACTGCAAGAACTGCGCGTAAGGTAGTTGAAGGGAGAATGGGAGATATCTGTTAGACATTCCTACAAGTTCACTTCTGTTCCGAGCATAATGAGTACCCTGTAGCCTGTTATTTATATCTCCGTCCCTGAAGTCTGAAGTCTGAACTCAACTCGGAAAGCAGCTGCAGCTGTCTCGACTTTGACACTTCTGTGCGCTATCGACAAATATATTTACCTCTGCTGCCCCCAATTTTTCTTCCTCTTCTGTTTCTCGCTCTGTCTGCTCAATCAGCCTTCACTTCTTTCCTCTCTTCCTTTCTTTCACCACTGTCCACAGGACGCGTCGCCGCCATGCCCGGCACCACCGGCGCCTCCCCAGAGGCTCTTGAGTCTGAGCCCCCAATGGTGGACACAGCCGCTTTAGTACAACCCGACTACACTGCGCCCGAAGTCATCTCGGGCTTCTCTCTGCAGCCCAAAGAACCTGTTCCTATGCCAGTGTCGGCCTCAAAGCCGCCTCCCGAGAAAGTCCACTTAGCATCCATCCCTATGCCCCAGAAGAAGCGACGCATTCTTGGACTCTCCGTTCTTATGTTTTGTATCATCATAGGCGTCATTGTTGTTCTAGCTATTGCGCTCGGTGCTGGTCTTGGAGCCGGCCTGAAGAAGAACAAATCCAGCTCCAACGCGTCTTCCGCAACCTCCGCATCTTCCAGTGCTACAAGTTCTGCGTCTAGTGTCGCGTCCTCTACGGCTGCGTCGACATCTCACATATCTTCGTCGATCATGTCTTTGTCGGTTACATCGAGTGCAGCGTCATCGTCTTTTACAGCACCTACGGCCGTCGTTCGCTTTGCAACCGCGACCAAAACTGGTACGATTGCAGAAGCCACCGCGAACGGCGGCACTATTGCAGATAAATTCTGCATTCCAGACCATAACGTACTATCAGACCCCTATTTTGGTGTCGATGCATGGGGTGGAACTGCAGTCTCGAGTGATTATCAGACATCAGCCGGCATGGCTTATTCGTTTTGGGTCGACGGCTCCAAGGCCGGAATTTCTCTCTACGAGGATAACGGATCAGATGCTCTGATAGATGTTTCTCAAAATGTCGAGTTGAAACTGAATACCACATATGCGCTAAAACTGGCTATGTACTTTGATGTCGACGAAGACTATACGGCTTTCGACGACGTGATTGCATTCCAAGCTTCTATATACATGAGTCCAGCTTCGAGTGCGGACGGTGAACTGGTTTACAATTACACATTGACTCAGGCGGAAGTTATGTCTCAGAAGCTCAACGGAACCACCGTAACATTTCTGTCTAACTTCACGACCCCCGCAGCACTTGACAATGTCACTAACCCCAACGCATGGGTTGGCTTTCAGGTATGGTGTTGTTTTTTTGTTTTTCTCTAGAAACCAGAAGTCTTGCTAATCTGCGTCATCATAGGCATCTTTTCCCGAACAAAGTTTCTACTTGTATGCTGGCTCGCTCTCCGAGGTGAACGACACTTCATGTCCAGATATTTTTACAGACTACTCCAAGGAAGCCACTCTTCATATCATTTACTCTGATGTTACGCAAGACGCGTCTCAAGTTTCAACCCGCACAGGAATTTCCGACGAGTACTGCATTCCTAGTACAAATGTCACGATGCCGCTAAAGTATGTCGAAGGCTGGATCTCGTCGTCTAATTTCGTTTCCAGTGGTGTGGACTTTAATACTCACTCGTTTGCCGACGGCTCGAGTTCGGGAGCATATATGCCAGCTATCGCAAATGATACTTACGGAGAGGAACTTGGCATATTGTTTACGACTGCAACTGTCGACGCAGACAAAGAATATGCTGCACGCGTTTCCTTTACTCTGGATATAGACTCTGACTATTACATGCACGAGGTAAGTTATTCATCTTTTTGGAATAATTGCCTGAGGTTTAGATACTGTCGAGCTTAAGAATTACACGGCATTTGCACTGAACGTTACTTGGAGTACGACTAATGTCTTCTACTTTAATCTCTCTCAAACGACGAGTACCACCCTCAACTACAACGCCACCACAATCACAATTACCGTTCCCAATATCCAAGTTCCCGACTCTGTAGATGGCTCCTCCAATGATACGCTTACAATGACACTTGGTGTACGTATCTTATATTATTTAATTGTACCTTACATGCCTGCTTTATACTAATTGATGCTATGCAGGCGACTCCGAATAGACAGGCGATTTATATTTATGATGCGACGATCTATGAAGCAGGAGATATGTCCTGTTCTTCTCCTGATCCGTATTACGGATTATCTGAGCTCTGAACTTTTTTATTTGCTTGCGATATTGTAGTTTATGTATTAACTTATCTTGTGCGTTTCTAACACACTAACTGGGGAGTTCTCATGACTTGAATACTACAATCGCGTGCATGGACGCATTCATATGGCGATCTATCTTAACCAGGCTGGTATACCGTAGGAGTTTCTAAGAACCCTGAATATCTATAAAGATGCTTAGTTCGCAACTAAAACTCACTACGCACAATCATAGTATACGTTAACTGATCTCAAAACAAGTTAATTTTGAGTGATCAAAAGAAATCCATTTTCCTATTTGGGATATGCGACAGCAAAAGTCTTTGACTCAGTCAGCCATCGTTATGAATGGCATATCAGCTTGAATTAATGATTTACCAGCTTGGTAGATACCGGAGACGTTTGTAAAATGTATCATGTATGTTTATACTTTATTGTTTAATTGTATAACGTCGTAACTACAATAAGAATGTGATATATAGATTTCCTTTTGAGCACATCGGTCGAGCTACTTTGGCCGTCGTCACCCATGTGCTACCGAGGTGACATGCGCACATATAGAAAAACACATGAAAGGGCAGTTCTGTCCCAATTTGAACTTTTTTAAATAAATTAAATTACTATGCAGTTAAATATTTTGTTAGTTTGTACGGTGTACCAACTATCGTGCGTGTTGATGAGCAGGCGCTAAACAGTAGCGCGGTCACATCTCAATTTTACCGAAATACCGAGGTTCAACAAAATCTCACACTAGTTATCTCGGCGCAAAACTATTATTGGATCTTGTAGCGTCACTAGCGTGTGACAGTACTAAGACTATAAAACCCCGCCTTGATCCTCTTAATTCGCTTTTGTTTTTCTTTACTATCACTCAGATTGAGATTCCCTCATCATATGCTCTCTTCAGTTGCTGCAGCTTAAGCTCAAGTCTCTATACCTATATACTAGCATAAGCCGATACCTTGACCGCTTTTAAATACGACTGGGTCTTACTTTCTTTAAGATGCGTAAGTGTATCGATGCATAATTTCTTGTATCTGATTAGCCGCTAACCAGTCTCCCTCCGCAGAACCAGCTACATCCGACAACGTTGAACGCGAAGATATCGAGATGAGCAACGCACAAGAGCAGAACTATCAGCTATCGGGTTTGCCGTTTTACAGTGCAGATAGCCAGCAACTGTGTTCCAGAAGTCAGATTCGACAGGTTATTCGTACGTGGGCACAACAGTTGACGGAGTCGACTGAGCCGAGAGTGAAGGACGAGACTATTTCTCCTATCGAAATGGCACCTCCAATTTATCCAAGTTTGCGGAACATTGAGGAGCTTGCTGAAAATTTAGAGACTTATGAATACATCAAGTCAGAGATCTTGTCTCCACCAAATCCAATGACGGCACCGGTGGCTTTGTTTTGCGATACCGATCCCGACTCTATCCAGCACTATACCTCGTCCAGCTATCTGTTACAGAACGATACTACTCCCGACTACATTCAACATTATACCTCGCCTACTGCCCTTTTTATGCAGCTTAATTTTGAACAAGGAGGATCCGATATACCAGTTCCAGGAACGGCTTCTGCGTCCAGCGCAACAGTTGATCCTATTTCGATACACTTCCCGGACTCCTTTCTCCTCTATCACGATATCATCAGCGAGCCGGGTACTTTAGAATCATTACTTACTCCTGAGGAAGAAGCACTACTCAACGATGTAGATCAGTGGCTTTCGACTTTTATAGTCACGGACTCTCCGGGAGCAGCAACTTCCTCGCTTCCGCACTTACATGTATCGACGACACTACAGCCCCAGAATCTCGAAGTGACTCATCAAGGTACTCCGGAATTGCACTCACCGGAGACTTTATACTATTGGGATACAGGAGACGTGTCGGCAGTTGATCTTGAGGAAGCTATTAGCTTCAGTAGTCACGCAGCTAGAGCGTCACTTCCTTCGCCGCCGATTACCCCTTAGTTATTTGAGATTTGGGGTACAATGTTTGCAAGAGAAATATTTCAATAAGTGCGATATATCATATAAGAATAAAGATAGCTCAATATACGACGGCTTTTTACTAATTGATTGACATCTGCGTACGCATATATCATAATAAATCCAGTTGGAGCATCTTAACTCAACCGCCATTTCGGGCTGATTGCCACTGCGTTGTATTATATAGCTGCAGCTTTCCACAAGCCAGTTCAATAAATAAAGCAAAATTTCATTCATTCAAGGCTATTTAGCTTCTGTAGATGTAGATGCCCTAATTAGATTGGTTCAGATGTAGGATCTTCGCAGACGTCCGCACAGCTGCTTGGGATGGCTCGCAATTTCCTATTTGGGATATGTGACAACAGGCCGACGGCAGCCGTCTTCATATAGATCCAAGAGAGCGCATAAGGGCTGAGTAACTACAGATTTTATCAAGACTCTTACTTTACTAATTACTTTCATTATTATTGTATTATATGGCTAAGTTGGTTATTTATCCTATGTTATTGGCAGTAAAGAAATATAGACCTTGTGACTACAGCCTCCGTCCATGGGTTTGGACCTTGTTCACGCCCTTTCGCGCTGTAGCTTGATTTCTGCGTGGCTTAGAACGGTCTATTTATCTTTACTATTATGCTTTCTCGGTTAAGGGGTTATCCTCGGTTTATCGTCTTTCCTCGGTTGTTGTTCCTCCTCGGTTATTGTTCCTCCTCGGCTGTCGTTCTTCCTCGGTTATTGCTTTTCCTCGGTTGCTGTCTTTCCTCGGCTACTGCTTTTCCTCGGTTGCAGCTTTTTATCGGTAAGCCTGAATTACAGTTCTAACTAGTTCTGGTGTTTATTAAAGAATAGGAAAGCCTCGGCAGGTACGAGACTGCGCAATTTGCCTTGTATGCTCTCGTCTGTACCTCGGCGCGTGGCTTAAAGTTCGGACCTTCTTTCGCTAATTTCATTCTCGCTAGCGCTAAACTTTTGCCTTGTTCTAAATATAATTGATCACACACCGGCTAGGTCGGCCTCTGAGCATAAATACCTGCCCGCCCTCTCTTAATCTCCCTTTGCTTTGCCTCATCTTACAAATACCACAATCTCAACCCTCTGAGATACCCATTGCCGACAAGCTATACCTGAACTATACCCATTCTGCTTTGCAATTTTAATACCACAGCGATACCTATAACCTAGGAGATTTTTATGCTACAGGCTCTGCATATACCTTCACAATGAGTATGCGTGACAAACCTTGCCCGTGTGTGACAATTATTCTAACAATCACAGCGCATATATCAAACTCCCTTGACGAGGGAAGCATGAACGCAGACACGAACTATCACCGTCTCATGTTAACGCGCGAGTATTATGAGCCAAGCACAGTTCATCGCATTACACAGGACCCTATTGGGGTTGGTAGTGTTCCAGCAACTATAGCGCATCTATCAGACTTTCTTAACGACGGACACAAGAACGCGGCGACAGCGACCACTCCATACAAGTGTCCCATGTTAACTCCGGAATACTACGCGCGCAGTACAGTTTACAATAGAAGATGCAACGGCGGGTACCCTTCTATTAACTCAGCAGTGACTGCTCACGCTCCGGGGGTCACTTATGTCAATAACCTGAGTGAAATCTATAATAACAAGCGAGAACTGGAGGAGTATGAACAACGTGAATTCAAACGAATTTGCCTTGGGAGTCCCGGCTCAAACCGCATCGAGGGTGTCGGGTATTATTATTTCGACGATGAGAACGACAAAAATGAGCTTGCGCTTGAGTCTGAATCTGAGTCCGACGCTGAGTCTGAGTCTGAGTTTGGGTCCGAGTCCGAGGCTGAGTTAGAGGAAAAGCCCGGCTCTGACATCGCGGCAAAGTTCGAGCTTGACGCCGAGGCCGAGGTCGAGGTCGAGATTGAATTTGAGTCTGAGTCTGAATTTGAGTCTGAATCCGAGTTCAGTCCCGAATATGGATCCGAGTCCGAGTCCGAGTTCGAGCCTGAGAATGAAGACGGATGCGACGATGACTGGAATGAGTCTGATGAAGAGTTTGAAGGGGAGGAGAATACGGATCATACAATTACCTGCGTCTCCGGCTCGAACAATGAATCGAGTCAGAACTGCGTCATTATTTACGTTTTGACGGATGATGACGTGCCTCCGCGCTCTCAGTCGACCGCAGTTTATCCCGGAAGCTCGATTCCCCCCGATGATAGCCCAGTCGAGGTGACACCTACTCCTCTTCCTACTCCGCCGCGTACTCCTCTTATTGCTGCAACTTCTGCACCTCAAGTGAAACATTTGGCGTCGCAGAAACAGACAGTTGCAATCTCTGGAAAGAACGGTAGAGTTGTCGTGCCCGCCATTTGTCTATCAGCAGACGGGACAACCATGAATTACTGGTCTGCGTTGGTTGTGCGAATGAAAGCTCTTGAGAAAGACGAGTCGCTATCTATCCCGTTGGTAGGAGAGGACCGATTTCTCAAGCCCTTGGAGCCTGAGAAGCTTGCCGCGGTATCACAAAAGACATTGGGACCGTCTTTTCTCAGAGGCCCAAATACGTTTTGCAATATTGCTAAGGAAGTCCAGAATCCGGAGAACACGAGCGAGTTTCATGGACTGACTCGCTGGTTCAAATACGCGCCCGAATACCCCGCAATTCATGAGTCCATGAAGCACCTGACTCGTGGATACGATATCCAGCTTCCGTACTTCACCATCACCGACGAAGATCTAGAGACTAGGAACATATCGTCCAAGAAGACGATTGACCGCGAATACGCCGACTTGGTGCTCAGAAACACATGGACTGATGGCAAACCGGGACGTATCCGCGTTGTTTTTTCGGCAATGCAGTGTTTGCTTCGCAATTACAAGCCCAAGGAGAATGCCATGCGCCGACCTCGGCCGGATAATATGTGGATGCTGTTCCTGAGAGTCTTTGCGGACGCCTGCGTGATTGCGGAGAACAACGGAGAGTTTCCGGAAAAAGTTCAAACAGATATCATAACGCAGATTGCGTCGATGATGTGGAGAATGAACAGAGAAAGCATTAGCGGGGTGATGGGGTTGATTTACAAGGAAGTCGTTTCCATGCACAATCTCGTGTCCGGTCTGGAGGACATGGATGGGGAGGAATAAAATACCTATGCTGGCCAATTAATCAAGGCAAATTCTAGAATCCACCGTCTATATCTGCGATATACCCTTTTTGTACGTATCTGTTGATTATATAGTCAACTTAGTTAACTATGCGTTGTAGTGCAATTTGTTTTGGTGAATAAAGTTGTGCAACTCCGAACTCGATTGATTGGTAAAGTTCAAGAACTGTTAGTTATCCGAATAGCTCCAGTTTACTTTATGTACAAATTAAAACGTAAATACAAAAGACCCGTATTGTACATGGTAAATTTACAAGTGTATAACTCCGCAATCCATGCCGTAACTTGACCACACTATCCATAAAATGCAACTCTGTTGATCGGCTTCCGCGAAACCAGTTTTTTAAGTGGAAACTTGACCAAATGCCGTGTTTTCAAAATCTGATCTCCACGGGGTTGACTTCGAGAGTGACGACGCGATTTCTGGTTACCGATCCGCCGAACCTGAACTCCACGGGGTTGACTTCGAGAGTGACGAAGGTTAAGGATCTCGTATCTCTTCCTCATACGTGTGCGTCGATTCTTGGAGGAAATTTTAAACGTGAGACTTTCCATGCGACACCAAAACCGCATTCGTTTCTTGAATGATGCTAATTCTCGAGGTGTCACTGGCCGAGAAAGAAATGCATAGTCTTCTCCAGACGATTCTCGCAGTTCCTGTACAAATTTGATGATCTTGCGCTCTAGACGCGCTAAGGTTCTTCCGCTCGGTACAGCATGGATGAACGACCGTAACAAGATTCCGATAGAAGCCAATGAGGGTCGGACTTTGGTAGCGGTATCGATATCCGGCGAGGTGGACGGAAAATAGTCCGCTGGAAGAAGGCCCAAACGATCCAAAGGGTAAGTGCCGCATAGTTCGATGTACACACTCCGAAGCTCCTCTGGTGTGATCTTTCGGTCACCCAGACCATTCTTGAAAATTAAATGCAGGAAACCAGAAATGAGGTGGCTATCCAGTTCAGAATTCTGTTGCATATTTTTGAAAAGGTTGATAGCTTTAGCAATATTGGAATAGCCGCCTTTGCGCCGAAGACCGTGGAAAAGTGAGTCATAATGAGCGCGCGACGGACTAGACGTATCTTCATCCGTAACCTCATCGCGGTTCTCCTTGTACGATCCCGTTTTTGCAACGAAAGAAAGTTGTCCAGTACGAGCAGCGGCAAAGCGAATACTGTTCGCTGTGCTGTCCTTTGGCAAAAGATCAGTCTTGGTATACAGACGAAAAACCAAGCGGAGGATGTCCCGAGTGGAACTGAAGCTGTGACGTGCCAAGCGGTTAAGCAGAATGGGGTAAATAGTGGGAGGAAGCGAGGTGAGATCCGCAGATATATCGGGGGAGTCTGCTCCACGCTCACGCAGTGTCAGACTCTTCTGAAGCTCATCAATGTATCTGACATTTAGCACGGGCCGGGCGCGGTGGCGGTATAGCAGCTGACTCATGCATGTGGCAGCTGCCTGACCGTTCAACGGCTGGCCAAGACGCAACATCTCCATCAAAAAGCGCGCATAGCATCCAACGCGAATATTAGTGACGATCGCGTCTAAAGTAGATTGGTGAAAACGGAAATAGGTCCCGCGCGGTAATACAATGTAAGTGAAAATGTCTAGGATGGCGTGATTGGAAAGGCAGTTGCGCATAGAATGGCTGATAATCGATGGTGCTAGTATATCCATGCTGTCCGCAAGTCGGCTGGCCTTGAGAGATTGTACCGGCTCAACAGCAATCGGTTCAGGATCGCTGACAACTTCTGGTTCGGGTCCGGACAGCTCTCTTAATCCCCTTGGTTGGTATGCGTGTTCCGGCAGATCCATATATCCAAAATAGCGGTCGAAGAAATATCCCTTGCGCCTGGCGAGCACCGTATGCTCATACTCCCCATACTTTGAAATAGCTCTTGCAACAAACTCAGTTGCGACGGAAATCATTTGTCGTCGACACAGGTCTTTCACCAATGGCAGAACTAAGGCAGTCTGTAATTGTTCTCCAAGTACAAAGCATCTCGCTGGAATGCACTCCCAGAATAGCCATAGCTCGTTGGCCCCGAATGAATGTGCAACTGCCACGAGCAGCGTCTGTATCCGCGCGAGGTCAGCTGTGTTGAACACAGGTTCGCCGCTGTTTTGGCGTAAGTCGTCAACGTCCACAAGCATATCTGCCCACAAGCGCACCGCGGACTGAAACCGTTCTTGCGCTAGCTCGCGTTTCGTTGGGCGTTTGAGCAGCGCGAGCACATCAGTCCACGGCCGCTGGTTCACGAACTGCGGCACCGCATACTGCAAAGGAGGAGTGTCCGCGGCAATACCGACCGCGTGGAAACGACGCACGCCAAAGCGCCTCGTGTAGCTGAGATTTTGCACTTTTCGAACTCTAGCAAGCCGCTGGCACCACGTAAACCTCATCGCCGGATGGCTAGTAGAGAAGGAGAACAGTTACACGAAAATTGAAGTGAATTGGGCTTAAGTGCAAATTTAGGGTTTGGACACACGTGACCGCCACAAACCCCGTTTGCTTACGGTTTGTTTGTTTTGGACTTCGCGCTCCATTCCCGGCGCGCCGAGTCCGGCCCAGCTTTAATTTTACACGTGCAGCGCGGCTTAACTGCAGCCAGATCCTGCATGCGCATCTCATCTCATCTCGGTCAGGTCTCAACCGCCCTGCAGAGCTAGTTCCAGCCAACACTGCAGCGCCCAGCCTCGTCGAGCAGCATGGCGGCATTGGTTTCCCGCGATATACCTGCGTCCAGACCACTGTACGGGCACAGCGTCGAGCTCAAGAACGCCATTGCGGACGCGGGCCATCCAGAGCTGGAGCTAGAGCTGTACTCGTCGGACGCGACGACAGTTGCTGCGCTTTCGTCGGGCGACAGCAACGACGACGACGAAGAGCGCAGCAATAGCGACGACGATGATGATGACGACGACAAGAGCAACAACGACAACAACGACGACGTCAACAACGACGACGTCAACAACGATAGCGACAGTCTCAGCGGCTCGACTGTCTACGACTCTGATGAAGAAAACGAGGGTGAAGAGCGCAGGACATCGAGCGCTACACAGCGCATCCAGGCCATGAACCGGTTCGCGACCGTAAAGCGCCGGCAAGAAGCAGAGACTGGGCGACGACAGCGCCATTCTCTCGCGACATCGACAGTACCCCGCTCCATGAAGGACATGGACACATTGTTTCCACCAATCGAGTGGGAGAAGAAGCCGACAAGTTTTGAACCTTTGAAGAAGACTACAAAGAAGAAAATCTCAAAGCCCGCGGCGCCGGCACTGCACAGCAGTCCGCCTCTTAAGCGTAAGGCCGAGTCAGAGGACACACAGCACGGTCGTAGTACGGATACTGCAGTACCGCAATCATTTAGAAAGGATATCGAGCCCGTCAAGCATTACAACACGGTTGCAAAGATGGTAGAGGATGTCTTACAGCAAAAGATGGCCACTTGGACTATGCTACGGCGCCGGTGCAGCGAGAAAGGGCCGCGTGCGAGGTTGCCTTCTCATATGAAGGGGGTTGTAGAGAGAACCGTGATTGACAGCGAAGTAAGGAGCACAGAAATGATTGCCATGTTTGAGTCGTCAATTCGAGGCATGGCGGAGAAGTTGAGCCATATGGAAAGAGTCCTGGATTCGAGCCGTAGCACCTATGCTGTTTTGGATGCATGCTATACAGTTCGCGCAGACTGAGACGAGCGCCAAGTAAGAGTTGCACTGTGCACAAGGTGAGCATGTACACTAATGTATAATTAATTATTTGTAAGTTAATCTTTGTATCAATATGAACAAATCCTTAAAAGTTAGAAGTCCAAAGTAATAGCAGCTTCAGACTATCGAATGGGTTTAGTGCGGCTTTCTTGACGCGCGCCCCACTTAAAATTCGACCCCGGATCTTAATTCATGAATACATCTGTGCTGTGCTTGCAACTGTATCAATTGATAATTGAACTGTTCTAAATATCTATACAATCTCAATCGTCAATGAGCGCAAAGAGAAAGGTGCTTCCGCTGCTGCTAAACGGCCGAAAAATTGTGTCCAGCGACACGGCTCAGCATGTTCCGGTCTTCTCGAGCGTGAATCGGTTCCGAGATCCAGTGCACTACGCCCAAGCGGCCACTATAGAGCAGGTTCACGATGCAGCCATCGCGGCGCGTGAAGGCTTTCCCGTTTGGCGCAAAGTTGGTCCGCTGGAGCGTCGGGATTTGCTTCTGTCGGCGGCGGATATTTTACGCGAGCGACGGAATGACGGCGTTGATCTGACGATGCTCGAATGTAGTTCTCAAGTGAGTTCAATTGCAATTCATGTCGAATTTGATCTCAAGACTGATTGTTCTTATAGCGAGCTTTTGCGGAAAAGATGTATGATGATTCGATTCTGCATTTGAAAGAATGGGCTAGTTTGCTCACGACAGCGCTGCGGCCTGTCGTTTCAACCGCAGAGACTGGCGACGCGTTGCCTATAATATTCCGGGAACCCATCGGGCCAGTTCTTGCGATATCTCCTTGGAATGCAGCGGCTATTCTTGCTATGAGAGCCATTGGGACACCGATTGCAGCTGGCTGCTCGGTTGTCTTTAAGGTGAGCATTACAAAGGTGCTAGATGGATGGACACTGATCTTGCCGCACAGACTTCAGAACAGGCTCCCGGAATTCAACTACACATGGCTGAGGCCCTTATCGATGCTGGTCTCCCCAGTGGTGTACTAAATGTTATACATTCAGATCCCTCAGATGCGCCCGAATATGTTAAAGAACTCATTTCACATCCGGCGATCCGGAAAATCAACTTTACTGGGTCTACTGCTCTCGGTCGTAAGCTGGCTGTAACGGCTGCAGAAAATCTGAAACCCATTCTTCTTGAGTTGGGAGGCAAAGCAGCAGTTCTTGTTTTGCGCGATGCAGATCTGGCCGCGGCTGCTGCTAAGACTGTCATCGGAGCGTGGTTAAATCAAGGTCAAATCTGCATGAGCACAGAACGCGTGTTTGTTGCAGCGGAGATTTATGACGAATTCCTGAATCACATGCGCACTGCAGCTGGCAGGATCCAAGCAGGGTTTAAAGGACATTCACATGTTGCACCACAGTACACTGAAAAAGTACGGAATATGATCGCAGCAGCTGTGGAAGATGGTGCTACGTTGGTACACGGCACAACTGATCTTCTTTCTGAAGCGTCAATTGCTCCCACGATTCTGGCTGACGTGGACGTCGGCTCTGAACTTTATTCTGGGGAGACTTTTGGACCTACAGTTATCGTTGTCCCGGTTGAGACTGAGCAAGAGATGATTGAGTTTACGAATGAAAGTCCTTACGGATTGACCGCTAGCGTATGGACCCGGGACGTCGTGCGCGGTATCAAGGTCGCCCGACAAATCGATTCTGGAGCTGTGCATATTAATGATATGGTATGTCTAATTGGTGGCTAACTTCCTTCTTCCAGTATCTGTGGCTAACTTTACAAGACCGTACACGATGAATCCACTCTACCGCATGGCGGCGTTAAGGAAAGCGGATACGGCCGCTTTGGCGCAGAATGGGGTCTGCAGGAGTTCACTACTACAAAGACGATTCGCATCGCGGGGTTTGATGAATAAACTGGGCAATAGATGAGGCAGGTATTCAGAATCTTAGTTTATCTCGAGTGTATTCTTCCTCGAAGTCAGAACTCGTTAATGCTATTGAATTGTTAATGATCCATCCTCAATACTCCTCATTCGGAGTCATTTCTCACTCGGCACTCCTGAGTGACTCCTCAGACAGGAATCATGTAAAACCCATATTTGCGCTGTGTATCAGAAGGGTATAAAATTCATCAGAGCTGTATAAAAGTTCGTCGCCTCATGCTGCCAAATTTGATCACCCAATTCTGGGGTCCGGAGTACCAGAGCCAAAGGAAAGGCCGCCGTCCTCGAAATCGAACTTGATCCACGCGACTTGACATTTGCGAGCCATATATGAACTTCTGCGATGCCCCTTTCGATCACACGATACAATACCAAAGTCCAACATCCAAATGAGAGAATCACGTTTATTACGGCGATGCCGGGGTCCCCGCCGGAGAGCCAGGAGCTGCTCAATTACGTCGCCGCCATCGTCTTTCCGATCATGAAGAAGCACTCACTCAGCATAACCAGCCTCGAAGAGAATCCATATAATCGAGAGTACTGGGGGATAAATTATAATGCTGGTGAGAAGGTCAGGCTTGTGTTGAGAGGCCCGAATAAGCGGTTGCTTGGATTTCGCCAGGTACGAGATTGCCCGTCTCCGCGTCGTCACTTCAATGTGGTTTGGTTTACTAACTATAACCAAGGTTCTAAGTGTTATGATTCACGAGTTAGCGCATAATAAGCAGATGAATCACTCTAAAGCGTTTTGGGCAGTTAGAAATGGCTTCATGAAAGAGTTACAAGAGCTGCAGTCTCGAGGATATACTGGCGAGGGATTATACTCACGCGGACGGCAATTAGGCACATCACGTATAGTGGATTCAGTAGCCTTACTGGAAAGCGATATGCCGCAAGATCTTTGCGGTGGTTCAATCACACGTACGAGAAGGACTAGGACCATAACTCGTCGTCGGGCTCGGAAACGGAAGTTTGAAGGAGATGGAGTTAATGTCGGTGGAGATCTGGACGAACGTCGACAGCTAGAGGGCGGGAAGCTGAACAAGAGTACACCAAGGGTGGCGAATAGTGATCGGGGACGCGATTTGCGAATGAACGCGGCTTTGCGACGCTTCGAGCAGGCAAAAGAAAGCAGCGAGTCGGAATACGATACGGAAGAAATTACAGAAGAGTATTTTGAGGACGAACGGGCCGATTCTTTGGATCTGACGGTTGACGAGAAAAAATGGCTCAAGGATGAAATGGCAGGAATGTATATCAAGGAGAAGGAGGAGTCTGTGGTTGGCGATAACAAGGACGCGGTTATTGTAGACCTCGATAGCGACAGCGGCGGCGGCAGCGGTGACCGGAAGTTACCAACGGATTTAGAGGCGCGAGCAACGGGTGTGAAGAAGGTCGAGGTTATAGATTTAATAGATTAACCCGAGCTTGATCCACCAGAGCCGGGTGTAATTCTCAGTCGAGGAGTAGAATATTTGAATTGTATGGGGATTGCCCGATCGAGAAAGTCACGTGACCATTGATCGCGTGTGCCGGGCTCGAGCTTCCGCCTTCTCCCAGCCGCTCACAAATTTTTCAATCGCCCTATTTCCCGTTTCCCATTTTCCATTTTCTGCTTCGGAGTCGTTCATATAATTGCATTGGCGGCCGGTGTTTTTTTCTTCAATTCTGCAAAGCAATGGTCTCGCTGTCATCGGGCGACACGTCATTGCTGAGCAGAAGGCCTTTGCCACCTGCTGCCGCGGGTGATGCACTCTCACAAAAGAGCAGTGCAAACTCGTCACGCCGACTACCATCAGCTCCGGCAAAGTCCAGTTCCAATTTGAAGCGGAAACGGAGCGCTTTAAAGGACTCTCTATCTTCTGGATCCGCGCCATTTTCCGATTCAGGCGATGATCACACCTCAAATCGCGTCGGACAGCACTTTGATTTACCGCACGAGCGCGCGAAGAAATCCGTCACCTTCACCGGCACGACCCTCGGCGAGATGTCTGATTCGGAACGCAGTAGCGAGACTGGAAGTGATGATGCACAGCAGGCCAGCATTAAAGCGGATGGCATGACTCGACGGATGTACCGCGCGTACGTCAAGAACGCTTTCAAGGATCTCTCTAAGGTGCGTTCTTGCCAATTCGCAATTTCTCTTGTCTGCACACACTGCTAACGCTTAATTCAGGGAAACACGGGCTCTATCAACTCGCTCACTGCCGATCTGGCAGTTCCCTTGTTTACATCCGGAAGTCTCACAGTCTCGCAAGTGTATCACATCATCGCTGCCCTCTTATCTCAAATCGACAGCCTCTCGTCCAGAGAATGCATCTCGTTAGTTCGCGAGATCATCAATCTCCGCGGTATTGATGCTGAGATCTCTTCTGTTTCTCTTGAGGATCGTAAGATGTTTTCGGCATTGATTTCTTTACATGGTCGCTTTATTGGAGTATTGGTTTCTAGCATGCCAAGATGGTACTCTGAGATTGCGACTCGAATCGTTTGCGAGTTCAGCAGTGCGTCCGACGAGGCTTGCGAACGGTGGCATACTCTTCTGAGATTCCTCGTAGCCTTGGTTCCGACGTCTTCGGTGGTCCTGCAGTCCGTCATCGTCAAGATGTTCCCTTTCAAGTACGACGAAGCCAGCATTTTACTTCGATACGTCGCAAATATCTTGAAGGTCTCGGAATATGTTCCAGACCTGCAGAGTGCAATCTGGGGTGTGATTTTGGAGCGCGCGGTTGAGTTGGATGTCGATATGGAGAACAAATTAGACACGCTTGACGAGGATGACGATGACAACGATGTGGATGCGAACACAGCGGGTGCTGTCGCAGGAACTCAGCCTGACGCTGGCTTGGACGAAGACGAAGTCGTTCTTTCAAATCAGCTTGATATGCTTGCCGCAGCAGCCGATCAGACAAACGTCAAGGTGCTTTCGGCAAAGCTAGACAAGCTTGTCTCATATCTGATTACCGATTTGAAAGACTCGTTTGCGGCTAATCGATCTACGTCAGCTGAATCGCTCACCTTGTATTCCACCCTTCTCTCTCATTTCTCCACATATCTTCTACCTACGCACCGCACCCATGCCATTCAGTATCTGTTCTTCTCAGTTACACAGTCAGATACGCAGTACACAGACGCTTATTTGGCGCTTCTTTTAGAACTGGCGCTGGATCCCAGCAAGCCGGTCCCTCGTCGCCAAATGGCTATGCAGTATCTCGCATCTTACGTTGCACGATCACGTGCGGTTACTCGATCTCAGCTTCATTCGGTTGTTTCCATTCTCTCAGGATGGATAGCTCGTTATATCGATGAGCGCGAATTTGAAGTCCCATCGGACGTGTCCAGTCCGACAGTGCAGAATTCCACTGCTCGTGCTGCGGTTGATATGGCCCGGTTCAAGATGTTTTATTGTGTTGTTCAAGGACTGTTTTACGTGTTTTGCTTCCGTCATGCGATCCTACGGTCTGAGAATGTGGATGAAACGTTCACGTCCGAGAATGCGCCTGTCGGTGAATGGATGTGTGACATTGCCCAGCTGCTACAGCGTGTGGTCAATACGCGGTTTAATCCTCTGAAATGGTGTAACGAGGATGTTGTGTCTACGTTTGCTAAGGTTGCGCAGCGCGAGGGTGCAGTATATTGCTTTTCCATCATTCAGCGCAACAACCGCACTCGACCTGCCTCCCCATCTGAAGCTGAGCGGACTGCTGAGTCGAGCACTACTACTACGCCTGGCTCTTCTGCTGTTTCGGTTAGCGAGCGGGCTACATCCAATTTGGCTTTTGACGCCACGTTCAAGAAGGAAGAAATGAGACCACTAGAGGGTTATTTCCCGTTTGATCCTTTGGTTTTAAGTGAGACTCGAGGACTAATTGAAGACGATTATATTACGTGGGAGGACGTTGTAGGAGATGAATTGTCTTCAGACGAGGACGAGGATGACGACGATGATGACGAAGTCGCTAGCAGTAGCGACGAGGAAGAAGAGTAGACGGCGTTCAAAATTTATTTCGGTGTTTTGTTATCTTATGGTGTTTTGATTTATACTAGACTTGGTTGGGGTTGTGTTTAACATGTTGTCTACAAAAGAATTGGGATTTACTTCAAAAGTTATCAGACTTCAATTCATGACGCGATGCGTACCACATTGCGGAATCCAGTCATAAGATCCGTATTTCACAATTTCTAACTTGCTGCTTAGTAATTTACAAATTTCCCAGTCGATCAAGCCACGCCAGCGGACTTTGCCAAATCCAACTCTCTCTTCTCTTCCTGCGATTCCAAGTCCGGATGCTGCACAATCCAGTCATCCTTGAACCTTTTGACCTTCAATTCATGCTGCGCAAGCAACTCTTTATACTCCGCAGCTCTCCGGTCATTCTCTATCCGATTCCGATTCGTTTCTTCCACAAGAGGCTGTTTCTGTTCTTCTCTCAGTCCACGCCACTGTTGTCCAAGCATCGACCTGATATCAGCCATACTCGCCCGCGCAGTAGGATCTCCCGTAACACCACGCCGCTGAGCATCAGCCGTGACCCGGCATGATTCCCATTGCTTTTTCGAGAACAGGGCAAACGGGTTCAGCTGTAGCTTCTCCTGCTTGAGAGGCTCTTCGTGAGCAAGCGCGCGTACTGCAGCCATATCGCAATTCTTTCGAGACTCGGCGATTCGCGCATCGCGTAACTGCCTGTATCGCGCAAGATGAGCCATTCCTTCTGCACGTGTAAGCTGATGAGACATCACTGGCGAGTCAACCGAAGTACTGTTCGCCATATTCAGAGACCTTGGCATTGATCCTTGAGCTGGAATAGCAGAATTAAGACCTGCATTGTTTGCAGGACTTCCAGTTGCTGACGAAGTCTTTGTGCGCTGCCTTGGCGCCATTTTCTTGCGCTTGGAAGTTCCTGACGAGAAGCCATCGTCGGTAGCCAATTGTTCGTTCAGCAATAACTCCTCTAGGGGGATTTGCGGTAACACTACTGGTGCTGGTACCGGCGGCGGGACTTCGCCGACGTATGCACTCTTAGGAGGAGGCGGGAACGTGACCGTTTCTGTCTGCAGAGGCATGTTCGGCTTTGGTTTGGGTTTGACCAAAGGGCTCGCAAGAGTGATTCCACCGACGATGCTACGGAAAACTTCTTCCGCGGCACGTAATCCAGATAAATACGCTCCGTGGACTGTGGCTGGATGCGTACGGGACGTGGCCTCGCCTGCAAAGAAAAGCGTATCGTCACATGTTGGTGTAGCAAGTGCGTCGTAATCCTCACCAGTCGCACTTGGACCCACGAAGGAATAAGACCCACGGGAGAACGGATCCATGTGCCACCGAGTAATAATCGTCTCAGTTGGATGAGGGATCTTGATCGTTGGATAAATTCGAGAGAGCACATGGCTAGCATCCCGAATCAAAACGTCGTCAGTCTGCATGGACGTTTCGTAAGCAGCTGGGCCAGCCATCAGAGCGACTGATGCTTGGGTTAGTAGAAGTTTCAAACAGTTCAGTGTCAAGAAGCGAAGCATACCAAGGCAGTTTTTACCAACACTATTCATACAATTCCAAAACATATAACACCTGCCACGAGAAGCCTCGTAACTGCTCTGGGCAAGAGGATCGCCGTTGCTGCTGCGCGCAACTCCAATCAAATCGCTCTCAGGATCCCAAAAGCACGAATCATAGACAAGAACGACTTTGTTGAGAACACCAAATCCGAGATTCTGAATACTCGACTTCTTTGCTTCCGGAAGTTCCGGAGAAAAGGTAATCGAGCCAGCTTTCAAGACTCCAAGCGGTACAGTACAAATAACTCGGTCCGCTGTAACTTGATCACCGGAGTTCAAAGACACGATAAACTTCTTGCGATCGTCGCCTTTAGCCGCATCGTAATGTACATCCTTGACAATGTTCTTGAACCTCACATCCAAGCGAGATGGGAATAAATACAATGCGCGTGGTACTTGAATATATCCGCCTTTCTTAACCATCGCATGCTTTCCAGAGAACTCGTTGCCGTCATCCTGGTCCCACGATCCCAGACTTAGATTATGAACGTCAGTGGCATTGGCATATTCGAGATTAGCATAATGCCAGTTTAGTAGCCGCAAATCCTGATCTGTAAGGTCTGTGAATCTCCGCACAATCTCTAGCTGACCATCTAGCGTTGATCCCAAAGTCGGTAATCCGTTTGCCGGAAGCGGAACCGATGTAGAGTCTTTCGATGCTTGATGGCCATTTGCCTGTTTGGCAGCAAATCCCAAATCTTCCAATTTGACTTCCAGAGCCGTACTTGGAGTCTTGGAGCCATACTGCCTTCCGAACATCATCTTGGCAGGATATTCGCCGCTTGCCGTCGATTTCTTAGCATTTGCAGCAGGCTGAGCGCTTGCCGTATGATTCTGCAACGGCATAGACTCGAGTGGAGGCAGATTCACAGTATTTGCCTCCATTCTTGCGATCGTCCGTCCTCCATCGCCCACCGGGTCTTTACCTGATAACACCAGTGAAACGTCGCCTTCCACCATATGTAACTGAGCAGGTGGGGCCCGAAATTTCGCCACGCGATCTAGCATATCATTGAATAGACTCTCCGCCCGCCGATCTAACGATGCCGATACTGCTCCGCCATTCACCTCATCGTACAACACGCCAGCATCCTTTAACTCGTAACAGGGTAAGCCTAGCTGTTTTCGAATAATCACCGACATCGGGTTTCCATTACTGAATCCGGTGATAACCTGCGCTCCCAGATCAATCTTGCACGTAGCCTCCTCTGGCTGATTCTTCTTTAACGGAGCACTGTAAACACGTCCACCGATTCTCTGCCGCCCTTCAAGTATGATGATTTCAGGAGCTTCTTCGTACCCGGTCATGAAATCATCGTACTGCTTAAACAATCCGTCCAGTTGCCTAGCACATCCCAGGCCTGCCATTCCAGCCCCAAGCACTACGATTCGCAGCCGAGGTTTTCGCACCGGCGGAATAGGCAGCTGATAGGGAAAATTGTTCCGACACCGCGGAACATCGATGACGCCAAAATTGATATACCCATGCCGAACCAGAAATTCATATGCTGCCTCCGCAAGTCCGAAAAAGCGCGGATCACGCGCGCATCCAGCTGCCTCGATCCGAGTCACACTTACGTGATGATTCATTTTCCACAAGCGCAGTATGCCGTTCCGAATGTTCAGGTATGTAGTGACATGAAGATGATTGATTCCGTCTTTGATAAGCGCATGCTCAAGCGGATGAAGGGCAAACGGCGGTAAACGCGACGCAACAGCTGCAGCGACTCCTTCACTTGCATAAACCTCAGGAGAAAGATCATTCGGAATATACGCCTTGGCAAAGTATTCAAGGCGATTGTACGGAACAGAAGTGATAAGATCCGGAATATCGCCTAGTGAGGCAATATACTCACTCCGTGTCATTGGCGGATCCACATAATCACTCTCTGCAAGCATCTCTCGCAGCATCTCCTCTCGGCGCGGTCCAGTAAACGTAGGAAATTCAATTGTCTTCCCTGGCCTCTCTAAGACTGGTGTAACCACAGATGACGAAGGTGCCGAAAATGGCGCCTGCACACTTTGAGAACTCCACGGCTTGGCCGGTAATAGCGGCGTGCTTGACGCGCTTTCGGTCTTTGGTGCAATCGTTTCTTCGGTTTTCACCTGCACATTGGATGCAGACGGCCGCTGAGACGTGGGGTAGTACGACGAAGAGTCTTGCGATTGAGACCAAGATAAGGCATCAGGCGCGCCAGTCTGTGATACACCCGGTCTCGATATAGCACCGCGGCCATGATCGCCCATCCATGGCTCAGCATTCTGTGAAGAAGTCTGTGAGGGAAATATCGGCGGCGAATTTGCCAGAGGACTACCCTTAGCAATAGATGCAGTTTTCGCCGACAGCCTTCGCGGAAGTTTGCCAGGTCTCACAGTCGGGGAAGTAGATATTTGAACCCCTGAAGCTGCAAGAGGCAGTTGATGCGCCATAGGCTGCTGTTGCGACTGCAATTGTTGTCCCTCCGGCGTTGGCATTGAATACGTCGGACGAAACGATTCTGTTCCGCTTTTTGTGCGCTTTCTTGATGGTTCTGGTCTCGGTTGCAATAACTGAAGCTGGCCTTCTGTCTTTTGTGGCAGTACACCTGGAGACGCAGCAACGGCAACATTTCCTCCGCTAATTTCCTGCGGTACATTCTTTGGTTGAGCTGTCCAAGATTGCTGCCGCTTCACTGGCGCTTTCCTAACAGGTTTAGGCTTCAAAGGTGGCTGTCTTTGCGGCTGCAGTTGCTGAGGCTGCGTAACTCCAAGTTGAGCAGGTACTGGCTGTCCATACCCTTGCTGCTGCTGTTGCTGCTGTGGCATATATTCGCCTTGATTGACTTGCAGCGGAGCCACCTGCGGTGACTGATTAGGCTGTGTGATTTGTTGCTGCGGCGGAGCATAGAGACCCAGATGTGCAGCATTTACCGGAGTGGTGGCCTGGCTAGGCGACCTTTGATATTGCGATGATTCTTGTTGTGGAGGAAGAGATGAATAGCTACCATCAGCTGCATAGTACTGCTGTTGCTGTTGCCGCTGCTGCTGTTGAGGAAGAGAGGCCGCAGGGTCATATTCGTGATACTGCTGCTGTGCAAGGGGATGTGCAGATGACGGCGCTGTGGATGAAGGGTTGTGATAAGCCAATGACTGCGACTGCGGCTGGTTGGACTGCAATTGCGTATGCTGTTGCTGGTGCGGCGACTGCTGCTGAGATTGCACAAATTGCTGATCGTACGCCCTATACTGCCCTCCTTGAGGGAACTGCACATTTCCGTCATTGTGGTACTGATACGGCGCATGGGCGTCACTTGCTTGCACCTGTCCGTGCAATTGCGGGTCTTGACTTCCTTGCTGACCAGTACCGGGATCATTGGAACCAGGCTGGTGCGATGTCGGCACGTCCCAGGGTAGATCGGTCGCCTCGTGTGATTCTAAAAAATGCGCCCAGAGGTGTTGATCTGAGCCGTCGCCGAGTTCATTAACCGTGGAATTACCGTTCTGAAGCGCCTCGACGTGATTGGTACCTCCAGCGGTCTGGTCGCCGTGCGGTTGTCCTGGCGCTGTCGAATCATGATTTAGAGTCGACGACGCAAGATGCTCGAGCGCGCGCGCAAACTGATCATCGCCGGCTGCTGGCTGCTGCTGCATAGGCTGCCCTGCTGCAAAAGCGTCAGGACCCTGAGCAGGAACGCCGTACACGTTCTGCTGTGGATAGTACTGGCCATAGGGCGCGTACTGGTCTGGGATCGCCTGCGCGGACATCGAGCGCTGTCGCTGGTGCTGGAGCGTGTCGCCGGACGCGTATTGCTGCTGCTGCTGCGGTAGCTGCGGCGGCGGCGGCGCGTCAAAATAGCGGTCGTACTCGGCCATTGCGGGCGGAGTGGGTCGTGAGAACCAATGAGACCGTCTGCAGCGAACACAGGTCTTCAAAACGCGATGTCAATACGAGCACGAGACGCGACAACGGCGTGGACTCACAGATTGGCGCAGCGACGCATTCACGATCTCTCAGCGGCCATGGCGGCTCGGAGGACGGACAGGCTCAGGAAGGACTCTAGACGAGGCAGGCACAGGGAATTGGCGGGCGGCGGAGGGGCGACGGGGCTGGCGACGGCGTAGGCGCGAGTCGGATCCGATATGGCGATGGCGATGGCGGTCAGGTCGCGGGCTAGGGTTTGGGCCCAAGGGTTTAGGGTCCAGGGCTGGGATACGCTCGGGCCGCCGCCGCAGCCCAAATGGCGCCAAAACCTTAATCCAGCGCTGAATCAGGGCTGTGCGGTTTTAGTGCTATTCTCACCCAGGCTAAGCGGCCGGGTAACCCAAACAGAGTTTGTGTGTTTTTAGTGCTATTTCTGCCCAGCAGTGCGGCCGGGTAATTTTGCTATCGCGCCTTCTCGCCCCCCGGCGTCATACGTGAAATGGAGCCTCGTGTATAGTACTACTACACCATCCTCTCTCCCACTACAACACCCCCGACATATCTAGATATCTAGAATGCGTTTCTCATTTATTTTTGCTGCTGCCGCCGCTTTCACCAGCGCTGCTTCTGCGCAGCTTCTTGCCGGCGATCTGCGCTCTGACGTCTACCTGCCCAACCCCGAACTGAACGCAGACGCTTTCGCGCCTTTCGCGAAGCCCGCTTCTGCTGGCGACAGCAAGAAGAACCTCGAGCGCGTCTCGCTTGCGCTGGAAGCGCACAGGAAGCAGAAGGCTGCTGAGCAGCGGGTTCTTTACGGCGAGATGGACGACCAGGACGTTCACTCTGAGGGCAGCGGCGTCCAGCTGCTCATGACGGACGCTCTCGGAGTTGACCGTGAAGTGAGCATCTTCGCTGGATTGGTGCGACAAGTTGAGGGCTTGGTATGTTATCTTTTCTCGTTAATGATTCGGAGTTGTAGTGGCTGACTTTACAAAGATGTACCGTCTTCAAGACCCGTCCAAGGACACTCTCGTGCTTGCGCCTACCAACGCTGTCATGCAAGCTCTCCCGCGAAAGCCCTGGGAAGATGCTCCCGGCGCAACCCCTGTCGACTCTGCTGCTGGACCTCACGGCGAGGAACGCCGAGCGCTGCACAACATCGAGCAGTTCGTGCTTAGCCACGTCGTGTTTGGCTACGGTTTCACTCAGGAGGGCAAGAAGATGAAGTGCGGTGCTGGTGTCAGCGATCTGTGGTACGAGAAGGCAGGCGACAAGACTGTCGTTCACATGCACAGCTCGTCCGGTGACTCGCAGGCTGAGGTTGTCAGGATGCAGGGTACCGGAAACGGACAGGTCTGGAGTGTTTCTAGCGTTCTGAACTAAGGGAATTTATATCGGTTTAGTGGTGGTACAGGTGTATTTTTAAGCGCTTTCGTGTGCGTGGGCTGTATCATGGCAGGTTGGCTACGGTGATATCGGTGTTTTTGATTTGTTTATTTGCTTTACTATTGGCCCGCCTAGCGGAATTACGAGGACTGTCAAATAGTAATATATTGTCTATGCAGCGTTCCCAGAACTAGCCACAAAATTAACTCCGACCCAGATGCTTCCCCCTCCCATCCTCCCATTTACTGCAAACCCTCTACTTCCTCCAAGCTAATTTGCCCTTCTTCCAGCATTTCACTCTTGCTCCTCGCAATCCAAGCAATTCCAGCCCCGCCAGCGAGCACGGTAGCCGTGTATATCTGCAATCCCGCATACCCACTACTTGTGCCCAAAATCCTGCCCGCAATCGGCAACGCAATAAGCGATCCAAAAGCCATAACCGAGCTCGTCGCTCCAACTCGGGATCCAATCTGTTCGATGGGAGATATGCGCGCGATAACTAACGGATATAGCGCTAATATTCCGCCAGACGCACCGCCGTACACTGCGGCCACGGCTATGATTTCATGCTCTGTGTGCGCATTCAGCCATCCGGGAGCACAGCTCATGGCACCTGCTAATGTCATTCCGAGGAAGACGCCGAATTGCCATTTACGGGAGTGTGCGCGGGTGTCGGCAAGTGCGCCGGCGAAGACACGTCCGATGAATGAACCGGCGTTCAGAGGGGTCACAATGCCCATTGCTCGCTCAAGAGGAACTCCGATAGATATCGCGTGTGAGACAATAAATGCGTAGGGAACGAAGATTCCAAGATAGACTGTGGTCATGGCAAGTGTGAATAGCGCAAATACAGGCTCCGTGGTAAGCGGTTCCACGTAATTGCTATGGAAGTCAAATGTTTTCCGAGTAGAGCCTGACTGTGATGGAGAAACTCTGAAGGAAGCCGAAGGGATAGTTACTGCGGCGACTAGTAGCTCGATTGCTGCAAGTGCAAAGACAGCAGAGCGGAACGAGACGTAAGTGACGAATCTGTCAAACACATAGCTCATACATACGCCGCCAATTGAAGCGCCGGTCGTCGATACACCAAAAGCAAGACCACGACGTGCAACAAACCAGGTAGACATGCTAGCTGTCGTACCGTAGAAAAGCATACTAGCTCCCATTGGAGCGAGAACACTCTGAGCAAGGAGAAGCTGCAACCAAGACGTTCCGAAGGCGGTGAGTAAAACCCCGAGAGGAAGAATAATGGTGCCCGTAATTGTGAGCATACGTGGACCATACATGTCGCAAGCTCTGCCGCAGACGATTCCGGAAAGCGAGAAAACAAATGATTGCATAGAGCCGATCCATGAAAGTCGCGACTGGGACAGGTCCGCGAGTTGGTTGGTGTGGTAGTAAGCAAGGAACGCACCGACGATATTGAAAAATCCGAATCCACAAAACTGAGCTGCAAATCCGCCTAGAACTGAAATCCATGCTGTGCAACTATAGTCAGCTTTAACTGTTCAACAGCAGTAGAGCGATAGTGTATCGTGATAGAAGTAGACTTACGTCGCCATCCGACATCCGGGAGGTATTCCGCATCGTAATATTCACCAGCGTCAGTGTCGTCAAACACGCCAACTCCCTCCTCTGATATCGTGTATAAGGCCTTCTTGTCTCCATCTAGTTGTTCGCCACGCTGCGTTTCCGCGGAAAGACTAATAATTTCATCCCCACTCCAGGACCGTGTCGTATCGCTCATCGAGTTCTCGGCGTAGCGCTGCGGATTCGTTCGCGCTTACTCTGCAAGTTCGTTCCTTCGAGAATTACAAGAACAAACAACAAGCAGGCAAGAGGAGTCGAGGACCCAGCTCAATATAAAGAGCCCTCCCAGGCTTCTCCTAAGCCAAGTATACACTTGTGCTGTAGATAGGTCGTGCTTAAGGCGATAGTCTGTGCTGCGGAAACCTTGACGGTTCAAATAGCGCTTCCAAGATATATCACGTGAGTTCGCGATTTGCATAAACAAACCGGAGTTTTGTCAACAAGACTTTTTAGTCGCTTCGAACGCTTACTCTAGACGGCACATACTTGGCCAAAGAAGCTATACTATCTTCCAGACGAAGAATCTTGCAGTTACGGCTTTTGCCTTTTTGGGATTTGGAAACATTGTCTGTGCTGGGTGTGCTATACAGTTATTGTCGACCGCTAAGAGCAAGAGATTGGAGTTCGGATTCTTGAGGCTCCGTTCCCGACGAATTCAATCAGGACACAAACGCGGTGTTTGCACGGATCGGATCGGTATCCAAATAGATTCCGATAGTGTACGCGTGTATACATGGTACTGACGGAAAGTACACGCGTTTATTTCAGGCCAACCGGACCAAAGATCACGTACGAAATGAGCTACGGTCGCGCAGACGAAGGAGCAAATAATGGCTCGCTTCACGACTTATTCAGTGACGATGTTGATGAAGGGCTCGGAGGTTCAGGTAGCAAAGGCAAGAAACCAATGAAACGAGCAGCTGCTGCTATTTCGGTGTTTGATTTGAGCAGTAGTCCTGTTCAAAAGCCTGGGATTACCTCTGATGGGAGGAATGAGGAGAGAGCCAAGAAGGGTGTGTCGATTGCTTTTCCACCGTTTGAGGTCACCTCGTCGGCTGCGGATACGGTTTTGATTTTTAGCGAGCCTGATATATTGGAAAACAGCAATCATGAAGTAGGCTCACAGATCGCTGCCCAGGAAGACGACGATGACAATAAGGAGAATTTGGATGTACAAGCAGAAGAGGCAGAGTCTGTTACGATTCAAGCAGCGGAGAAAATCGCGACGAAGTCTGTATCGAAAGCCAAGAAGGTTTCGAAAAAGCGAAAGCGTGAAGCTTTCATTACCAAGGTTCCTGTTGCCAAAAAGAAGGAATCGCAAATTACAGAACCAGTTTGCGACGCCATCAGTGCAGCTCTCCCAGCACTACCCGACCCTGCGTCTTCACACGACATTATCTCAGATATTTCTCTTACAAATGCTTCGCTGCCGAATCAGAATCACTCACCGCCAAAACCAGACAAACCGGACGACAAAACCGAGTCAGAGCAGAAATTGGTTGCAAAGACGACCGAACGGCAGCGCAAGAATGGAGAAACGAAAATCGAGGCGTTGTTAAAGGGGCCTGTGTTTCGAGTGGGATTATCGAAACGGAGCCGCGTGGAATCTTTGCATTCGTATTTGAAACGGCAGTGATTGTCTATTATTCAGAGACAATTGCGTTTTATAGAAGCTTTATGAATGTCTCCGCGATTGAAGATATGATTTATATGTCTATGTTTGATCGTGACTGCACATGATAAGTTTCCTACGTATTCTCTTACTTCGATCGCTCATTATACAAGTTGAAACAGATGTTAATGCAGACAGTCTTGTCTCCATCAAACCCTTCAGCCTGACTGCCTGAGCAAAATAGTACTCTCCCTGATTTGCAGCTAGTCAAACACCTCATTCCTGTTTTCGAATCCTGGAAATCGCAATACAATCGCGAATGTCCAAGAGTCCAGAGTTTGACAGCGTGATTGGGCCAGCACGGTTCACGGAAGGTCGGTCATAAACACGGAGGGTATCTTACTGTTATCATTGTTTAGGATTAAATACCTGGTCATCTGTAGTTGGGCAAAAAAATGCGTACACATTTACGGTTCGCGCTTTGTTCAATTTGTTGATTCAGCCATATTGCTGTGATATTCGATATGTTTTTTTCACTCTTTAATCTTTTGATTGTCCAGTCGTCGCCTCGTCGGGGTAGTAAAAATCGTTTAATCCAAAGCTGACAGATTCCTATGTGAGTTCTCCACGTGTGAGCAGTGAGAATAAAGTACATCCGATATTGGCTATTGCTTGCAACATCAGGAGAGTCTGAAAGAGAATACTGAATAGAGATATTATAAGCGTCTGATCGAGTACTGAGTAGTGACTATGAGTAGTTAACATAAATAACAAGTAGCACTTAATCGCCCAACGTCTCGCCATCCCTTGTTAACTCCTCGATTCGCGTCTCGCGATAGATGCCCAACTATGACAACTGACCTAACTTTTTTCAGTTTAGGAAGTAGGGTAGGGTTTATGGGTTCAACAGAGTTCACGCGTACGGGCAACGGCGCGCAACGGCGGCAACATTCTACTGGTTAAACGAGAACGAGGACGGTCGGACATTCCGCCCATCTGTTGACTGTTGATCGGTGTTACTTAATACTTTGTTCACTTTTTGACTCTGGTTGCTGTTAATTAGTTTTGAGGAAGAAATGCACTTGCAAGAGTTCTGCCTCTGTATGCGCGGAGCCAAGTTGAAGTCTGATGCAGTGCCAGAGATTAGCAACTTGGCGTGCAAGATATCCGAAGATTGGATTAGTGAGATAGTGGGCCCGTGGCGCGTACGCATAATCCGAACTCCGAAGCAGCTGCAATCTGTACTTCGTGCCACGCTCACTTGGCTTTGGCACCGCGTCGCGTTCTCATGATCCCAGACCCACCGCAGTTCGCAGTTATGCTTGTGTCACTTGTCACTCAACTACAGCCATATCCTGTCTCTCTGCTCCATATCCAGCCGGACTCGGCTCAATACGGGCAATCGGTAATACCCACTTTCACTCTAATCTCCACGCTATGAACCCCCGGCTCCCCCTCGTCTCCGCAAGGACCGCCTGGCCAAGCCCGGCCAGACTCCATGTCAAGGTTTAAGCCTCAGCCGTGCGCGCGATGCCGTTTTGGTCAATCGTCGGCTGGGTCGCGCGGGCAAGTTGATTGCTGCTGCTAGTGCTGCTGCAGCGGCCGGTTCCTAAAATAAATATACCAGAAGCCGCTGCTTTTTGCGGAACATCGCTGTTCAGTGTTCGAGCCCGTTTGAGTGTGATGCGTCGCAACTCTGATCTCTCTGTCTCGCAGACTTGATTTTCATCTCGTACAAAAGAAATGTGGTCCTCTTGACTTTGTTTTCTCCTCGTGTGTTTAGTATTTATTTCTAGACTTTATACAGTATACAAATAACACTACACGCCGTGTCGTCTCGAGTCCAGCCATGGCGTCCATGTTTCGATCAAGCAGTATCCTGCTTTCGCTGGCCGTCGTATCCGGCTACGCCCTGCTCTTTGTCTTCTTCTTCCGTTCCCAAATTCCGCTACTTACTGCCACTCCCGATTCAGTGTATGTCAGCTTCGTATATGGCAGTTGTATCAGTCGCGCCGAATTCTGACCTTCTAGATATCTCGACGCCGTCAAATCCCTATCAGAACCACCGCCACCACAATGCCTGGACCCGTACCGGCAGCCAGGCCATCTACTGATCCCCGCAACCAGCACCATGGCCGCGCCGGAAGCGCAATGGCTGCCGTTCTATGAAGACGATTTATTCAATTTGCCCGTGGCGGCGCTGAACGAGTCCTTACCGCCGCCGGGGAAGGAACAGTACGCGTTTGCGACCGACGAGGTCGCGCTAGACAAAGCCCTCCTTGAGCACGCGCCTGTGCGCTGGACGTTGCAGTTGCAGACGTATTTATCGCTATCCAGATCTGAGGAGCAGCTCAGCCCGGAACAGCAGTTTACTCTCGTTAATTTGGAAAACAGTCTTGCGTGGCTGCGCGGACGCAGGCTGTTGATGCTCGCGGACTCGGTGGACCGGCATATGGTTCAGAGCTTTTGTCGCACGGTTAATGGGACAATGCGACAGGGCATGCAGCGGCATTCGACTGCCGAATGTACCGTCCCCGAGCTGGATATCACGATTGTGCATTGGCATATCGCGTCCATGCTGCGGTCGAAGCCGGAATGGTGGTGGCAGCCGGTCATGACGCATGTATCGTTTGAAGAACGGTTCGCGACCATGTTTAACGTGTCGCATGTGCGTGGAGCGGACGGGTCTGGAGGTGGTCCGGATTTGGTGCTTTACCAGTCGTTACTGTGGGATGTTATGGCGTTTGTTCACGCGCGAAACGCGTCGACGGGCGAGAATACTGGCGAGCGATACCCGGTGTGGAGCGAGCTTGCGTACTACCGGGACCGGCAACGGAAGTTCATTGCGTACGTGCGGAGTATATTTGGCGATGACGTGCCGTTTTTGTACCGTGCCATGGCGCCGAAGAAGGCGCAGGGGCGGGGGGATTTGTTTCTTCTTGGGCTTGATCGGATGGCGCGGATGGTTGCGTATAATTCCGACATCGAGGTGTTTGAGTGGGGCCGGATCATGAATGGGAATTCGAATATGTATATAGATCATCAGCATATCGGACGGAGTCCGTTGTCGTACTTGTATGGCGACATGGTGATGTATTACTTGTTTCGCGCGGCGGGCGGGGCGGAGGTGAAGGGACAGGTCGTGGAGTGGCCGGGGACGCGGGCGGGGCGGTCTAAGGCTGCGCGGTGGAACGAGTGTCACCCGTACAATATGTATTTGGTGAATAGCTGATCTTAATCATTTATCAAGTTATACAAACTAGTAACTACAAAGTGGCTGTATGTTTCCCATCTATATCCATCAGTCCAGCTCTGGTTGTCTGGTCTCGGGGAATTCTTTAAACTGGCCATGCAGTTAGAGTTTGCGCGTGGAGCTCGGCGTCGGAAGCCGGCAGCCGGATTGAGCGCGTTCAGACGATAAGTGCTGCAGCAATGCGCCGTTCTGCTGATCGTCTCATTCCACTTTTCACATTCACCGTAAAAGATTAAGTAACCCTTGAAGACGTTTGTTAGCACGTTCAACTAGAACTTGAACTTGTTATTGTTATGCATTCGCCAGATTGGGCGATTAGGTTATCGCATGCTAAGCGAGCCATACGACCTAAGCGATTAAAATTTAAATGCGCGACTTTAATCGTCGGATCCGCGAATCGAGCAGCGATCGCCGGCTCCACTAATTGAGATTAGATTAAGATTCAGGATCGCCGGGTCCACAGTTCATAATAATATTATTTATTTAAAATTCCAGTGGACTGACTTAGACAGAGCGTTGGACTGGACGTCCTGGGAATGCTGAGAATAATTAATTGAATTATTTATATTTTATTAACTGTGATGTTCAGCAATATCCTAGAGTTTGAACTGAAGAGGGGTTGGTAAGACCGGATGCACGGCTGGTCGTCGGGTAGCAATAGCCGCGAGTCCAGATCGGCCGTGCGGCTGCCGCCCGTGGGGATCTGGTTCGATCTGGAGCGTGGAGCAGGAGCAGGAGCCGGCGATGGCGATGGCGACGGCGATGGCGACTGGCAGACGGGGGGTGTAAGTAGCAGTAGTAGTAGTTGGGGTTGAGTAGATAGGAGTTGAAATAGAGTAGAACCAAGGGCAGCTGGTTGTGCGCTGCCGCCAAGTCAGGCAAGCTCAGCTGCGCCGTTGCGTTTGCACGAGATTGCTGCGTAGCGCTGTCAAACCCCTACGCGACTACACCGCCTTGAACTATTCCTCCCCGGCTCTTGCAGTTCAGACTAGAGACTAGTTGCAGTTCCAGCAGTTCCAGCAGTTATCGCAGTCACCCACCCTGCTAGCTCCGTCAAGCTCAAGTCCAGAGCCAGAGTCAGGCACCAGATAGCCAAGCCAAGCAGCATGCGGTGCTCGTCCCCGCTGGTCGTGCTGGTCGTGCTCGCGAACGCGGCCCTGCTCGTGTCCTACTTCCAGCTGCAGCCGCTCGCGCTGTCATGCTCCGACACAGGGTATGTTTCTGCCTGATCTGTGTTTCTCTATAGATTTCCGGTCTTGAGTCGCATAGTAACCGTCTTAACACATACTGACCCACGCAGATCAAGCAAAGCTGTGGCAAAGAGCCAGGACTCAAGTCCGACCGTGACCGTGACCATCTTCGCGACACCGACCGCGCCTCCTCCACAATGCATCGATCCGTACCGGCAACCGGGCCATTTATACGTGCCTCCTTCGACCAGCAAGGGAAACCCGGAGGGTCGCTGGCTGCCGTTTTACCAAGACGATCAGCTGCTTGCGCCGATCGCGGAGCTGGACGAGGATCTGCCGGCTCCGGGGTCGGATCGGTTTGTGTTTGCGACCGATGATGTGGCTCTTGACAGCGTGCTGCTTGAGCATGCGCCTACCAGTTGGACAAAGATGTTGCGAAAGTATGTTGAGCTTGAGAAGTTGGGGGCGAAAGCGAAGCCGGATCAGAAGGCGGCACGGGCTCAGCTACGGGAATGGCTGTCGTGGTTACGTGGCCGAAGACTGCTGATGCTTGCGGACTCGGTCGATCGGTATATGCTTCTGCACTTCTGTTCCACGCTAGGGCTCGACGCCAAGATGGGCGCGAAGCAGCATTCGACTGGTGAATGCCATGTGCCGCAGCTGAACTTCACGATCGCGCATTGGCATGTGGCTTCCATGCTCAACTCGAAGCCCGAGTGGTGGTGGAAACCGCAGATGCCGTATGTTCCGTTTGAAGAGCGGTTTGACGTCATGTTCGACAAGTCGCAGGTGATGGGACTTGATGGCCTGGGTCCTGATTTGATTCTGTACCAGTCGCTGTTATGGGACGTCATGGCCTTTTTCCGCGCCAGGAATGCTTCAACAGGCGTGTTTGACGCTGAACGGTACCCGCTATGGTCTGAATTATCGTTCTATCGCGACCGGTACCGCAAATTCATCGCCTACGTTCGCGACATGTTCACCGCCGACACGCCAATGATGCTTCGCGCCATGGTATCAAAACTCGCACAGGGAAAGAGCGACCGCATGCTGCTCGGTCTCGACCGCATGGCTCGATTTGTCGCGTTTGATTCGGGAGTCGAGGTCTTTGAATGGGGACATATCATGAACGGGAACTCGGACGCGTACATTGATTCGATCCATGTCGGGCGGAGTCCGTATTCGTACATTTACGGAGACATGTTGTTGTATTATCTGTTCCGGGCTGCGGGCGGAGTGGAAGTGAAGGGCAAAGTGACGGTGTGGCCGGCGGAACGGACGGGCGTGGGTCGAGGGGAGCGGTGGAACGAGTGCCATGCGGCGAACATGCAGTTAGTCAACAGTTGATGTTCGCTTGTTCTGCCGTGTTCTGAATCTGAGTCTGGAGTTGGCTGCTATATAGTATATATGTTTGTCGTTTGGTTTTATTCATTTCATCATTTGTAGTTGTTAGTTGTTCGTGTACTTAGACCGTTAGACATCATCTACAGATACAATTACACTATGATCATTAACTCGTATTGTACTTGAGTAGGACATATAGGGCTTATTTATAGGGTTTATGGGGTTTGCAGGGTTTACGGGGTCTAAAGGTATAGGGTTTGCAGGGTTATGATCTCTGGAAACCTACGGAACAACCCGCGAACGTTAAACAAGCGCCAAAGGCAAACTAAATTACGCTCGCGCATGTCACGCCGCCGATAAATGGCGAGAATTATCTGTGGAATAATTAGAGCCTTAACAGGATTAAGCTGCGCGAGTTGTCGCCGAACAGCGCAAAAGTCCGCACCTCCGCTACGTCGCCGATCCGCGCTTCGCGACTTTTGCCGCGGGGTGCTGGCCTGCTGGGCCCTGTTCTGGGCTTTTGGGGCCGGGCCGGGGACGCGGCAGGCGGTGGCTTAGGGCTGCGGGCGCCCGCGCGGGCGGCAGTTAATTTGCAGCCTTTAAATGAAAAAGATGCCGCCAAACCTTCCTCGGGGCTTGGCATTGTCCGTATGCGTGCGGGCTGTGCAGCCTGGAGCTGGACGTGGAATCCAGACACGCGCTGTTTCGGTGGTTTCTATCCGAGATGTAGTGCTGCACTTGATAAAATTAAACACACTGGAATGCTGGTTGCTGTAAATATGCGATCGAACGCTGGAGTAGCCAGGAAGAAGCAGCACCGTCGTCCTGAGGATCGCTAACCTGACTTCGCCGTTGAGCCGCCAGCGCGCGCGGCTGCTGCTGCAACAGACTGAACAGACAGGCAACTGGCTTTCGTGCACAGCCGTGCCGGGCTTGGCGGGCAGCCCACCCGGCGGGTCCTCGACCTCCTTGCCCTCCTGCTCTAACGCATTACCCCTTCGTCAGATACATCAGACTACATCAACTATCTACAAGCACTCCACACCACCGCTCGACATCGATCGAGCGCGTGTACTCCTCCCACCCGAGCTACTGACGAGCTACTGACGAGCACAAGACATGCGCTACTCGTACCCGCTGATCGCGGTCGCCGTGCTCGCAAACATCGGCCTGCTCGTGGTGTATCTGCAGCTGCAGCCTCTGAATCTGCTGCGATCCTCAACCGGGTGCGTTTGCTTTAGATCTTCATTCTCAGTACGTTAAACTAACCGATTATAGCGCAAATAAAAAAGACGACGCGTCGCTCAAATCAGCAAAAGAAAAGGTCGACGCGCCGCTTCCGGTCACCGTGACTGTTCTCGCGACGCAAGATCCGCTGCCCGCAGAGACGCTCACGGTGTTTGCGACTCCGGCCCCGCTCCCTGCAGTCACAGTCACCTCCATCGCGACCACAACCGAAACAAAAACAGCAACCCAGCTCGCCGTCCCGCCGCCACAATGCGCCGACCCCTTCCGCATGCCGGGATACCTGCACCTTCCCCCCTCCGCCCGCGCCAACCCAGAAGGCCGCTGGCTGCCGTATTACAAAGAAGACCAGCTGTCTGCGCCCATCGCGCAACTAAACGAGGTCCTGCCGCTCGACGGATCCGAAAAGTACGAATTCACCAAAGATGATCCGGCCGAGTTCGACCAGACGTTTATTTCGCACGCGCCGATCGGATGGACAAAGTTGCTACGTCGGTATATCGCGCTGCACAAACTTGACGTGCGCGCCACGCCGGACGAGAAGGCCACGCGCGCGAGACTGCGGACGTTGCTGGACTGGATGCGCGGGCGGCGGATTCTGATATTGGCAGATTCGGTGGACAGGTATATGGTCAAGCATTTCTGCGCGTCGATCGGTCTTGAAGGGTACCAAAACCCTGTCCCGCACACGACCGCGGCGTGCTATGTCCCGCAGCTCAACCTCACGATCGCGCACTGGCATATCTCGTCCATGTATGATTCCCTGCCGAAATGGTGGTTCACGCGGTCGATGAAGTATATCACGTTTGAAGACCGGTTCGAGAACTTGTACGACACGTCTGAAGTCATCGGGCTGGACGGTAAAGGGCCTGATCTGATTATATACCAGTCCATGCTCTGGGATGCAAAGGGGTTCGTGTATGGCCATCACGCGTCCACGGGCGTCATGGACGACGAGCGCGCGCCGTATTGGTCTGAACTTGAGTTCTACCGGAACCGGTACCGCAAGTTTCTGAGCTATGTGCAAAACATATTCGGCACAGACACGCCGATGCTGTATCGCGCCATGGTCCCGAAACGAGACGAGGGAAAGAAAGATCTCATGCTGCTCGGGCTTGATCGCATGGCGCGGTTTCTGGCGGCGGACGTAGGCGCAGAGATATTCGAGTGGGGACGGATCGTGAACGGGCATTCGGAGGTATACATTGACACCATGCACGTCGGCCGGAGTCCGTTCTCGTATATATACGGCGACATGATGATGTATTATCTCTTCCGGGCCGCCGGTGGGGTCGAGGTCAAGGGAAGCGTCGTGACGTGGCCGGCGCAGCGGCCGAGGATGTCAAAGGCGCAGAGGTGGAATGAGTGTCACGTGTTTAACTTGCAGTCGGCGAACGGGTGATCTGATTCTGGCGCATGTATTTTTCGGTGTATATATATTTGTAATATTTCGGGTCTTTCTTTCTTTGGTCATTCAGGCATTGTTATTTGTTGTAGTAGAATTGATGTAACTATCTGATTACATTTGAACACTTGGTCGTCTTAGATTTAGCGTCTGCGGCGCGGCCTAAAAATCTCACGGTCTCCCCGTATATCGCGCACGCAGTTCATGTCGCGCAAAAAGAGTGAACTATTTACTTCTTTGAACAAGCTATAGTTAAGCTGTTAAGGACTTATCACTCAATGTAGGAGGACTAAGGAGAGGACAATCATAATTTCAACCGACTTATTATTACAACTTCCACTTCTTTTGTCGGTACTCGTACTGGTACAACTTAACTCAAAAATCAAAGCAGCAGAAAAGCGAAACGCAAAAACAAACACATAACTACTTCTCGTCGACTCGCTCGATAAACTGCTGATCGGCCTTCATAACCTCGAGTCCCAGTTCATTCGACGACGTCGCAAACGGATCCACGACCGTCGACTTGAACTTGCGTGCCGCCACGCCGCTTTCAAACATAACATCAAGCTCGACGTACGTCCTGCCCTTTGGTTCCGGTAATCTGAAAAACGTCCAGATAAAACAAAGCGAGCAGGTTCCGGCCATGAAGAACCCGGATTTGGCGCCCCAGTTCCACGCGGTTGGGTTAAGCATGCGCGGGGTTATGATGTTCATGATTATGCCGGCGATGTTGTACATGTTTCGAGCGAGCACGATTGACTTTGTGCGGAGCCGGGTGGAGCTTAGTTCGGAGACGAGGGAGTAGCAGACGGGACCAATCGTGGCGTCGTAGATGAAGGTGAAGATTAGAAGCATGCTGCCGATTGCCCATTGTACTGCTGTATTGTTTTTGGATACGCAGCCGAGGATGCCGATGAGGAAGAGCAAGACAACTTCGATGCCGAGACCGTTGAGGTATAAAGTACGTCTGCCAAAGTAGGAAATCAAGCCCCAGGACGTCAACGTGCCCACGACGCCGAGCGCGTACTGGATCATGCTCATCGTGAACGAGTTGCTACTCGACAGTCCGGCCTGTTCGTAGAAATAAGTCGAGTATCCCATAAACGGCGACCCGCAAAACGTCTGGATCATCCACACCGCGCAGACGATCTCAGTCCGACGCCGATCGATACCTTTCAGACAATCGATATATCTCGTGCCTGCGGCGAGTTCCTTTTCGAGATCGTTTGTGCTGCGCATCATGGCGATCGTTTCGTCGGCGTTGAAATCCGGGTTGTTGACGGTCGTGAGACGGAGGAGGGCCTTGCGGGCGTCGTCGGGCCGGTTGCGGCGGACGAGCCACCAGGGTGATTCCGGGGCGAACGCGACGCCGATGATGATGGGGACGGGCCAGATCCACTGGAGTGCAAACGGGATTTTGTAGCCCCATTTGTCGTCGCGCTGGAGCATTGCTTTGAGAACGCCCTGGGGTTGTTAGATGGTGACCTGAGGGGAGAAACGGGAAAGTGGAAGGAAACTTACAGAAGAGATGAGCTGGCCAAAGACCCAGCAGAGGTTGACGTATGTGGTGAGATAAGGGCGTAGCACGACAGGACAGACTTCGGATGCGTATGTGGTTGTGACAGTCTGGAACGCGCCCCATGGAATGCCAATCAGGATCTCACCGACGAGCAAGACAGTCAAGCTCTCGGCAAAGAACGTGATGAAGATAAACCCGATACAAAGCATCATTGCGCCGATAATAGTCGCTCGGTAACCAAACCGCTCGACAAAGAGTCCGTTAACCATTAGTCCCAAGATCTCACCGACCAGCGCGCCGTTATTCAATCCGGACTGCCACGCGGCCGTGATCTGATACGATCCATTGGAAAACTCGCCGAATTTTTTGGCAAACGGCTCGTATGCGAAGAGACCTGAGATCAAGTTATTGTCGAACCCTTCCATGACGAGCGCGGTCGAGAAGAGAATAGACCAGCCGGCGGCGTGCGGGTAGGTCCTGATGCCTTCGAGCAGACTCATCTTGTGCTCGGACTCGAGCGCGCGGTTGGCTTCCTCGGCCATGTTGGCCGGGGTCGCGACCGGGGCCGAGAGGTGCATCGGCGCTGGAGGGTCGTCTTGCATGGACTTGGAGTCGGGCATTTTCGATGATTGCCAGTATAGTAGAAGTAACAAGAGTGCAGACGAGTGACAAATAGACCAGACAGGAGTGACAGCAGCAGAGCAGGAAGGACAGAAGTCGGTGCTTTTATAGGCCGCTTCAAACCAGTTTCAGTCTCGGTGAGTTGGAGAATAATAGCAGGTATCCCAGCCGAATCAGGTCGATTCAAAGTCAATATTGCATCGACAAACCGCTGCTGATCGGTTCGCGGGGCTGGAAGTTGCCGGTAAAGTGCAACAGAGGCAAACCGGGCCGAGTTCAAGAATCAGAAGCCGAAACGGTTCCTGGCGGGGTAAATGCTTGATACACGATATAAATGCTTGAGTCGGTCTCGTGGATCGGCCTGTCGGCAGCCGGCCCGACTTTGGGCCAGTAGACTGACTGTAGTCGCCCGTGTAGTGGCATCACCTGATCATGTGCACGCAGTCAGTGCCTGCAGCGATCTTCGTGGGGAAGTGCAGGCGACAAAGGCGGAGAACCAGGCCCTCGAAGCCCTGCAGTCACCGGACCAAAACAGAGTTTAGCCCCTGAACTTGTGCGGCGCGCGCTAAGCGTCGCCGGGCCGACTTCCGGCCAATCAGCGCCACTCAGCACTGAACACGGCTAGCCGGATGCGGCAGGCAGCAAACAAAGCGCGCGGCCCGAGATTCCGCTACGTCATCAGTAGAACTTGTCGTCTTCAGCCATTCTTTATTTAACCAACTGATAACCAACTGATAATTGTAAGCAACCCCGCAGCGGAGATCTAGTCCCGAAGACGGACAGATCAAACAATATAAGGCCGGTCGCCTGACCTTTGCTTCGATCTCTTTGATCTACTTCAGACTGAGCATCACGATTCGGTTCCCCTTGCTGCCACTCTCTTCCTACGCTATCACCATTTCCACCACCAGAATCACAAACCTATCATGATTTCTCCCTCAGACGCCTGGTGGAAGAATGCCACGATCTACCAAATCTATCCGGCCTCCTTCAAGGACTCGAACGGCGACGGAGTCGGCGACCTGCCCGGCATCCTCGCCCAGCTCGACTACATCAAGAGCCTTGGTGTAGACGCAATCTGGGTCTGTCCGATGTACGCGAGTCCCCAGTTTGACATGGGCTACGACATCTCCGACTACGAGGACGTTCACAGGCCATACGGCACCGTCGCCGACGCGGAAGCCCTGATTGCCGGCTGCCACGAGCGCGGCCTGCGTATCCTCTTCGACCTCGTCATTAACCACACGTCCTCTCATCACGCGTGGTTCCGCGAGTCGCGCTCGTCCAAGACAAACCCCAAACGCGACTGGTACATCTGGAAGCCGGCAAAATACGACGCCGACGGCGTTCGACGTCCGCCCAACAACTGGCGCAGTATGTTTGGCGGCAGCGCCTGGGAATGGGACGAGCTCACGCAGGAGTATTATCTCCACCTGTTTGCGGTCCAGCAGCCGGACACAAACTGGGAAAACCCGGTCACGCGCGCGGCAATGTACAAGTCCGCGATCGAGTTTTGGCTGGAGAAGGGAATCGACGGGTTCCGTATCGATACCGTGAACCTGTACAGCAAGGTCCAGACGTATGGAGACGCGCCGATCGTGGATTTCAGCCAGGACTGGCAGCGCGCGGAGGTCTTTTTCTGCAATGGTCCGCGTATGCACGAGTTTCTCGACGAGATGAACGTGCTGTTTTCAAAGTACAACGCCATGACTGTCGGTGAACTGCCGTGTACACCCGTGGATGAAGTTCTGGCGTACGTGTCTGCGAGCAAGAAGCAGCTCAACATGGTCTTCCAGTTTGATATCGTCGACCTCGGCTCGGGCACTGTGCAGCGGTACATGACTGAGCCTCGTAACTGGACGCTTCCGGATATGCGCGCACGAGTTGCTCGCACCCAGTTTTTAATGGACGGCACAGGCGACGGCTGGAGCACTGCTTTTCTCGAGAACCATGACCAAGCCCGTTCGGTCTCACGCTGGGGTAGCGAGAAGACTCCTGAACTGTGGGCGCGCAGTGCCAAAATGCTGGCAATGATGGTCGGCAGTCTGTCTGGTACACTGTTTTTGTACCAGGGTCAAGAGATTGGGATGGTTAACGCGCCCGAGGACTGGCCGATCAGCGAATATAAGGATATCGAGAGTTCAAACTACTATGAATTTGTGCGCAAAGCAACCAACAACGATCCGACTGCTTTGCACGCCGCCAAGCGCGCACTCGGGCATCTCGCGCGGGACCATTCGCGCATGCCGATGCAGTGGGACGGTAGCGCCAACGCGGGCTTTACGGACGCGGCCGCGACTCCGTGGATGCGCGTGAATGATAATTTTCAGACAATTAATGTCAAGCGGCAGTTGCTTGATTCGAACTCGGTCCTCTCGTTCTGGCGTGAGTTGCTGAACGTGCGTCATGCTCACACGGACGTGTTTGCAAAGGGTGTTTATCATGATACTGGGCTTGAACATGATTCTGTGTTTGTGTTTGAGAAGCTTGCGGAGGACAGGAAGCTTGTTGTCGCGCTCAATTTCTCGCTGGATCCGCATGCCGTGGATTTGGCAAAGTATCTGGGTTCGGGATCGAGCGAGTTGTTGCTCAAGAACTGCGAAGACACGCCGCCGGACTTGTTGCAGCCGTACGAAGGCCGAGTGTATCTGGTGGCAACGTAGTGCCTTTGAGTAGCTTTGTGAGAGGATAAAAAAGGAAGTTCGGATCAAAGTTTTTCCGACAGGCTATATAGAGCGATTGTTGACTGCTGGTGACCTAAATCGTGATTTGTTGACGGCGTTGAAGATGTTTGATTCAGGACTGGGTGAATCAACGGCGAGAGTGGAAGTGAACTGCGATGTATCTGGCTGTACTCCTACATTTAGAAATAAAGAAGATTTCTGTGATTTGTTAGCACGCTATTAAACAATAGCTGATTTATGTAACCAGGAGTAAACATAGAACAGGTGCAGGCTGAAGTACGATATTGCATATACGAATCAAAAAAGTCAACAAACAGCATTGCGCGATCAGGTGACTTGCATTACATGGCCAATAAAATTATTTGCGGGGTATCGCGGCTTGCTGCAACGTCGAAGCAGCACTTCTCGATCGAGGAATCGATTGATGATTCTGAGTTGATAGTAGCGAGAGTATCTGATATCATTTGCGATTGACAGTTGCTGTGAGCTGGATTTACTTATATAAGGCCAGAACTGAGAGTTGAACTTCACCATGCGATTCCAGCGGTTCGAAACGAGCCTGTGAAGCTCCTCGAGGATGCCAAGCGCAATTGGTAATTTAACTTAACAGCAACATCAATTCGTTTTAATTCGCTTTACATACAATTTTGCATTCCACCGATAATCATCTCAGCACATGGACGCACGACGCACACGCAACGCATGCGATCCCTGCAAGCGCCGCAAGGTACGCTGCAATGGAGCCCCGCAATGCCAGCAATGTGTGCACGCGAACATCCTTTGCACGTATCCAGTCCCGAGTCTGGAACGTAGTTCACGGAAAAAGACGGTCGGTCGGGGTGCCGTGATTGCAGAGTTTCGGGCGCTTAGTCGCAGTCAATCTGGGCGGAGTATCGCCTCGCGCGGGGAGGTTCAGCAGCAGCAGCAGTGTGCGCAGCTGGCGGTTGGTCCGTTTAGTAGTCCGCATCCGAATCCGGGCGTGTTGCTTGAGTTATTACCAGATTACATGAGTTATGTGTACCCGATGAGTCCCGTGATTTCGACATCCGAAGTACGCGAGATGATTACGAGCATGGACACATCTCCCGAGACCGCTTCGTTTGTGTACATTTTTGCCGCCGTGACGAATTTCCTGACCCGTAACGAGCCCGTGCAATGGACTCTTGCTACAAAGGACCAGGTTGAGACGTTTTTGAATCGATCGTTGGAGTATCGGAGACCGTTGGGATTGGAATCGAAGCCCGGGATCGTGGCGGTTATGACTAGTATTTTTACAGAGATTTGTTGTATCGGTTTAGGAAAACTTGATTTGGGATTTTTTTACCTGCGAGAGGCAATGTCATTGCTGTATATGCTGCATGTCAATTCAGATGAGGCCATGGACCGGCTCGATTTGCGGGACCGGGCACGGTATCGGCGCGCGTATTGGGAATGCTTTATCCACGAGCGGTTCACGACGTTGACATACAATCTCCCGCCATGTTTACCTCCACTATCTTCATTTCCTGATCACGATGACTCTGTGCCGGCTGATGTTGAACTGGGATTTAATCGGCTTATTGATAATTTTTATCTCGTGGATAATCAATTTGTCGATTATTGGCTCGGCGACCGGTCGACCGTGACCGTCCACTGGGTCGAATTGAAGCAGCAGCAATTGGACAACGAAGAATGGCATAGCGATGTATCACGTCTCCCGTTGATTCAGCAAGTTGATCTAGTCATCACTCGTCACTGGCTACGCACGTTAACTTGGCAACTCGCGTTATCAAACACTCTCCTCCTTTCATCCCCATCATCATCAATCCTGCTCTCGCTCTCCTTCCCACTCCGCGTGTCCGAGGATCTACGAAAATTCCTAGCCACGATCCCGCACGACCTCGTCGGTATCCACGGTTCCGGGATCCTTGAAAAGTTATTTGAGATTGCAAATACAATCACTGACGTGGTGTTGCATGCACCGCACGCGTCCGGTGAGGATACCATGGTTCGGATCCGGGATGTCGTGTTTCTCAAAAACTTTGTGTTTTCGTTTGCGTGTATCGGGAACTTGCATCCAGGAATTTTGACAGAAAAGTTGGATATGATTAGGGATAAGTATCCCGAGTTCAGAATTGTTGAGGTGCTTGGCTGAGTTTTGGTATGTTTGATTTGGTTTGGTTTGCACGGGTTTGCTCCGGTAGGTCTGCATTATGATTTTTGGATATTTGGCCGAGCATGTTACAATTAATTGACTATAGCGCATTATATCTTACATCATATAAATATATAATGCGGTATCTACTGTAGCCTATAGGTGAAAACAGCATATGGCAACAGACGGACATATGAACAGACATAAGAAGAGGCGCGCGCGGACTTTAGCTGGTATCATGATCTCGCTGAAGAACCCGCACGTGATACAAGATTCAGGGGTACGTCAAAAGCGATCCGAGCGGCAACCTTAATTCAGGTGAAATCATCCGATCTCTTAATTTGCCCAAATATAAAACCGCCACGGTCACGCAATTGTCAGCTCGTTGATATGTACTCATCTTATATTTCTCTACTTTGCAGCTCAGTAGCTGCTGTTATTGCTATACTTGTAGTATTAAAGTATAGCTAGCTCAAAGAACTACGAGAACTCGTTACTCGACCGGGGCGATATTTAATCATGACTTCTCCCAACGAGCCCACGGCGGCCATGACAATCCCCACCGACATCTACGCTCGTCAGCAATTCGCCATGCGCGCGATCCACCTCACATTCGAGCGCGGTTTCGACAACATCATATCCCTACTCGCCGCTCCGCCCGCTTCTGACCTTTCGAATTTCCTAGGCTACGCAAAGACCTGGGCGACGTCGTTATTGTTCCATCATGAATCCGAAGACGAGGTTTTGTTCCCCGCGCTGCAGGCGAAGAATGTGGATCTAAAATCTGAGATGGCGCAGCATTTGGTTATTCATGATGTGTGCACGCGGTTTATCGAGAGGGCTACCGCGATGCAGAACGGGGCTGCCATCTTTGACGCGGCCGAGTTGACGCAGATCTTGATGGAGCACAAGGACGTCATATTCCAGCATCTCGCAGAAGAAGTCGAAGACCTGGCGCCAGAGAATCTCAAGGGGTTCACGGAAGATGAACTAGTCGAGATAACAAAAGACTTGAACAAGTACTCGAAATCAAAGGCAGATCCGTTTACGACCTTTGTTTTTATGCGGTGCCATACGCCGCCAGAGTATAAGGGATTTCCGCCGCTGCCGTGGTTTGTGAGGTCGTTTTTGGTGCCGTGGGTGTTTGCGTCGAGGTATAGTGGGTGTTGGAAGTATGCGCCGTACTCGCTGTATTAAAACACAACAAGTACGCTCAAATAATATTTTAATGATCTTTGTTGTAGAATATAGTCTCATTCATCCTATTTCAGAAATTCGTCAAGACTCATGTTGCCGGCTAGCAAGCTCTGCAAGGGCTCGTCAACTCCCCATAAAAGGGCCGTCAATTCTGGTTGTGCTTCAGTCTGAGCCTTTTGCGCAGAATCTGAGGAGTCTGCTTCGGTGCGCCCACTGCTGTCGGTCTTGTTTCCGGAACCGTGGCCCCCGATTGCATCTCGGCCATCAAACCTGTTATCGGACCCGGAAGTCATGCCCGCGATCACTACTCCCAGGACAGCATCGTCATCCGCAAGCTCCCAAGAGATCCGCTCGCGTGTTGCCAGGTCATTTGCCATTCGTCGTACAACGCCGCGATCGTGTGTCCTAACCAGTTGACCAGACGCGACAGGCGGCGCGCTCAAGTCGACGTCTGGTTCCAGTTTTTCGAGCGAGTCCAGAGTCATGCAGAGCCAGCTTACGCCACGCCAGCGTGTGCGTAATCTGCTGAGTCCGTCTTTACATGTGACGAACGCTTGGTAAACCGTGCGAGCTGCTGCACGGGATCCATGCTGCATTTGCGAGCGCCATAGCGTAAGCGACGCAGAAGCTGCCATGAAAAACGGCTGTGCGATAAACGGACTAGAAAGCAGCGCGTCGTTGCAGATAAGTTCAGAAAAGGCGACCATGTCTGCCATACTGATTGCTGATATGCGGGTTAAATCCGTATTCTCGCTCAGCGTATTGGGTACAGCATCTGAAGTGCAACTTCGCGGATAGACGAGACTCGGGTGATAGATGGCAAGAATGACGGCATGATTCCATGCATGCAACTGCAAGAAGCACTGAACGTGAGGTGTGCCCGCAAATGCTTGAAAATTCCGAACGTCAAAGACTAGATCCGCAGGCAAACTGTCTTGAAAATCTGAAATCTCCTGTGGCAACGAGATATCCACGCCACCGGAGTTGTACGGTGCGTTGAGCGCATCGGCAACCTTTCCCATAATAACAAGTAGATGACAAAGATACGGAAAAGGATCAGTCAGTCCGCCAGCGATCACCTCACCTGTGGTCACGTCCGGAGCATGGTCGACATGCTCGATCGGGATGGTCGATACGCGGCCGGTGCCGCAACAACAAAATCTGTCTAGACAGAGAACTCCCCAAAAGACTCGTCGCCGCTGCCTGTCTTCTTCTACGTCGCATCCAATGCGACCTACTTTATGAAACCCCAGATCATAGCTCATGCGGATAGCGAGTCCAGCCCAGCTCCACAGACCTGAATCTCGATCGTGCGCAAATTCGTGATAAGCAACCAACATCAGCGCGTATACGGTCTCGACACTCGGCAAGGCAAAATGCGGTATAAGCAATGTCTTTGCTCGCTCGGCGTACGCTTCAGCTACTTCATCTGCGCTGCCGCGGATTCGTTCCACCAAAGCTGCCATGGCACACAACAAGTACTCGCCCACAACACCATCGGCAACGCGGGCTTCAAATTCCGCTCGCGGCAGAAATGGTAGATATGATGCCAGATGCGCGTAAAAAATCGGAATGACATCCTCCGGCACAGGCCGTCCTTTGATAGCTGGTGCGACGGCATCATCGACCACTACTGGCGCCAGGGGTGCGGGCGAAGCGGCCCGTGGGACTTCAGGGGAGCACGCGGTGGAGGGGGGTGCAGAGCGAGTAAACTCATGGCGACCAATAACGGACGCGCTCAAGTTAACGCCCAGGAGACGAAAAACACCGGCGATCGGTGGTGCGACGGATGTTGGGCCTAGCCAGCGGAAGTACGGCTGGCGCAAGACAATACCTGGATGGCTTTGGGCATGAGGAGCAGGTGATTGCTGGGTAGGTGATTGCTGAGGCGATGTGTGCGAGGGCAGCGATGAGGTCTCTGATGATGATGACGGAAGCGTTGCCGATGAGCGACGTGTCTTCGCAGGAGCATCCCTGGGACGCTTTGCGGGGGTTTCGCACGTGTTGGCCACGCAAGTCTCGCCCCGCGAAGTGCAACCGGCGCATGGCCGGCCACCCGAACAGCGAATCTGAAAATGTCAATCACGATGATTTTAAAGACAAGAAGACCATTGCCTAGAAACGGCAAGAGCGCACCTTACGGGCTTTACACGGCGCGCAGGCGCGACGGACGCGGTGTATGCGACGGACCTCGTCGTCGTGTACTAGCGGGCCAGAAGCGTCGACTACAAAGCGGACGCGAGATGCCATTGGGGCACGGGAAGCAGAAAGGAGCAATAAGAGCGGCGGACCGAGAAGCGTCCGGCGGAGGCGGCGGCCACGGAAGGGCTGCGTATATAGCGGAGGCGCCAGCAAGGGAAAGCCCGGGATTGAGTTGCAGCGAACAGAAGCCAAACACTAAACCGCTCCGTGCGGGGAAGGCATAAAGATCTAAAGTCCCTGTCAGTCCCGCCAACGGCGGCGGTCGCCAGATTGTAGCGCCGGCGAGTCATCGAGCTGCAGTCTCCACTAGAACTAGATACTGCGCGACATCACGAACAGACCGGACGCACAATTATAAAGCAACTACGCTCCAAGTCTACCGAAGTCCAAAAAAACGGGGTATGCCGTATGATTGCTGACAGTGCTGCAACAGATCAGCTGATAAAATTACCAAGTGAGTACTGACAGGAGTGTGGGCCATAAGCGCTCATACAGCGCGTGGACCGACGGGACGGCCGTGAACTGTATTGCGCCCGGCCGGGCTATGGCGTAGGTGCATAGCAATGGCCCTCAGCCCTCAAGACTATTAAGTAGTAATTAACAATGCCTCTTAAGTCCTAACTCCTAAGGCTCTCATCTTCTTTCTTCTCAATCCCCTCAAAGTAATAATGAACTGTAGCTAAATAGTTAAGCTGCTGAGGCATCCTACTATCTCCAGAACAACTAACTTTAGCTTATCGCTACTGCATGCTTTAAGGTTTTTACCCCGCCCGCACTAAAATTACGAAAAATACTTTAAAATCTCGACTTAAATTCTCCAGATTATTCCATTTTCGTCTCCTACTTTCCTGTTTGGTTTTTAGGTTCCTGTTCCCACTCCGCTCTTCCTCATAAAGTACCTTGCCCGAATCAATATCTTCTACTGAGTACTGATTGATGATTTTACTGATTCCATTCATTCATTGGATTCGTTTTGTTTTGTGTTTGTAATCCATCTTGTTCCTGTCATCCTTTGTCTCCTGTTTCCGCTCTTCAAACTCTAGCTGCTTCGCGTGAATTGGTTTCTTCTCCCCTGCTTCTCTTCTATATTTCTTCTTCCCATTTTTTTCCAAGAGTATTCGGCTATTGCGAGCTGCGACGCGTGCGGGATTGCGGCCGCGTTCTGTTATAGCGCCAAATGTATGCCTGACACAGTAGGAAGTTTTATTGATAACTTTTTATGAGTGCAATGCTGCAACTCTAGATGCTCATGAAACACTCTATTCTGACTTCCCTGAGTTCTTTGTCGGGAGCTCAGGCCAGATTTCTGGACATCGAGACAGAGAGGACTTCAGATTGGCGGTATTGACCGCATTGCTCAATGCTCATCTGAGTCCATTGCGTGGTGATGTCTTTTACTTGCGCCCTTCTGACAAAGGTCTCCGAATAAATCAATGAACTAAATTAGAATTTCTATCACTATACTAACTAACTATCGTTAACCCACTAAATGGTTAACTCATAACCTAACACAGCCTATAAATCAAGTAATTACGCGCAATGGTCACGCAGCAAAACTACCAAATGGTGTGCCCACCGCTTACCATGATGTCGCTGCCAGTGCAGAAAGTTGACGCGTCGGTAGCAAGCCAGGATGCAACACCACGCAGCTCATGAACTCCTCCAATGCGAGCAAGTGGATTCAAGGAGGCCCAAAACGCTTCCATCTCCGGGTACTTGTCCAGGTACGCTGCGGTCATGGTTGTACGGATATGTCCCGGCGAGAGAGAATTGACGCGAATGCCGTATTGACCAAGCTCGCATGCCATCGATCGGGCCATTTGCAGTACCGCTGATTTGGAGACGTTGTATGGGATCCAGGTCATTTCCTAAAACTATGTAAGCAGTGAAAGCATTGATTTGGATAGAGCACGTACCCTGTTCACCACGGTAGCAGACATGGACCCGATGAGAATGATGGAGCCCGCGATGCCCTGCTGGCGCATGATCTTCGCTGCAGCTTGAGCGGAGAAAAACACGCCATTGCAATTCACGTCCATGACCGTCTTGAACCCTTCAGCAGGGTAGTCCGTGCAGTCGTACTCGGAACCGAGAATGCCGGCCGCCGCCAACAGTACGTCCACACGGCCATCGTTCTCAGCTGCAATGCTTTCGATGGTGGCAGCAATAACAGGCTGGCTCGTCACGTTCGATGAGCGGTAGGAGAGGCTGGTTCCGAGGCGCTTCGCGTACAACGCAGCAGCTGCAAAATCCGAGGACGGTGTCTGGGGCAAGTCGACCGCATACACTTTCGCCCCAAGCTCTGCGAATACAAGACAGAACTCTAGACCGAGACCACCGTCGCCACCTGTGACGATAGCTACCTTGCCCTCCAGCGAGAACTCGGCAAAGATCTCTGGCTTGACCTTGAACTCGGGGTCTTCCTTAGCACGCAATGCAGCCGCTAAGCCGATGGTCTTCTGAGGAACAGGTGCAAGCTTCATGGGGTGCCGGACACCAGTTCCCGTCACTGTAGCGCCGTTGGAGTTGCTATGTCCATTAGTTGCCATTGGTGATAACGAGGGACTAGAGGTGTCTGAGGATGAGAAAAAAGAGTTGCAATCAAGTGATCACTAGTGATGCAGTGGTGAACTGATACTGCCGAAGGAAAGGGCTTTTGTACACTCGCCGGCGGGGTATATATCGCGTATATCGAGCCCGAGCGGCAGTCCGTGTGGCTTCGGCAAATCGGATTCAGCGGCCTGCGCGCTGCGCACTGCGCACCGGAGCTGCCATGAATGCATCGGAGCTGCCATGTGTCAATTAACGTGGGTATCTGGATGTAACACAGTACAAAAGTGCTGCAAGTTGTAGCGAGTTGCACTCTGCAATATGGCTCGACAACGGTGTTTTGCAGACGACATATCGCGGAGCTGCTCGTTATGGTAAGCAGGCCGAACCTTCTTTGCTTACTTTTGCCTTTAGAGTATATTATTATCCACTTTCCAACTCTCAGCTCCTCGCCGAGACTTGCCCCGCGTCGCCGCGACGCTACCTGCCGCTCCGTAGTCGCCGTAGCGACGGCGACCCGCCCGATCCAGCAAGTCCGCCTGCTTCCGGTCTCCGGTGGCCGGAACGCTGCGGCTCTGCGGCTCTGCCCCTCCTCCCCGCGATGCCCCTCAGCCCATCCTCCACAAACCAGCAAACCTTCCTGATACCCCGCCCTTTTCTGCCTGTGACTCGTCAAACTCTCGGTTGTGCCGTTACGATGGCAATAATGGCATCTTACGAAAAGGGATTAAATACAGCGGCCTGCCCTCCGAGACTCATGGCTCATATGCTCACTTTAGCGAGTTACACCAGCCCGCAAGCTCTCTTCACTCTCACTGCGATCAAAGACATACATCCAAATGGCGAAATATCACGGCTTTCGCGGCACGCGACTTAACCATGCCATTGCCATAATTGCTGGTCTCGGCTTTTTGCTCTTCGGTTACGATCAGGGAGTCATGGGCTCTCTTCTTACGCTGCCATCTTTTGTGGAAACGTTCCCGTCTATGGATACGACAGACAACGTTCCTGCTGACGAGCGTTCACACAACTCGACTATCCAGGGAACAGCTGTCGCTTTGTACGAAATTGGCTGTATGGTCGGTGCTCTCACGACTATGTGGATCGGGGATATGCTCGGACGCCGCAAGATTATCTTTATCGGTAGCGCAGTCATGATTGTGGGTACGGCTATCCAGTGCTCGTCGTTCACGCTCGGTCAATTCATAGTCGGGCGTGTTGTCACTGGTTATGGCAACGGATACATTACGACGACTGTGCCCATGTGGCAATCCGAGTGCGCCCGGGCAGAGGCGCGGGGAAAGATGGTTATGGTTCAGGGAGCCCTGATCACTTGCGGTATCATGATCTCCTACTGGTAAGCGAACTCCTGTATCCCAGAACCAATTGTTTATGAACGGCTTTCTAACATGATAGGATTGACTTTGCGTTCTACTTTGTGTCTGGGCAAGCAAGCTGGCGTTTCCCCGTTGCGTTCCAGGCTGTGTTTGCGGTGCTTATCATGGCCAGTGTACTGCAGCTTCCCGAGTCGCCTCGATGGCTGGTCCGCAAAGGTGCAATCAATGAAGCAAAGTCCGTGTTTGCTGCACTAGCCGACATTGACATCAATGATGTCAACATCGGCGAGCAGATCAAAGAGATTCAAGATACTATTACCGAGGAGGCATCTCAGGGGACTTCGATTCGCGAGATTTTTACGTTTACGGACAAGAAGCACTTTCACCGAACCATGCTTGCGTGCTGGAATCAGGCTATGCAGCAGATCACTGGTATCAATCTTATCACGTACTACGCTGCTACGATCTACGAGAATTCTATTGGATTGTCTCCACTAAAGAGTAAAGTTCTTGCTGCGTGTAACGGCACTGAATACTTTATTGTTTCTTGGATTGCATACTTTACCATCGAAAAGATTGGACGTCGCAAGCTGATGCTGTTTGGTGCTGTTGGCCAGTCAGTTACAATGGGAATCTTAACTGGCACCGCGCACGCCTCGAATCTGGGGAACAGTGCAGCTGGTATAGCTGCTGCCGCGTTCTTGTTTGTGTTTAATACTTTCTTTGCTATCGGATGGCTGGGAATGACGTGGCTCTATCCCGCCGAGATTGTATCTTTGCAAGTACGCGCACCCGCTAACGGACTCTCTACCTCTTTCAACTGGGTATTCAACTTTATGGTGGTCATGATCACACCGATCGCGTTCAACAATCTTGGCGCATACACTTATCTTATTTTCTGCGTGATTAACGCCGTCATGGTCCCAGTCGTATATTTCTTTTACCCCGAGACCGCGGGCCGCTCGCTCGAGGAGATTGACGACATCTTTGCCCGCAGCAACTCTTGGACTCCGTGGGATGTCGTGGGAATTGCGGAGACGTTGCCGAAGCACCACGTTGACGTGCTTGAGATTGCAGAGGTCAAGCATCACCTGCAGCAGCATGGTGTTGACTGGACCAAGCCGCAAGAAGACGACATGGCAGATAAACCTGTCGTTGTTCATGATTCTGGAAGTGAGTTGGCCGCGAAGCATTGATAGTGTCAGGGCTCGAGGCCCTACATGCGTCAGTGGATTTTGTAACCTTGTGATTGTTGTCTACTTAGCGTGTGATGGATTGAATTAACGCCCAAATACGCCAGAAGTTTTCTGCGAGTCGTCTATTGATGCGACTAAATATATTGATGTACAAGAACACTGCGTAAGCTCAGAAGCTGGATCTGACATCTTGTTCAGCTTGTTGTAACACCATTACTTTTGATACTTTGGTAGCGTAAGTTATAGGCTTATGGCAGACAGGCAGAGTAGAGTCAGTACTTAGTAAGCAGCAGCACTAGTCGACGGCTGGTGGCGGCTCGAAGGTGTTCTTAACCTGCTCAGAAATGTAGAGGCCACCGCGACGCGACATGTTCGCGATATAGTGCACATGCGCCGCACCGTAAACCCGCGGAAAACGCGTAGACCCGCGCCGATAACTACCTAATCAACAACACAATTGCAGTCGGTCCAGCTATCTATATAGATCTATGAGCAAATGCCAGCAATTGCAGCACTTCCGCCGTCAACGATTCGGACACTTTCCGCGACCCAAGTCTTGCAAACGCCTACGTCAATAGTCAAAGAACTCGTCGACAACGCGCTCGACGCGTGCGCGACAACAATCACAGTCGAACTCGACTCGACAACGGTTTCGCACATCCTCGTACGCGACAATGGGACCGGAATCTCGGCAGATGGGGATGATAGGGAGATGATGTGCTTGCGGCATACGACGTCTAAGATTGAGTGTTTTGAGGACCTGGCCGAGTCTAGGGTTCCGTCGTTTGGATTTCGGGGGGAGGCGCTGGCGGGCGTGGCGGAAGTGGCGGGGAAGATGGAGGTCACGACGAGGGCGGCGGGGGATACTGTTGGTGAGAGGTGGCAGGTTGCAAAGTCGGGGGCCAGGTTTGAGTATGTTGCTTTATATAGCGTGTTTTGTGAAATGTGGTCGTCAACTGGGTTTCTAACAATGGTAGTACGAAGTCCGTTTCGGCGGCACAAGGAACCACGATCCTCGCCAGTGCGATTTTTCACAGTGTGCCGGTACGTAAGGAGACATTTACACGTTGCAGCAAGAAAACAATCACCACAATTCGCGGGTTATTGATCTCAATCGCGCTCTTACACCGCGGCGTCCGAATCAGTTTCAAAATCATCAGGTCCGTTGTCGCGCCGTCTATTTTCGACGGAGGCAAGAGTCTGAAAGATGCCGTTGCGGCGTGTTTGGGACGTGATGTGGTTACAAAATCTGTATTTGTGGAGGAAAAGGAAGACGTTGGTGGTGATGGGTGGAGTATCGAAGCCGTGCTACCTGCTCCTTCGTCGTCGTCTAATTCCACCGCTGAAGTGACTTCCAGACGGGATTTCAAACACGTGTTGTACGCGGTCGACGGGAGAGTACTAGCCACCTCGTTATCTACCGCCAAGAGGCTTGCGAAAATTACGAAAGCGCATTTGAAGTCACCGTATCGTGGGCTGGTGATGTGTCATATCCGAACGCCGAGCGAGAAGGCTACGTACGATGTCAACGTTGAGCCGGGGAAGGATGACGTATTGTTTTATGATGAAGAGGCGGTGGGGAAGTTGTGGCAGAATGTGCTCGAGAAGGTGTATGCTTATACTGTCGAGGAGTCGAGTGAGCAGGTGCAGCAAGAAGAAGTGGATGTCGAGGTGGAAGGTCCTGGATCTGATTTTGATAAATACCTTCGCAAAGAACCAGCTCCCGATCCACGAAACGAAATGTGGATGACATCGATGCACGATAGCTCGTTAATCATCGATGCACTCATGAACGAGAATAATGATGCACCGAGCGACGAGATAGCGCAGAGCGAGGATGTTGGCGGATCAGGTGATTATCGAAACGATGTACGGCTGAATAATCCGTGGGTTCAGACGAAAATGAATAAAATGAGTAAGACGGTTGTGAGAGGTGGCGGTGATGTGGGGGTGAGGACGCCGTTGGTGCAGGGTGGGTTGACTGCGTATTTGACGCCGGTGAGCGGACCGAGACGTGCTGAGAAAGTACATGAGGAGGTTGTTGATGAAGATAATGAGGAACAGGAGGAGGAAGAGGATGAAGAACAAGAAGAGCAAGAAGAAGGTGAGGAATCACCGGCGCGTCCAATCCACGCACATAACCGACCTCCGCCGCGCACGAACCCACGGATTTCAACTGTACCCAAGGAACGTCAATTTTCGCGTGAGCACAGTCCCGGTCTCCCGCCGCTCGTTATTTCTGACAGCGAGGATGATGATGATGATCATGTTCGGCAGGCGAGTCGATCTCCTGCGCGACCACGCGAAAGATTAACAGTACGAGAACGAGAACCACACCGACAAAGGGTAGCAAGCGGCGACGATGGTCGGAAGAATAATTCGCCGCATAAGAGTCGGATGGTTGCTGCAAAGGCGAATTTGCTCGCGGGGTATGGAAACATCAATGGCGGTGGAGCTAAAAAGGCGAAGCAGGCTGGGCAGCGGAATGGGGTGCCGATGGAGAGTATTCCGGCCGGCGAGGAGACGTATACATACGCAGTTCGCCTACCCAGCGGGCAGCCAGTTAGCTGTCAAGACGCACGACAACACGCACCACCAGCTCGTGAATGGGACACGCCAACAATTCGAGAAGTACTTCTTTCCGCAATTGCACGAGTACAGGAAACGACACAGGAGGGCGATATATCGACAGCTACAATGGTCGCGAGCATGAACGCGACGCGTGGAGCCGAGGGCTGGTTTGTTTTCGCGTGACGTGACGTGCGGCGCGTGCGGCTCCGGCGCCGGAGAACGCGCCGGGATGGCTCAATACGGGAGTTCCGCGTTGCTCTTGCTGTTTGGTCTTTGCTGCTTTGCTGCGACTTTGCTGCTGCTTTGTTTGCTATATGACTTGCGAGCCGATTGCAACATATATCAGAAACGAGACCAGTTTGGTGCAGGTATTTGCCGGGGCTGGCTGGCTGGGACGCAGTTCCGCGAACCAAAACAAACCGGCGTCATCGCCGAGCGTGCGGCGCGGGCCCCGCGATTCGCGTCTCGTGCGACGCCGGCGGGCAACTATAATAACCAGCGGCCGGCCCGTCTTTGTCATTCGTTGCCACTCACCTCCATCTTCTTCTTCCTCTTCACCACTTCTCACCACCACTCACCACCTCTCACACGACAAACCATGGGTTACCGGGTAGTCATCGGCTCCGACGACGCGGGCGATTCGTACCGCGCAGCGCTGAAGGCGGATCTCGAGAAGAACCCGCTGGTCGACTCGGTCATCGAAGTGTCCAACGCCGGCAAGTCCTACGCGCCCGTCGCCATCGAAGCCGCCGAGCTCATCGCTACCGGCGCCGCTGACCGAGGAATCCTGATCTGCGGTACTGGACTCGGAGTCGCGATCTCGGCGAACAAGGTTAAGGGAATCAGAGCGGTTACCGCGCACGACTCGTTCTCGGTCGAGCGGTCGATCTTGAGTAATGATTGCCAGGTGCTGTGTATGGGACAGCGAGTGATTGGAATCGAGCTTATGCGGCGGCTGGCGAAGGAGTGGTTGACGTACACGTTCGACAAGACGTCTGCGTCGGCTGACAAGGTTGCGCATATTTCAAAGTACGAGGGGGTTGTTGTGTAAGCTGTACTACAGTCTTGCTTAAAAGCATCTACTGCATCAATATATTTAATCTCTCATCCATGTCCTGTAAGAAGCTGAATTCTATAAGAAGTTGAAAATGTTCTATAACAATTCGCAGTATGAAGTAACGATATGTACATTATGAAAACTACTAAGTAGCCGCCTCCAACAGGCCCTTCACCATCTCATACACAGCCCACGCGCCTGGATCTGGCGGAATCCGCCCGGCGTCCGCACCAGTCGTGACATACGTCGCCCGTCCAAACCGAGGCTTCATGTCCCACGTTCCCTCGGCCGCCTTCTCCGCCGCCGCAACAGCAGGTACCAACGCTTTTTCAGCATAAAGTGACTTGCAGAACGGGATCAGTACGTCCATAACCGTTCGATCACCCTCACGCGCAGCGGTATGCGCCATAAGCGCTTCCAGTGCTTCGTTGGCGCACTCGCCGAATACGGCAGCCGTGATTGCAGAGGTCGGGAATGCTGCTCTGCGGGACACGGCCGTGATCAGACCTGCAATCAAGATTCCAAAGATCGCGCCGAGAGTGCCGCCCATGTCATCAATAGCCGCCGCGACGATTTCGAGAGTGTTGAGGATCGACTCTGGCGCACGCGCAAGCATGCCAGCATCAAGTCGGCTCAGAACGGCCAACGAGACCGCTTTGACGCCGTCGCCGCAATCGCCGTCGCCCATGATCATGTCCCATTTCGTCAGATCTGGTTCGGACGCGATCGCACGGTTACAAGCCGATCGCAGCATTTTCTCAATCAACGTAGCCGGAGCGGTAAAATCGGGACGGTCGGTCGCGATATCGGATTCGCCGGTCGAGACAGTGGTAACGTCAGATACTTCCATTCCAGCCGGTGCCGAACGATACGGTTTCGGGAACGAAGGAGCGGTTGTCGGCGCGTCGAGGTATCCGAATAATTCAGAAACAGGCACATCGAGCTGGGCGGCAGCTTTGGTCAGGTTGACCAGCGTGACTGAAAAGCCAGGTCCGTTGAGACTAGACTCGAACGAGTCCGCAAAGACTCGCACGGGCGTGATCTTCCAGTCTTTCTTGAGCACTTCAATAGTCTGATGAGTGATAGCCCCAGTCTCGAGCGCAGAAAGCCCGCCAAAGTTGTTGATCAACAGGACAACCTCATCCGCGTCATCGAATTTGACGTACGCGCGCTCCTCGTCCGTCGGATCAACGAGGTACTTGGTCATCTCGGACAACAAGTCCGAAATGTGAGGCACGGGCGACAGTTTTCTCAGACCGGGCTCGTTGTGGATGCCCATTCCCAGAATGCACACGTCCGATGGCAGTGTCTCGTGGTTCTGACGGCCGGGGACATGGCAATGGTCGAGTGAGGAGCCGATGGTGACGGTGTTTGCGTTGACGGCCGTGCCGAGCGCGACGGCAAAGTCGAAAGATGCGCCGGCGGCGGCAGCGGCGCCGAGAGTCTTCAGAACTGTTTGCGAGTTAGAAGATGTCGTTTAAGTTCGATGACGTGAAATAGAAAAAGAGTACATACCCAGGATGTTGCCAGCAAGTCCTCGTCTGCCGACCGCGCCAGTACGCTTGCGACCCAACGCGACATCATCAGTCGCAGCCAAGATCGCGAACCGTTTGCCGGGATACTTTGCCCTAGCCTTCTCCAGCGCCAGCCCAAAATGCAAACGATCACCCGTATAGTTCGTAATCACGACGATCGTGCCCACGTCACTCGGAACAGACTCAATGCCCGCGAGGACCTGCTTCGCGGACGGCGAGCCAAAGATCGGTCCATTGACGGCACATGCGAGAAGGCCCTGGCCGACGAGTCCGGACCAGGCGGGCTCGTGGCCTGAACCGCCGCCGGAGATGATCGAGAGGGTCGATTGCGGATGGGCTGGGTCGAGGACCACGCGCTCGTCGGGCAGCAGTCGCAGGCCCGGGTTGGCCGCGACCAGCGCGGTCAGGTGCTGGATCACGAGCGAGGGCGCGTCCGCGAAGAAGTGCTTTGTGGACATGGTGTAGTCGTGGTCTCTTGGACTGGAGTGGGCAGCACTGCTGGTCGTAGGTAGTGGATGCTGTCTGTCCCTCGCTAGTCGCGGAGGTCGTTTATATACACACGCCCTCTCCGGCCGCCAGTCTCCGCCGGCCAGCCTGATCTCGGGCCTCGTCCCGCGCTCCGTCGCCCGCTCCAGCGCCCGCTCTTGCCCAAGCGGGCAGTCCCGCCGCGCCGGCGATAGTTCCGCGCTGCCAAAAACGCCGGCGTCCGCCCCGCGCTGACCCCCTGAGGGGCTGGTGGCTGTTTACAGGCTGCTTCTTTTGGGCCAGCCGGCCGCTTCCCAATCCTTTTACATTATTTTACTAAGATGAACATGATGAATAACTAGTTGATTCTATAAAACAGTAGACAGATAACTAGTGAGATAAGATGAGTACAAAATAAGAAGAAGCAGTAAACTCAGTTGATAAAACAGATATATAAGTGTTCGATACATGGCCGTCCGCGCTAAGCACCCCCCGCGCTCTCTAGATCGTCATTTCCGTGACTATACGCCACTCCGCCGCTTTTATTTCTCGGGGGTATTAAGGTAAGGTGCCCAAATCCTTCCTAGGTCGTATTTTTTTGTTGTTGTTATCGTCGTCGTTGCTGTTGTTTGTCGTTGTCGTTGTCGTCGTGGTCGTGGTCGTGGTCGCTGTCGTTATCGTCGCTGTCGTTACCGTTGTCGTTACCGTCGTGGTCGTCGTCGTTGTCGTTATTGTTGTGGTTGTCGTCGTCGTTGTCGCTGTTGTCGAGTTGTCGTTGTCGTTGTCGTCAAGTCGTCGTATCGTCGTCCGGTCGGCGTGCTGAAGAGGGCGGGTCCGGCCGTATCAAATCCATCCGTCCGTCGGTCCAGAGAACAATACACTATTCAATAAAGTAAGTATTCAACACAAAAAGCAAAATCTGCAATAGAACACGAGAAATGAGATCAATATCCGAAGCTGTCGGTCGGGTGGAAATGTGGAAAAACTGTAGCGGGAGAGCGGCGCGGCGCAGCGCGGTCTTCTTATACGAAACGGATTCGCATCTGGCCTGAACGTCCATCACGTCCCGCAGCCAGCTTTTGACGTCTAAATATTTAAGCGCTTATAAAAGAGAAATAGAAATAATAAAAAAAAGATGAATAAAAACTAGTTATATCTACAATGCCCAACCAGGCGTCTAACAGACAAACTCCACCAAAACGAACGTAATCTTCTAAGCAGACATCTTCTTCTCCATCGACGCATCGGACGAGTTAATCTCGATATCATGCAGCGCGTCTTCCTCGTCTCTCGCGACCATAACCTGAGCATCCGAAAACACGGCGTACTCGACCATCGCCGAAGTCGGCGGCCAGATCTTGGACAGAGCAAGGTGGACGACGAAAGCGACTGTGAAGCCAAAGAAGTAGCCGAGTTGGTAAAGGTGCTGCATGGGAACGACGACGTTGATGTCGGAGTTGACGGTGACCATGAAACCGGGGAGGAGAGGGATCCAGGCGACGAACCAAGCGACGACAGCGCGCCAGTTGGCTCCGTACTTGTTGTATCGGTAGATTCCGTTCTTGTCGTACAGAGCCCAGGTGTCGAGCTTGCGGTTCTTGACAAAGTAGAAATCAGCCAGCATGATACCGGCGATGGGCGCAAGCCAGATAGCGTAACCGTTCATGAACGACAAGAACGACGTAGCCGAGGTAAGGATGTCCCAGGGAACGAAAGCCCAGGATCCGATGATTGCGACAATGTACTGTCCACGGCGGATGTTGATGAACCGGGGGAACATGCAGTTCAGATCGTTGGCGGCCGAGATCGAGTTGGCCGAGATGTTGGCGAGAGCCTGAGCAAGGTAGAAGCCGAGCGCGCAGAAGAACGCGGCAGCACGGCCACCACGGGAAGTCCACATGTCGACGAAGAGAAGGGGATCCCACAGGATTTCACCCCAGATAACTTCCGAGCCGGCAGCGCCGACGACACCGAAAAATGCAATCAGGACGGCAGTGGCGGGGAGAGCGATGGCCATGGTGTATGAATGACGGGGGGAGATGGCGTAACGCGTGAAATCGGGAGCGTTGACGGCAAGAGTAGCCCAGCCGGCCATGTTGGAGTAAACACCGGACATGAAGATCCAGGCGAGCTTGGATCCCTCGTAGGTGTTGTGACCGGTCCAGAGATCAGCCTTGGCGGTGTGGATAGTCCATCCCATGATACCGAAACCGATGATGGGAGTGACGATAGCCTTGATGGTGAAGAGGAATCGCAGCTTGTGGATGGGGACGTAGTGAAGCGGGAGCATGGACAGGAAGTACAAAAAGTACGAGACCATGAACTGCGTGGTGACGTGTGCTGACTCCGGGAGCATGTTGGGAACGTTGCGGAACGAGGGCCAGATAGCGTAGAGCATGGACCGGATACATTCGCCACCAGCGTAAGCCGAGATACCGTACCAGAAAGTACCGACGACCATACGCATGAAGATCATGAGCCAGGAAAAGTAGTAACCGAACGAAGACCGGGAGAGAACGGTGAAAGAAACGTGGTACTTGGCACCCATGTAACCAGTCGAGGTGATGACCATCGCGATCAGGACCTCAGAAACAGCCACGTTCGCGAGCGCGACCTTCCAGGACATACCGAGCTCCATCAGGGAAGCGGCCTTACGCCATCCCGAGGGCGTGAAGTTATCTGAAATCCAGTAGGAGATGTCTATTCTGTTAGTCGTTGCTCAAATATCTCTGACTTGACGAAAAAGAAAAAAAACGTACAATGCCACCAGTTCCATGTCCGGTTCTCGGGCGAGACGGGGTCAAGATCCTTGTTGGACCCTATGTTCTGCTCGTAGCCGTCGAGCTCGATCTTCTTCAAGAACTTCTGCCACGCGCCACGCTCCGGCACGCCGGAGTTGTCCATGATGACCGTCTCCGAGATATTAGCTTCCTTAGACATGGCTAGCGAGAGAGCGACAGGCTGTGTGTAGAGAGAAAGAGAAAAAAAGGGATCTGGCAGGGCGGGGATGCGCGTGCAATTTATATCGTGGCTTTCGGATAGCGGGATGGTTCAGATGTCGATGTCCGCGGCGGCTTAGGGCGCCAATTTGGCCGGTTTGGGATGGACTCGTGGTATGCTCGGGTCTGAAGGCTAGCGACGGGTCGGGGAGCTCGGAGCTCGGACGCTGCTGATTGCTATCTGTCTGACGGAGCTGACTTGCACTTGAAGTAGAACCACAGATCTAACAAGTACTTGTTGCTGTTTGCTTGACATAGTGATTAGTGGCATTAAAAGTATTTAATGCATTCAATGTGTATTCATATCTGTGTATTATACATACTCTGCTGCCCTAAGGACATCGGCACCAGAGGAGGACGCCGAAAAAGACGAGACGGTGCGGCTCAGGGCGGTCGTTATCGATTAAATCGGCTTATCTCGTTGCCACGCGTCGCCCAAAGCGGCCGAGGAAGCTTAACTTATTTTCTCTCTCGACCACGAGTCCTTTATGGAGCCTTGATGAGCTGAAGAACTTGTCAACTACAGCAGAGCAAACTGACAACTTGAAACTGCGGTGCAATACGTAGTACGTCCGGGTCGGTGGCGGCCACGAGCGCGTCTCCGGTGCTTCGCAAGGCCCACGAAGAAGCAAAACATGAGTCGCCTCGGGCTTTTCTGGGCAGTTCAGAGCGTCGGCCGCTGCAAGCCGCCTTGGCAAATTGCCACTGGCCTGCGTTTGCTGCCGGCTGACCTGCTCTGCTGCTGCTCCTAGCTACCGAGAACCCATGGACCGTCCGCTAATTGGCCAGGGGGCTGAGTTTGTGTTATCTGGCTTTCGCCTTGCATTATCCTTCCTTCCTTTTATCTGGGTTTCTAGAGTATGTAGAAGCTGGTCTAGTTGTACTAGTCAGCTGGCGGTTTCTCCGGTGGCGGCACAATCTAAACAGAAAACGCCTACCGAGTCGCCCAGATGCGATGACTCGCGCCCGCCAAGCTGTCGAAGGCTTCACCATCTGGGCTGGTTACGCGGTCATGTTAGAACTATAGTTAGCAGTCTTCTCCGTCTTCTGCTTCACCATAATATGATACCCTGTTAATTCCCCCCCAGTGGACTCCGACCCGTCCCCTGCGCTCATGCCCGGCCACAGCGCACGCTCCTCTATCGACTGTACACGATATCGCCTCGTAGTGTCGTATCGCCCCGTATCGCCCACCGACCCGCGCCCGGCCGCCGTGAACTGTACTTTGCTACTTTGCCCCCCGTGCACCCAGCGCGCCCGGCGCCCGCGTCCCGCTCGGATAGTAGCAAGCACGCGCGCGATTCGCCAGCGCGTGTCCGTATTCGTGTTCGCCGATCCCGGTGTCTGGAATTCGTCAATACGAGCCTGGTCTGTTCGTCAGTTTAATGTCCAAGTCCGCCATATCTATGCCCTGCTGGCTGCTTGCTAGCCGTAAGTAAAATCAGCTAGTTGACAGTCAAATCCCGGACTCGCCCGCCGACGCCGTTAAGTGCTGATAATCGCAGAATGCCGGAACATCTTCACGCCACTTGAATCAGAGTCATCGATATCGATAACCGCCACCGCATCAGCGTCCTGTCTGCTTACTCTCGATCACGCCCTTCTCTTCTCTTCTTTTCTCTACCTGTATACGTTTTTCTCCTTTTCCTACATCCCCGACTTTGCTATATACCAACCAATCCAAACCCACATCAACCATCTGCTGCCCGGACCGCCGCACCGGGCCGGCGCACAGACTATCGCGCTATCGTCTCGCTCTCGAGCGCTGCTCACGGCCACTGGACCGTGGACCACCGCGCTGTGCCCTATCTTGCAAGCTAAACATATGCACAGACGGATAAAAGTTCACTTCACCCTTGGTCTGACCGTCTAACGTCCTAGGTCTCCGCGCTGGCGATGTGCGCAAATTTATTGAGAATCAGCTATATCTCGGATCTTGCATCGTACTGGCAACGGCCTTTCCCACACTTTCCAGTTGTCAAGATATCCAAGCCGTCAGGAATCTGACGCGCGTCTACTGTTATTCTGTTGTATCACCATCTAGCAGTCTTGGCGAACTAGACCATGAATCCATAATCGCGATTCATAAAGATTGAAGAAGACTGAAGAGCAGGTCTGAGCAGGAAGATTCTACTGTTGACTTTTTGGCAACGTTTAGTACCCTTTTTTATTCGGCAGAGCGATGGCTCATAACCCCTAGATGTGAGTATGATCTCAAGTGATAGCCGCATAAAACAGCAACAGTTGACTCTTCCTATTCTCAAGTCGCTAGCCAGACTCTCTCAATCGAGCTTAACTTGCACACCACTGTCGGATTGCAGATTACACGAGCTATAAGGGCTAGTACGCAAACTATGCGGGTCTTCCATATACTGCTTGCCATCTCGCGACGGGCTCGCTTGCATGCATGTTTGCTAAATGGGGTTTCGCATGCTGAAATTTGGCATGAATGGGAAGTCGTCGTTTATCACATTCTCGCCTGAGTTTAGCTGATGCAACTCATGCGAGTCGCGATACAAAAAACGAGGAGCCTAGCAGCACGTTTTCTGACCGCAAGCAGAGATAGCAATTGCTGGATTTCTCTGACAACGGTCGCTTCTCTTCAGACAATTCATAATACAATCGTGTCAATGATCCTCAATCCTCATAAACTTTTCAGTTATCAATGATCAATTCACTAACTGACTAACTGTACTGGTCTGCCCGTAGCCGCCCCGTACTGGGGTACTCCGTAGTCTATACTCTCAATAAAATACATGCCCCCATAATCGTAAGCAGTAGCATCTCAAGCTCGATTTAGCCCGATTCTGGATTTTTTGAAGTTTAAACTTTGACACATCTAAACTCAAAATTTCCAGAAATTTAACACCGCCTCGACGATGATTTCTGAATAAACAAACACAATCGACTTAATTCCGGTACTCCAGCATACATATTCCGCCGGCCCCATGTCTGACCGAGACGAGCGCGGGTCGCGCGACGACGAACGCGCGCATTCTTCTCGTCATGGGCATAGAAGCAGTCATCATCGAGATGATCGGGATGGAAGTCATCGGCATCGGCATCGAGAGCGAGAGCGGGACGGTGATGGGGAGAGGCATAGGAGTAGTCGCAATCATCGGGATAGAGATGTCGCGGATAATGACGGCGAAGACGGTCGCGAGAGACATGGAAGTAGTCGGAGTCATAGGGATGATGATCATAATCGGCGTCATCGAGATGGAGAAAGCCGACCGTCGCATCTTTCATCGAGATCATCGAGATACGATGAAGATGAGAAGAAAGAAAGCAGTCGTAGGACGTCATCTCATCGACATGAAAGTCATCGCAGCTCACGAGATGATCGAAATGGGCGTGAGAAAAGAGAGAGATCAAAATCTCCGGCGCCAGTTGAGGACCTGAATATCCATCCTTCGCGCCGTGGTCTCGTGCCTGACGCACCATCATCAGTACACCGCTCCTCGCGACCTAGATTTGATGACGCGCGGTCTTCAAGACGAGACCCCGCACCTGCGGCTGCTGCTGCCCCACCGTCGATTGATGGTCCTGTGCGAGTTCGAGGACGTGGAGGGAAATCCGGTGAATCAGAAGTCATGCGCTACGAGCAGATCAACGCTGATCTCAAGGAAACATATCCAGAGTTAAGGGAATCCAATGAGTCTAAAGAAGAGTCAAAGCCTACACCACCACCTCGACGACGAGCGCCATTACCTTCTCCATCACCACCGCCGCCGCCACGAAGACGTTATGAGGAAAGTAAGATTGGTTCAAGACCGCGACGGGAAGGTGTCCGGGTACAAGTTGCTGGCGGAGAAGATGGGGAAGAAGAAGAAGTTGAACCCGAAGTGCCGAATTTCGAACAGTCTGGTGCATTGATGGGCGAGAAATTGTATAAAGGTGTGTCCCTTCAATACGCGGAACCTCCAGATGCCAGGAAGCCTGATAAAGGGTATCGGTTATACGTGTTCAAAGACGGAGAGATATGCGATACTTTACGGGTTGATCAGCAAAGCGTGTACCTGCTAGGTCGGGATCGTACTGTTGTTGATATTCCGCTTGATCATCCGAGTTGCTCCAAGCAGCATGCCGTACTGCAGTTCCGGCTTGTTGTGGAAGAAGTTGGGATGCTGGGTGAAACTGAGGACCGAGTAGGCGTGTTTGTGTATGATTTGGGATCAGCGAATGGGACGATTGTGAATGGACGGAAGATTTCAGCGAAGGAGTACGTCGAGATCAAAGTTAAAGATATGGTATTGTTCGGACTGTCTAGTCGAGAATACCTACTCATGTGCGAGGAGTAAATAATTTGGTACGGCAATTAACTATAAAATGAATAAATATATATGTTCTACAAGCCAGTCGAATCCCACATGCACACTGCAATAATATTATACACAAGCCAGACTGTCGAAATAACTGTAACCGCGGTCAATTCTGTATTTCAGCAGGTAGCTTCCGTGGCCGTCCCCGTCTGCGAGGTGCTGTGCCGAGTTGTCCGCGAGCAAGTTCATCAGGAGTCACAGGTTGTCTGAAAAGTAAAGCCGAAGGCGCAACATTCCCGGCCGCGTCACCCAGCCCATTGCTGTTATTATTCTTGTTTCCGTTATTATCCATCTCACCATGTGACCGTTTATTCGAGCGATTGTATGTACTCGGGCGGTGGTGTTCTTGATGTGACTCTATCGGTGTGCCGGAAGAAGAATGCTGACTTGCGAGAAGTGGAGTAGATCTACTAGACGAACGATCCTCATGAATTTCGTGACCATCATGGTCTCGCAAGATCGGGGTCCCATTGATCGTAACCGCTGTAGGCGGCGACGGGATCCTGAATGTCGGCTGAGTCCGGAATTGAGAGTAATACGGCGCATACCCGTTTCTGTACGCTGCTAGTGGGACTTTTGGAGGGAATCCGGTAAAATCTGGAGGTGGTGGTTGTGCATACATAGGTGGAGGCACGTACATATACTGTGAAGGTGGAGGTGGAGGTGGATACATGACTTGAGCAGGCTGGCGAGCACGAGAAAGTTCAGCTTGTAGTGCTTGCATCCCGATTTGCATCTGCGTGTTAACGGAGACTAAGATTGCAGTTCTCGCGACTTGTCGTTCAAGGAGTTCGAGAAGTAATGCAGTCGGAGTCAATTCGGGTGCTTCGTCGAGTGCATGTTCAAGTTGTTGGGGGGATGGTAATGCGCCCCATGACGCCATGTCATTAGATGGTCCCAGGACCCGTTCGAATGCAGCAACGGCATCTGGAGACCATGAATGAAGCGGGAATCTCGGAGTCGGTGTAGAATGATTCGGACGACCGAGATCGTACGAGAACGGCGTAGTTGGTGGTGTGGGAGGGGACATTCTGGATGGAAGCAGTGATGCCTTGACGCGAAGCGCACGCGTGCAGAAAAAACAAAACACAAAGGACCCAAGACCTCCTTGATTTCCGACGCGTCTTTGCAGTATATAGCAATACCTTCACCTTCAGGCCGCCAACAATAAGATCCGCACAATACGAAGGCAACAGCACTCAGGTTTCAAACAACAAACACAAGAAAAACCTCAACGCAGAAAAGATGACGCGTGTGAGTTTTCGGACGCGACGACCACAAACCACGAAAAAGGCGGCGCGGTCCGCGATCGCCGCTTGCGTGTGACGCTAACGCTTTCGGGCTAGCGTTTTTCACTAGCGCGCGCTAGCGTCCGCGCTAGTGTGCAGCTAGTGGGCGCTAACTAGTGTCGACTTGCGCTCTAGACCGCCCCTGGGTTGGCTTTGAACAGCTTTTACGGCTGTAATAGAATTGCAAGACCCTTATTTTGTATTCAAAACAAGCAGTATAATGGCATTAGTCAAGGGCTTGTTCTCCGAGAGGGCTCTTCGCAGACTGTAATTTTCCTATTTTCTTAGCGTCACGTGAACTTCTGTGACTGTGATTTGTATGTGACCCAGTGACTCGCCTCCCGGCGTCTCGTCTTCGTTCTCGAGAGCTCGCGAGCAATTGGAACTAAACAAACTCCAAACAGGGTCTCATATATCACCAGCATAATGAAGCGGAAGCACGTAGATCCGCCCAAGCCGAGTCTCGTGCACCAGCTTGTGTCGATTCTCAAAACGTACGTATTTTTGGCTCTATTTTGCTACTGGTAAATATATATCATTTTGCAGTTACTGACAATAGCCAAACAACAGTGAAGACCCGGATGATATAGTACTCAACACAGCAGCGCTTCAGCCGCCACCTGAGTTGTCACCAAAACGGACCAGGTCCGAACGAGATCAGCATACAGCGGCCGCTGATGCCGCGCGAGTGACGTTGCTCGAGAAGTTGGAGCGAGGAGGGTATACAGACGTGCAAGGACTCCAATCCGATCTCCTTTCCGCGTCGCAATATGTTTTATCGACAATATCACCTACGTCGGAACTGTATAAACGAATCGATCGATTTATTTTATATGCGGAAACATTATTTGTGCGTGGGACTGTGCCGAGCGGGACGATTGAGCAGGCGGAATCAGCGGATGCGGAAGTACAGCGTGAATATGATCAAAATCCCTACGCGATTAATACGCGCGGAAACGACAAGGAAGTTTTATACATGGTTTCTCAACATGGTCCGTTATTCTCTTCATTGTCTTCCAAGTCGCGGAATGACCCGCGCGCAACTGACGTTCCGTCGCTGTTCAACACGACAAAGATCGTGCCGACGCGACCTGCAACTTATACAGCGCGTCGATTAGGTTTATTATCGCCATCACCATATCATGCAGTTGTCGGATCTGCGCCTGCAATTGCGGCAAAGCTGAGACCGTTACTGGCGGATTTCACGCATCCGGTTAATAAGCCGTTACCGACTGCGAGATGGTTGCAGTACGACGCGTTTACTAGTTTTGCGCCGACGCGTGATGAAGCACAGGTTGTGGTTGGAAGTACGACGGCGGCAGCGGTTTGGTATAGGCGGTATTTACGGCGGAAGGCGCATGCGGCAAAAGAGTTGCTGAGCCGGGAAGAGTCTGTGGATGTGGAGGCTGAGGAGTCTGCAGAGAAATCTGCGGAACCGGTCGATGCTACTGCTGCTGAGACTACCGAGGAAACCCCATCTACGGAAGAGACGGATGAGAGCGCGATTGACCCTGCATTAGTCGAAGAATGGCTAGAGTCGGACGGCAGTCGGGCGTACGACGAGGCAGCGTTGACGACAGTCGCGTTCTGGATCGCGCGGCTTCAAGAACTGCAAACCCTTCGATTCCAGGTCCCGGCACCTATCGCACCTGTGGTTCCAAGCCAAGTATACCAAAATCCTCAACAAATGGTGCAACTACAATTACAACAAGCGCATCAGCAGCAATTTTACATTAAGGGCGGTGCAGCCGCGACTGAGGAAGAGCTGGATTTGGTGGCACGTGTGCAGAATGCGTTGGCGGAGATGGTCGCTCAGTTGCCGCCGTATTTGTTTGCGGACACCGTTTCGGGGTGGATTCCAACGCTGGCGGTGTCGGCGGTCGGAAGTTTGCCGCCGGATCAGACGACGGAGATGCAGGTTGCGCCGCCGGCTCAGACGAGGAGGGGAGGTGGGAGACGGTAGTGGCCTACTGGAGTCGGGCAATTGGCAATTGCGGTTGTGGTTAGCGGTCTGGAGAAGATCGGTGGCCATTACGGATGTATACTTGTACACTTAAGAGGATTTCTATACTGTATTACTACATATTTCTACAATTCTAGTCTTTTAACTGAATTACAAGTTTTTCTCGAAACAAATACACAAAAACGGGCATATCTGTCGCGCGCCTCTGCGAATGCACCCTAAACCTCGATAAACATAAATGGCCGCCGACGCCGCAGCCGCGAAAATGTCGAAATTGAACGCAGTCCCGAGACCGAAAACAAAATTCAATTGCTTCCCGGGTCGTATTAAGTCGCCGTTTGTTATATTCGCTGTTCGAGGTTCCTGCATTACATACACTCCATATATATTTGCATTGACTCAAAAATGTCTACTCTTAATGTACGTTCCTTGTTTCCCGGCGAGTTGGTGGAATTGGACGGAGCGAGTGCGGTGGAGAGGAAGGGGATATGATTGAAGACCGCATGTGCATTCATCATTCTTTTCGACACATATCTTCGCATTCAATTCATTCATCATCATCAATTGCGTTATTTTATTTTAGTGGTGTATCACTAACGCCAACCACAGGTCTTCCGCTGGACGGCTCTCGGAGCTGGTGTTACCTACGGCCTCATCCACAGCTTCTCCATTAACGCGTCCCGCGCCAAGGCCCATGCTGCTGAGGAGTACGCGCACAAGGTTAGCTTGATTGCTCAGGCTAAGGCCGAATACGCGAAGTTGCACCCTGCCCCTGTTGCCCCGGCGTCGTCTACTGCGAGTAAGTGGCTACTTCTGAGAAGGATCGAGGAGGAGGATAGAGTGAAGAAATGCTAACCACGATTTGAATTAGCTCTGGATTTGTCGGACCCGAACTTTGACTTCGCGTAAGTAGACAGTGGATCTCTTATTGTGGGTGAGAAACTAACGAAAGTAGGAAATTCCTGGAGACGGCATTGACCTCGGAGTAGTGTTTGTACGTTCTACACATATTATTATATACATTCTATATACACATAGATCCCGCCTTCTTTCCCAGCATCTCATATGGCGTTTAGTTCCACAGATGAACCCAGTCCACGTAATCGAGCATTAAATCAAACTTCGCCGCAATCCACGCCGGTAACTCATCGTTCCGAGCCCGGAACACAACTCTCATACCCAAAATCCCAACAATGAACGCCGTTCCACATGCAACTCGAACAATCCACATTCTCTTTCTGATTTTCAACCATTTAGCCCACCCGTATGCAACATGTTGACATGTAAGTCCCAACATGGCGACATAGCCTGTCGTCGCGATCCATGGCCAGCGCAGAAATGAGCGAGCGACGAGACGGAGGGAGACTAAAGCCGAATCGCCGTCAACTTGAATAGGTGCAATACGCATTGAAATACCGTGCACGATGACTAGTGGAAGTAACATCAACCCCGTCTGCGAGACTCGAGAGAATGACGGTATGGCTGACTTGTACCATTTCCGATCCCTCCGTATCCGCGACACGCGTATGATGACACCAGACAGCACATGCACAGCCAACGAGCCTACAACAAGCGTATATTCCACAGCCGGAGAAGCCTGGTATACAGCTCTAACCACGGCCAACGAGCCATCAACGTTCCCGCCGAGTCTGCCCGCGATCGCCGGCGCGGCAGAGACTGATGCGAAATGCAGCGCGAGGAAGACGGAGAACGAGTAGCTTGAGTACTTTTGGACTTTGAGTAAGTAGTGCCGCAGTACTGCACCGGGATTCGAGGGGTCTGCGACTAGATGAGGCGCACGATGCCGTGGGGGTGTGAGATCTTCCGGGGGACTGACGATGGGAGAGGGAGCGACGGCGGTGAGTTCGGAGACGGAGGGAAGATGGAGCGAGGCCATGTTTGCCGGCCGGTGGTGCGAGTGAGGACTCATGGCAGCTATCAGACTATGTCTAGACCGTGACACCTCGAGGCGGTATATACAGGTATATCTGGAGATGTAGTTAAGTATAGTGATTGCAGATAGATCATGGCAAGTAGAAGTTAGCACGTATCCGAGGCTCGGTGCGGCTCAGCATCACGTGCTGCGGCTCGTGGGCATTTCGGTCAGCCGATATCGACTGGCTGCTTGCATTTTGTTTACATTTGATGAATTAATGCTGAATAGAGATCTAGAGATATGTTTATGAGCAGGCATTGAGTAATTATCATGGGATCGTGGATGCGTTACCAGCATGGGTGGCACTGGGATGCTGCACAAGTGCGGCGCGGTTGCGCGGTTGCGCGCGAGGCTGGCCCACTGCCGGAAACGTAAACACAACGTCGGTTGCTGCGGCAACGCAGCCAAGCGCAGCGGCATAAATATTGGATAAGGTTCGGGGCCCAGGCACCCAAACCCCGCCGCAAAACGACCACATCCACAACTACATCCCACTGGCTCGGACAGTAAACAGTCCTCCTTTTCGGGCGATTCATTAGCTCGTCGTTTTCTTTGTTCTTCGCGAGTGAAATCTGCAGCATCTATCGCGCGTGTCGGCTCTGCTCCTTTTTCCTGCTCGCACGCGTCTTCGGTATACACGATTATTCCGTCGTCGAGAGCTCGCGCGCGCGCCGCCTTCGTGCCGCTTCAGTTGACAAAATGCGACTGCCTCCCCTAGTCCGGTTATTGTCGTGCATCGTCGTCTCTCCAGCAGCCGCTCTTGCGTCGGTATCGCTTCCGAATGTTGATTTCGCCGGGTTGGGCCAGGTCGGGCTTTCGGGAGATTTTGAGGGCGTGTCGTTGTATCAGTACGCAGGCCAACGAGACTCCGTTGCCGTGTCCTCGTCGGCATTGCAGACAGACTCGTTGCTAAAGAGTCTTCCTTCAAATCTGCTTGTGGATTTACTTCAGAGCGATGGAGTTATTACCTCGATGTGTGTACTCGACTCCGACCTATACATTGCGGGAAATTTCACAACAATAGGGGCAAAGTCTGCAGAGTCCGTCGCCAGCGTTGTTATCGACACCGCCGCAGTCTCTGCACTTGGAGATGGATTGTCGGGCGATGTCAATGCTGTTTATTGCGATACAGACAGCGGGTTGGTGTATTTCGGCGGCTCGTTCAACAACAGTGTAGCCATCTGGAATGTTACGTCAAAAGATTGGGAGGACCTGCCATTTGGCGGATTAACTGGCGGACCAGTCAATGCTATAGTTTCGCGGAAGGGAAACATCGTCTTTGGTGGAAAATTCACAAGTGTGGGAAATTCCTCAACGTCAACCGTTACAGCCGAAACCGAAGAGTCCGCTTTACAGCTTGTCAATATGAGAACAAGCTCGGTGTCTGTCACCCAAAATTCTAACGGGTCCTATGATGCTCCTCGATCTGTGTTGTGCTCTACAAGCCTGACCGCGGCAGATAGCACATGGCTTGCAGCAGACGGAGAAGAAGCCATATGGACGATAGATTACACATACGACTTCAGTCCTACAAAGCTGAGATTGAGAAACGCAGACGTGGATGATCGTGGAACGTCAATGTTTCGATTTGTTGCGTCACCAATTGATGGTATAATGAATCTCAGTTATGTTGACCCTTACACGGGCCATACCGAATACTGCGATGCATATTGTCCTTTGGCAAATATCAGCACGGCGGATTACCAGGATTTTGAGTTTGTCAATGTTATTGAGATGAATGGGTTCAGCCTTTATTTACTGGACTACTATGGTGATGGTGCTGGATTGTCTGAAGTAGCACTGTACCAACAACGTAAGCTTACGTTATTTGGACGAGTTTCCTATTGATCATTTTTCTAATTTTTCTTTCTAGAAATTCTGGCTTATGCTGTGAATTCTTTCAACGAACCAGAAGAATGTGGCTCGGATGCTCTCATTAGTGCCGCAAACAACACTGGATCGTGGGACCTGGTGACATATAATGGGTTCTCATACTTGAGCTCCACTGTTGACTCAACTAAAGAGCTAGAGAATTCGACGGTTACGTTTTATCCAGATATTCAGCTCTCGGGAAACTATTCGGTTTTGCTTTATACTCCGGGTTGCAGTTTTGACAACACCTGCTCGAACCGAGGACAAGTCAACGTGACGATTTATCCAACATCGACTGGGGAACCAACAGAAGTCGTGCTTTACCAGACCAACAGTTATGAAAAGTATGATATGGTATTTGAAGGTTACGTCGAGGCCGGCACGGATAGTTTCCGTCCATACGTGGTTCTTGGCCCAATATCAACCGAGTCCGGAAACATCACAGTGGTTGCCGAGAAAGTTGAGTTTTCGCTGATATCTACTTCGGGAGGGCTGAATGGCTTGTTTGAGTACGACCCGGCAAACTTCACGTCTGCGCTTAACTCAACAATTACTATCGATCCTACCGCGATCAATGAATCCGGGCTGACTTTAGATGAGGGCGCAGAAATAATGTCTCTTGTTGTTGTCGACTCTAATTTGTATGTGGGCGGAAATTTCACGAGCTCTGCGCTTAGTTACTTTTTTGTGGTGACTGAGGAGGACCTGATTGCCGACGCCGACGGTGGACTTAATGGCGTTGTCACAGAGATTATTGCAGTTGAAGACCAGAATCTTGTGATTGCGATTGGAGATTTTACCGAAGCGGCAATTGCGGATCAGTCTGGACTTTCTTATGTCGCGGGATATTCAATAGGGAATAACTCATGGATTCCGTTGGATGCTGGTGTGAATGGAGTCATCACAGATGCTGCTTATATGTCGCTAAATTCTTCTGGTACCGTGTACGAAGCGCTTGCGTTCAGTGGTGATTTTACTGAGATCAAAGCATACGGTTCGTCGGATTCCATTGAAGTTGACGGCTTTGCACTTTGGATTTCAAGTGATTTGACCTGGGCTTCTCGCTCAGATCTGCAAGAACCGTACATGACTGGTTGGGTTTCTGCTTCCGCGGCTCTCTCCAACGGGACGTATGTGCTGGCCGGTGATGTATCATCACAATCGCTCGTTGCTTCGGGTGGAGTTCTACTTTCTTCCGACTTGCAGTTATCCACGCTTCCTCTCAGTTTCGGTAGCTCTAGTAGTGATTCCGCGACTAGTAAGAGAGACGTGGTGCCTATCAACGCGACCAGTTCCGGAACAGATGAGATTCTTTCAACGGTATTTTTCACTGACGGAAACTCGTCGTATTCCGCAGCCGGTGGGCAGTTTTCGGTAGTCTCTGACAGCTTGACCTTTGAGAATTTTGTGATCTACAACGATGCTGGTGCCGTTTCGGGATTTGAGTCAGACTTGTTTGATGATTTCAATACTGCTATCTTGACTATTTGCAACTATTATAATGAGTCGTTGGTCATTGGTGGTGCGTTTGAAGGACTGATTGGAGATTTGGTCGTCAACGGACTTGCGGTTTGGGATATCTCGAGCAAATCTTTGGCAGCTGCGCAACTGCCGGCTCTTCAGGGCGATACTGTCCAGGTGAACGACATTGTGCTCCGGCCGAACTCGAATTCGATTGTCGTCGCAGGCTCCTTCTCAGCAGCGGGAAATCTGACATGCAATAATCTCTGCGTCTATAATTTTGATAACAACTCTTGGAGCGCGGTCACGGCAGGAGTTGCTGGGAACGTGACTCAGTTGACTTTTCTTGATTCCGACCGTGTTATCGTTACCGGTAATATGACCACGTCTGGCGGAATCAAGACGTACATGGCTCAATACGATTTCAGCTCTGAGGCCTGGAACGTGCTTGGTCTGCAATCGTCGGATTTGCTAGGTCCGGTTGATGTCTTTGTGTCTACCGGAACCAGTGCGACTGATGCGATTGTTGCGGGCACTTACGTTAACGGATCGAATTATATTTGGGCATACGAGTCTGGTAGTTGGATGGATTTAAGCAGCGATCTGCTTGATGGATTTGTTATCTACGACATGCGTCTGCTTCCGATTTCAACAAAGGCGACATCCAGATCGTCGTCAATCATCCCGGATGACGGGATTTTGCTGGTCATGGGAAACCTAGTGTTTGAAGAATATGGAAACGTGTCTGCTGCGTTCTTTGATGGCGATGATTGGACACCGTTTATTTATTCCGTGAAGAAGGACGGCAGTCCCGGTCATGTGCTTTCGATGTTTTCCGAATTTGTCGCGTCAGTGCCGTCGATAGTAGAGGCTGTGGAAGAAGGTATGGTGACCTATTTGCATTGTGGTTGAGACGTATGATTGGTACTAACAGCTGGATTTTAGAGCATCATATGAAATCTGGATATGTGGTCCTAATCTCTCTCGCGATCGCCCTGGCTATAATGTTCACCATCATTTCTATCGGCTTCTTGATTAGTTATTTCCGACACCGCTCAGAAGGATACGAACCGTTTCCTGCGCAGCTATCGGATAAGCAAATGATGCAAGAATTCCCTCCATCGGCGATGTTTGGAGATACGGATATGCGCTGATCGTGATGAGACCGGTCGTTTTGCTTTTTGCATTTTTTTTGATCGTTTCGTTTCTAGAAGTTACTTGTCTCTTTTTGCATATATGGTCTTGTTTTACGCAGTGTTGTTTTGTCAAAATTGGGAATGGAGTTTTGTTATAATTATAGTAATTCGAATTGTTTTTTGTCATGAACCGAATTTGTAGCGATCAAGTTGACGACCTTCCGCATTCGGCACATTTAGAGTTGCGGCGCACCCCGCCGCGCACGTGCATCTCGCGGCGGGCCCTAACCCGCAGCCGCAGATGAGCTGCTGCGATGGCGCGGCGCAGGATATTTAAATTTTAAATTTGCAAAAACCAAAATCGCAAGGAAAAAAAACTCAACGAACGAGAACTTGACGACTGAGATAAGCAATTTCGAGTTCATTTTAAGTACATGTACATTTCATCCCCCAACAGGGGTTTTTTTCTCACTCTCTCTGCCTATACGTCTTTTTTCGCTGAAGTCAGCCAGCTCAAGGTATCCGTCTCATCCGTGCATTCTCTCTTCTCCTTTCTTTTTGTTTGCTATTCGCCAAAGTTTCCCCCCCTTCATATAGAAGTTGCATAGAAGTTGCATGGAAGTTGCACGTAAACAAAAACACACACACACGGCTATGGCCGCGGTGCGGCGCCGCTCTGCTGTAGCCACGTAATGCGGTCCCAGATCTCGCTTTCGTCGCGCTCCTGGAGCAGTACAGAGAGCTCCTCGAATCGCAAATCCCGTCTCGTCACGAGATCGTCTTCCTCAGCCGTCCACTGCGCCGCTCGCGATTTCGCTGACGTCGCGGTCTTGGCGGCGGCGCGAGCGCGGGTAGCGACGGGCACGGAGGCGGATGTCGACGACGACGCCGACGACGACGACGATGACGACGATGACGACGGACCGGATGATTCGGGGGCGCCGGTACTAGGGGCAGTCGACGAGGGTGTCGAGACGGTCGATAGCGGAGTCGTGCTGGTGGTCGTCGGAGTCGATAGCGGAGCCCGGGCGACGGCGGCGGTTTGCGTATCTTCGCTCTTCGCGCTCGCATGTCTCGGCATTTCGGTCGGTTCGGACGGAAAGGACACGGGCGCAGGAATCTGTCCGTGCAGCTGGTTTTGCAAGGATAGAGAAGAAGACGATGAAGAAGATGGATGCTGCTGAGGTGGCGGCGGGAGCGGGAGCATGTGGTGGAACTGCTGTTGCTGGGGCGGTGGCGGGTGCTGGGGCGGCGGTAGGAGCGGGTCCCAGGACGCGACTGCGTGGAGCTGCGAACCGAGACGGTCATCCCATCGCGGCGGCGCGTCATGGGTAGAGGTCGCGGACGTGCCGGAGCGGAGTGAGCCCGACATCAGTCGTCGCCATCGGAACTGGCATGCATTCGGTGTGCGGCCAGGGACTGCGTTGTGTCAGCATTTTACGGCTTGAATAGATAGAACAGCATAAAAGAAAAAAAGAAAAAGCAAAAAAAAAGAAAACAAGAAAAACGTACAGCGAGATGCAATGTCCTTCCAGCCCAGTTTCTGCTGCTCCTTGAGATGGCGGAGCAGCAGGTCGTCGTGCGGGTCCCACGACGTCGGGTTTCGGGGGATTTTCGGTTTTTTCCTGCCAAGCGCGTCGAGGTCCGGCGCGGAGGTGGACGAGATCGAGGTGCTCGAAGCGACAGAGCCCGTAGAGCCGGTGGATGAGGTTCTCCTGTTGGGTTATGATGTCAGTGGGGACTCCGATAAGGCAGCATGGCAGTAAAAGCAAAGAAGCAACTCACGCGCGTGCGGGCCGGCGCTTGACGGTACTTGACGCGGCGAGCGGGATTGCGTGGGGCGGACCGGCCGGGAAGGGCGGCGGGGTGTAGAACGAGTGCAGCGGCGGCAGCGTGCGGCCGGGCAGCGGAAGGGCAGGTGGTCCCGGGTGAGCGTGGAAGGCTGGTGGATAGGACGCGGGCTCGGCCAGCAGCGTGTGCGGAGGCGGGAGCCGCAGGTCGCTTGGGGCGGGCGCGCCGGGGTCGGACATTGGGGCGGGAGGAGGGGACGGCGGGAAGATAGGAAGAAGAAGATGAGGTAGGAGGAGGAGCAAAAGACGAGGAAAAGGGATTGGGAAGGGGGAGGAGGAGGATAAGTGGTAGAGAGGGAGACCGGGGCCGCGATGAAGAAGACGCGGGAGAAGAGCAGGTAAAAGGCCTTTCCTAGTCTGCGGACAAAACACACTCAACCGCGGCGACTTGACCACACGCAAACAGACAGCCAACAACAAACAACAACAAGCCAACACGCGACGCGTTCAGCAGCAATTCGGGCCGAGCCGCGAGATTCGAGCAGAGCGCGGTGCTGCAGTGAAACCGTCGACTTCTCTGGCGTGTGCGGAGCGAGAATTGCGCGGTTACGGCGGGCGCGGGGAGCCGAGGAAGCCGAACACGAGCACGAGCACGAGGAGCGTCGCGGGCGCGAGCTGGACGACGGGCGGGAGGGCGAGGCGGGCGGGAGCGGGAGCGGGTGAGGGCGCGGGAGCAGAACAGGCGGCGATGAGGTCGAGCTGGAGACGCCGGCGAGCCAGAAAGCGAGCGCAGCTCAGCGGGCGCGCGAGATGAGCAGCGCCCGCCCACCGGTCAGCCGTGCTGGGCATTGCAGTACGGGCGTTGTGCGTTATGCAGTGGGGTGCAGTGGTGCCCAGAATAATGAGAGTATTAGCGGAAGACCTGTAGGGTAAGACTCCGATATCCTGATTGCCACGCACCCAACCGTTCGCTAGCTAGTAAATAGCCCGGTATCACCTGCTTTGTTCTTCTGTTTGGAGAGGTCACTCGGTGAGTACCAAGTGAACCACCTGATAGCCTCGAGCTTCTCCAAATGGCCAGTATCCCGGATCAGACTTCAACCCGCAGGGTAGCCAGATACTAGCTGTTGCCTGGTTGTGTTTCTAAATCTCGATGCTGTCCATTTAGCAAAGCTCGAGGCTACTGGCCTGCAAGGAAACGAAATGTTTCTTAGGGCTGGCATCGGCAATTGTTTGATGTTTTTGTCTGTTAATTGTTAAACATCCGCGTGATTTGCCCGAGGTCTGTACTGGCCAGTTTGAGCAGCGTTTTGGATTAGTATCAGACGCGCTTGGTCTGGCTAGATCTGTGATCTTTAGGGGTGCACGTAGCCGCCCATTTTCTTTGCTTGATAGAGCGACTTGATTGAAAGATGTTGACGGCTTTTCTGGTATTTTGAGTAGACCAGGCGTATCAAGCCCGGACCGGTTTGCCGTGGAGGTGGGCGTGTCGGAAGGATGGGCGAGACTACAATCCATGTCCTAAGTTGATGTTCTACGAATTGCTTCATGAAACAAGCATGGCATCAGCGTTGTAAATGACACGCCGCATCGGGTTTATATATAGAGCTCAATGACTGGAGATCTCTTCTCTTAAACTTCACTAATCGTTATATAATACAAACTATCCCCGCTCAAACCACCTCGTTGATGATCCGCGCGGCCTCCGTGTACGTACGCAGCATCTTCTCGCACTTCTGCCGTTCCTGCGCAAGTTCCGCGTCTTCCTGCAACAGCTCCTCAAACAACGCTTCCTTGTACAACTCCGACACAAGCCTGTTCTGAATCGACTCCTTGCAATAGTTCACGAGCAAATGCATGACGGCCTTTGGCACCTGATCTTGGATTCCCTCGCGCACAATCGAGAAATACGACGAGATCAGACGCCGAATAAGTTCAGTCTCAAGCTGCTCACGCTCAGACAACGTAGTCTCGTCCTCCGTGATCCCGGACATACCCGCCATCGTACCAAATCCGGGCGCATGGTGCGCTGCTGCCGTCGCTGCCGCGTCGCCCATGCTCATCTGTTCAAACTCCCGAGTCAAGTCTTCCGACGCATCCGACGGACGCGCGCGATGATGTTTTGCTGCTCGTTCTTCCGACCGCGGAGTCTCTGCACCTAATTCATGTGAGCCAGCTTTCCCAACTCCACCATGATCACGCGGGAACAAGAATCCAAGTAACGAGGGCGAATCCCGGCCATGCGACGCTTCACTTGCATTCGATCCAGCCCGTGACCGACCTCCGGTTCGCCGTGGCAGCTCCGGCACACTCGCACTTAACCCTTGTCCCAAATTCCCATGATGGTGCCCTTGTGAATGCGCATGGCCGTGCGCATGCACATGCTGGCCCACTCGCGGTGTAGTAGACTCACCTTCGCTCTTCTCTCCCGGGCTCTCGGCAACTCCATTCACGCCTCCCAACACGGCCTTCTTGACTTCCAATCGCTCCATCTTCCGCGCCGCCTCACGCGCTCGTTTCTCCTTCTCCTGTCGTGTGGAAAGAATACTCGACATCGCGGCCGCGGCGCCCATGAAATTCGGATGTTTCGTGTTGATGTACGCGCGCTGGATCGCAACAAGACTCTCGACGTACTTACTCGTCGGTCCCAGCCGCTCTCGCAGCAAGTCACTCACGACTTCAATAATCTTACTCTGCAGCTTTGGGTATCTCGCCAGCTCTTGTCCGCCGCATGTATGGCAAATCTTCATAAGCTCTTCGTAGACAAGCTCAACACATCGCTGACTCGGCGGGTCAAGCAGCCTGATTTGCGGTTTCACGAGTAAATCAAACGCAAGCTCGGGCACAAACAACGACGGTCGCGGTCCAGTCGAGTTACGAATCGCGGTACGGATATCAAGCACAGACAAGTTCGCCGTCGGATCGATCGCGCCCAACGACGTACCAAACACGTCATTGTAAATATAATAAATCCGCGCTCCACCGCACAGCTCCTTCAACGACACGTCTGACGAAGTACCATCGATCGACGAGATGAAATTCGTAGCAAACTTCGTCATCAGTTGCAATATCAGGATACCGCTGCCGCCACCTGACCCGGTCTGCGGATCGCCGTACCCGGCTAGCTCCTGCTGCGTCTGGCCCATCAACGTGTTCAACCGCGCCTTGATATCCGGCAACTTCTCCCGAATGTGCGCCATGAGCGTGTTATTCAAGCTCTTGGCCAAATACTGCGTCCCGCATCGGTACGAAATATTACGGTAAGCCGGGTGCGTGCGGAAGAAATCTTGCTCGGCCTGCAACGAATCCGTCAGGCTCTTGTTCACCTGAATATCCTGCTGCGACCGGTTCACGACTCCAATGAATCCCAACTTCAACGGGTACACGCGACCAGACAGAATATCGATCGCGTTCGTGCCTTGGTCCATTAAATCAAGCTTCGTCAACACGCCGATCGTGCGTCGGCCCTGCGGATCGACTTGTCGTGCGAGCTTGAGCGACTCGGAATTCACCAAGTCCACGTTCGCTGGCGACACGGCCAGGATGATACTGTTGGGCTTGATGATGTATTCGCTAATCAAGCTCCGTGTCTGCTTCTCGATGTCTGTAGGCTGGTCGCCAATCGGGATCTGCAGTTCGGATTGTTAGCCCATTTCATTCCAACTCAACCAAAACATGTAAATTACACACCTTTGTCAACCCCGGAAGATCAACAAGCGTCAAATTGAGCACGTGCGGTGAAAAGATCTTGAGGTTAATCGGGTTCTTATTGATCCCCTTATTATTCCCCGCAATCCTAACCGTATCGTTCTCAATCTCCCTGCGAACTTCCGTAAAATCGTAAAACTTGCGACCAGGCACATGCAAAAACTCTGCCCATTCCTCCTGTCTCCGAGCCGGCTGCGCGACACTATTCGGCCCAATCACGTTGCTGCCGGAGTTCGATAGCGGTGACTCGTCGTCGTACACGACCGTGCCGCCGACTCCGCGTGCGCTTGGTGCACTGGACGTGTATGGAATGTTGATCAGCTGCAGAATCAGCGGACGACGGGTCACGATCCCGGTCCCGCGAGGGAGAAAGTCCTTGCCCACTTTTGCCACGTTAGAACCCGATATTCAGCCAAAACCAGCAATTCGTCATACCTAGATTCTCCAAAACAGAACTCTTGCCACACGATTGACTGCCAACGACAACAACCTGGGGCAGATCAATGGTGTCTGTCCCGATCGTGTTGAAGACGAGGTCCTGCAACTTATTCACCACGGGAATCAAATCCTCAAACGTCGACGTCATCTTTGCGCTTTCAGTCGTGCTGTATCAAAAGTCTATGGATATCGCGGATATATCTGTATGTATATATATGTGTGTGTATATATATTTCCGGACCTGGGCGAGTTCGCGGCGCGTGGGGATAGGACCGGATGCGGCGGAGTCGGGGTGGAGGCGATATTCGAGGTGATTGGAGTTTGGCGGGAAAGTCGCGTTTTGGTTTACGTCCGGGCGCGAATCACAACAAGCGGAATTTACTCGGTGACGGCAAGCGCGCGCGAGCAACAAGCTTTCTGTTTACCTTTCAGCGGCACGCGATCGCTTCTGCTACCATGTTTTGAACGACTGACCCTTCATTTACAGGCTAAGTTATTTTGCTTGCTAATTCTACCTTACGAGTGTGAATTAGAATGTGGGTGCGACGCAGTGTCAGGAATCAAGAGTGGTGGCACGGTAAACCACCGAAGAGGATTGCGACGCACAGAACTGGAAACGCTGTTCGCAAAAATACATCCCAACTTTTTTAGGAAAGTTGGCCCTCGAAGTTATTAGCGGTTCTGAGGAAGCATTGCTGATACTGAAACTGGCTTTGGTCTTCAAGACTCTCATTGTGGGCAGTTTCGGAATCAATTACGCCGTCCTGTGACCGCGATAATTACGAGAGACCTACTCTGTAAGGCAAATGCGTCTTGATGGCAGCAGCGCGATAAGAAAGTGGGAGCCACTAAAACACACATAGAATCAAAATCTGAAATGAAAATGGTAAAGCTCTTCTTTGAATTTGTAATAATAGTATACAGTTATGTCTTTGAGTGACATAGGTTATAAGTACACACGAAGCACTAGTTGCTCGTACATATCGCACCGCAAACATCCCGGAGTCTATGTCACTCGTTCTAGAGCCTGTTCCAGAAGTTAGCAAATGCAAAAGCAAGATATGTAAACAAAAGAAACATACCTCCATCATGACAACTGAATTTCCCCGAATGACCTGTAATCGATTGTTAGCGTTGCGATTCTCGTAAATCTGGATATAGCTCTCAGTTACGTACAATAGTGCCAATTCTGATCTTTTCTCCTCCGGCCTTTTCTTCCACTGCGTCGTCAAGTACTAGATTCAGAAAGACCTTTCATATAGTTAGCTAAGCGATCAAAGAAGAAGCCAGGGTTAAGGAGAACTTGCATCGTAGCCGCGTAGTACTCCAATAACGTTCCGTGATCCATTCAGTTGAACATATAACCGCCTATCCATGTACTACATATCATTAGCTCAAATTGTCTTCGACAGAAGACTGCGGTACTGTTGTAACATACCTTTTTCAGTTCGGGGGTCGAGGTCTTCGACATGACGATTTTGACTCGCTGATTTGAGACAAAGGGAGCAGATTGATTCTTGAAGGAGCCCGACTAGCTGAGAAAGAAATACAAAAGATCCCTGTATCTATCAACTGATGTATAAATGCTTTCCGGTATAGATCAAGTCGAAGCTAGATACTTGGATCTTGTTCTTGGTCGTGAACGCTTTTAAGGGTAACGATTTGCTGATAAACTCAAATTGATGCCCTTGCCCCATCTCTCGAAGCCAGCATTGATTCCATATGACTACTTGTAAATGAGCATCAGCAACATCTCCACCAGTGATCTTCTGCTTTGGCTTGTGTTTTTCTAGCTGCTCTGCAGGGAATACAAGTCTCAATTTGAGTACAAACCATCTATATGGCTATTGTTCGACGTGCACTACGCCTACATGTGGATTTCATTCGAGGACTGACTGTGCGGGGACGAGTCGGATCCGCATCATCATTGTCATGCAACAGCACATTTCAGAATCGTTTCTTGAACTCATCTCAGTATATTGATCCGAATAGCTTGAAAGCTCAATCTACCATACAATTGCGTTCTATTAATTCTTGGTCAAGAAGGAATCAAAGACTTCCACCCTTACGATTCACGGATGATGATCTCCGCGAAGCTATCGCTGCTACACATACCTTGCAGCACAGGTCTCGACTCTCACAGTGGATTACGACGATTATAATTGGAACTTTCTCTTTTTCTATCATTGGATATAGTGGCTACAAGATCTACTTTCGAAATGAGCCTGTATTTATTCCATATTGGGTGAAGCCTTACGTATTCGAGGAAGTCTTAACTCCGGATCAACTGCAGTCTTTGAAAGGTTAGTTCTCATGACGTCCATACATTGTATATACTACTATTCTAACTGCAATCTAGATCTTACAAAGGAGTCACTGCTTGAGGCGCTTACATATAAAGATAATGTCGCCGGTTTGGTTGGACTCCCGATCATGATCGAGTCCATAGACAACGTGCAGTTCTCGTTCCCACCAGATCGTCCTGCTGAACATGTTGTGGAAGGAATCGAGTTTCAGAAAGCTTCTCCAAAGTCTTGGATTCCTAGCGCAAAATTTAGCCTACGAATCTTCTCTATGGACGAGATACACAAAAAGCTAGTTGCTCCCATCACTACAGCTATCGGAATCGGAGCAAGCCAGGATGGCGATGATTCTGAGGTCCACGAACTTTTACGAGACTTGGAAGAGCAGGTCAATAAGGTCTGGGTTGATGTCAAAGGTAGTGCAGTCATACAAGGATCCTTTTTAGCCCAAGATTCGGCCGAGACGAAATGTGTTGTCTCTTTTGTCGGTTACCTGGACTTGGATCGGATGAATGCAGTAACGATTCAAAGCGGTAGCGTGACAGTGTTCAAGGATGGGAAGCAAACAGCGAGTGTGCAATGGTGAGATGGTGAGACTATTGCATAACTCGACGTCTTATTTTGACATATAGCCCTCCTCTTTTACATCTATTGTACATAACAATTACATTACAGTCCTCCTTTCTCATCTTAAAACGTCTAGATTTGACTTACTCACTACCAGTTTCGTCTAACAAAACGACGCGATGCCGTGGCGCATGAGAGCCGTACTTTACTAACGGCGAGTGGGAGAAAACTGCCTATGCAGATGCTCAATTCATCGCACTCAAAAGCAACAAGAACAAAGGACAATCAATGCGCGTAATTTATAAACGTCAAAAATCAAAATGGTATTTCATATGCTATTAAGAGTGTTGAGAGTAGAGTTAGCTATAAAGTTACATAAAATACAAATGTAGACAAAAAAAATGAGCACATATCCCTAACGCGCACGCCCAGCATGCCGTTCCAATTCCCAGTATAAAATCAAAATCTAATCCTGTACGTAAAAAACATTCGCGCCTACACATGTCGTTAGTCACCAGCCATATTTCGGCGTCCATTAAGGCTACTCACCGATCAATAAAAGCCCATTCTGGCGTGCCCATTCCCTGGCGCCCATCTTCGCTGCAATACTACCCCATCCCCATCGTTCACTAGGCGGAACAGGTGTCTGTCGTGTGTCTTCGCGAAACAGTAGAAAAATAAGTTGTTGTTTGTGACGTTTTGAAAGCGAAGTTGGAGTGGTGTGTAATGGTGGTTCAAATGGAAGAATCACGCGGCCGTTGTTCAGGTCTTCGCTGGGTTCTGATGGGAGTGTAGCAGTAGGAGTCGAGTCCTGAGATAATTGGACGCCGGAAATGATTAAATGCGCGTAATGAGCTGATATTCGGGTTAATTGGTCATCGGTCTTAGACTCTGGTACAGGACGTTCTGGATCAGTCATGACAATCGTGTATCGTAATGATGGAGAGAGAATTGAAGGTGAAGTGGGCATGTCGGATTCGTCGATTCGGGTGATTGAAAAGCTGGGAGCATTGCTGACGTCTTTAAAAGAAAGAGTGTTGCCGAGGGCTGCATGGTGGCCGTCTGGATAGTCGACAGAGAGAAGACTGGTGCGGTTAGATTGGGCTTTGCGGTCAGTGTTGTCGGCAGAGGAAACTTACGCTGTGGGGACGAAATCGTCGACGACTGCGGCGAAGTAGTTAGTACTTGTATACACCAGTTTAAACACTCTCGTCCTCACCTTCAGGAATAACTCTGTGAGTCTTCAGCGCCTCAAGAATAGACTGACTGATCGTAGCCTGCTCGCCCTGTCAGCATATAGCCTTTCAGGTCTTTCTTCAACCTGAGGCTCAACTCACGAGTCTCATTTTGTGCACTAATGGACTATTCGGAGCTGTATACTGTCCATACTGTGCCCGTCTCAAAAGCCCAGCTGAGAGATATCCGATCCCGGAAGCTGGGGTCGAAAGTCGCGCCGCGCACATGTTGGGTGTTCGACGCTGATTCAGTTATCGGCAGTAGTAGATGCTGAAGCGGCCAGGCTGGAAGAGAAATGCATGCTCAGAACAGTCTAAGAATTGTAAACAATAGTCTATATAACCAATGCGTCTGCTCGATCGTAGCTACACAGCACAGTAATGATGCAAACTGTGCAGCAGGTGGAGGTGAACTTCACGAAGCTGGTTATATCCGGGTCGATATCCGGTTTCGCGTAAATACGTAGCCACGTGAACTGTGCGGCTCGAGATTTGAACTCGACTTGAACTGATTCAGGGCAATTAGTTGCAAGAAATCAATTTGATTCTACATTTACGACCCCGAGATGGCCAACCAACGGGCGAATGAGGGTCGAGGAGACGCATCATTAATATGAGCTGGTCATTGTAAGCTGTAATATGTCATTATTATACCGGACCGACCGCCGCAACTAGCATTTACAGTATCAAATCTCTATAGCCACGATCTGTGCACCCAACGACAGCCCGACGCTCATTCAGTCTTCGAGTTCCGCTGCATCCATACCAGCTTTTGTCACTGCTCCTTGACAGTTGCAAGCAACTCATCGTCTTCTCCAGAATTATTCTCGACCTTGGATCTCAACGCATTCAGCGCATCTCTGACCGAATCCATTTGTTCCCTTGACACAGCTTCAATGGACCGTTGAACCTCTGCAAGTCGCTCCTTTTCAGCAGCTATCCCGGCACATAATGTCTCAGCTTTCTTCACAATCATCATATCATCCCGCCGTGAAACTGCAATCTTGTCCATGTCACATCGCAACAGTTCGATTTGCTCTCGCATCCGCGTGCGAGCTTGCGTGCTACTTGTCGCCAGCGTGTCGTAGCTCGACTCTGCACGCAGTCGCATCTCCTTCTCCCGAGCAGCCTCAAGTTCTAAACTCACAACTCGCTCTTTCATTATGCTCATCTCATCTCCAATAACACGCCGTTGTTCTTCCGCAACCGTGACTCGTTTCTGAAATTCCTCGAGCTTCCGGTCTTTCCGATTCAAAATCAAATTAAACGAGTCGTTCTCCTGGCGAATATTCTCCATCTTCTCACTATAAGACTCGAATTTCCGACGAATCGATTCTCGCGCACGCCGTTCTTCCTTTGCTTTTAGATTTTGCAGATCAAGCTCTCGTCGTAGTGAATCAATCGTTCCTTGGAGCTGTGCAATCACTCGTGTAGTCCCAGTCGCTGGCTCGGTGCTGTAATTGTAAAAATGGCTATAGTCCTCCGGATTAAACTGATATGCAGCGCTGGTACTCCGATGACCCTGTATCAACCTATTATCCTCCAACTCCGGCGTCGACAGCAGCTCTGGCGATCCATCTGTGCTCGAATCTGTCGCTGACTCGGAATCCGGCGACCCAAATCGTGGAACAGGCTGTACGATCGTGTTATTTGGAAACTGCTTCGCGATAGACTCTAAACTGTTGATTTCCAAGCTGCGCTGGGCTGTAAAGGGGGGGCTCGCGTTAGCTAAAGAAGAGGGGACACTTGTCCAAGACGAAGACGTACCTATCTCGTTCCGCAACACTTGGATCTTAACTTCACGACCTTCGCTCCTCATGATGAATGATAGCAAATAACAAACTATAGTTCTCTTGCTGAATTCCGAAAAATGCGGTGCTTATGCAGTCTTTTTGCTCGTCTGTGAATGGAGTCTTAGAAAGTTATGCGAGTACTTTGCAACAACAACACCGCAGCTTAAACGATCAGGTCAACAATCAATTTGATACAGGAACAAATTCACTGCAAATAATAATCAATCGCTCACAAACGCAATGTAATGCAAAAGGGAGAGTACGACTCGACAATTGTGGGAAAAACTGCTTGCAACGTGACCAGAATCGCCGCGCAGTTTGTGGTTTCTATAATTCGCGGCTGCGCGCGTCTGACTCGTTTGTTTACTTTTGCTCGGCCCGGCCACGCCTCGCGACGCTCGGACCTGCAAAATTTAAACAGCAGTATTCTCTGATTTTTTATTTATTTACAAAAATCTTCTGTTTAACAGAATACGAATCATAGTCGTCAATGGATATGATCGTTGATCGGTTAATATTATTTTTTAAAGAGCTTTCAGAGCTCAGACCGGGTTAGTGAAGTGGATCATGGGGGTGAATGCTACGCGTCTGTTTACATTTACCTCACCTTGGAACCCGCCGTTCATTCCAAGCATTGCCCCCTAAATCTGCAGTATATACTTTCAGCCTTTACAAATTACAAAAGTAAATGAATCTACGAGCTCACTGCTTAGCAAGATTTCATACTTGTCTTAACTAGCTTACATATTAATAGAGTCTTCAAGCTGAAGACTTTGTAGCGTAAAATTACACATGAACAACAATTAGTATACACCTTTATAAGCCCCGGCCACTCGCGGACCCAACAAAACAACAAAAAGCCTGTACGTAGCGGGGGCCAAAAACACCAAATAGGACCCTCTCCAAAACTAGAAGCTTCAAGATAATGCAGCTTTATGCACTCGGAGTAGCATCTCTTCAGCCACTTCCAGCTCACATGCCATACCGACTTCCATCGGTACTACTCCGGGAGCCACCAGATTCCACAACGCGGAACAGGATTCTGCGCGCGTGAACAGCACTTCATCACTAGAGTCTGTGATGTAGATCATTTGATGGCCGTCTTTGTCCCGAAGTTTGATATCGATAGAGTGTTGTTGTCTCTGATAGACAATTCGGTACCACCGTGCCGTACGAGGGAGAAAGTAAACATCGTCTGCATCAATTATCTCCGCAAAACGCATAAGTGGAAGTGTTGACGTAAGTACTGTGATCAAAGGCTGCAGACCCTCATTATCCAACACGTCCTGCAAAAGAAAGCCAATCCTGCGATGTGGATTTGACCTTGCAAGCTTCAGCTCCATTTTCGCGTCATACGAGATCGACACAACCAGCTTCAAACCAGGAGCATAGATAAAACTGATTCGGCTCAGAGACACTTCACATACTTCCAGTGAATATGATTGTAAAGTCTTGATAAAGTTGACTGCGCGCTCGATACGGCCAAGGCGCTCTAATATCAAATTCAACACTTGGTCTGCCGGTGAGACCGCAAAACTCAGACTAAATCGTCCATTCTGAACGTCCAATACGACATCAGACGAACTTGCGGATACTGTCTTCAAAGCAGCAGACTGCTCTATTTGTCCAGTCACGACTACCGCATTCGATTCTGACGTAGATGACGCAGGTATGAACTCGAGCTTGAACGCAGACTTTGCCCATGATGACTTTGATACTGCCGAAGAGCTGAACTGAAGTGATGGGAACTCCAGTTCGGATGAAGACAATGTCTCGGTTTTCGACCGTAAAAATTCGTGAGGAATATGCTGCTGTGTGAGTGCTTCTGACGTGACTCTAAACATAATCCTAGCTGATGAAACCGCCGCAAGTCTAGCAAGCTTGTCCACCGAGTACAACATTTCTGAAGCTTCTCCACCAATAGCTTCGTTTGAACTAATCCGCCATCCGCTATCCGCCGGTTGTAGCTGAGTGAGCCACATTTTAAGCGCACTGTCAGCGATAGTGATCACAACAAACCACCCATTAGCCCAGTCTGCTTTTCGAATAGAGCTGAGTTGCCGCACTCCCGAACCATACTGTTGCCGAATATCGTCCGGCCGAATATTTCCAATCTTGATAATTTCCCAGTTCGCAGCCTTTGCAAAATCCTCAATCTCTCTTTGAACTGTCAGATGCCGTAAATTGCACAATATCTGAGGAGCTAGAGTGAGATCGGTTTGAGAATTTAAGGTCTTTTCCGCAGACTGAATCAGATCCGTGGTTCCCCGTAAAATCATCCAGCCGGTCAGATGCTCAATGGTAAGAAGTGTTGACAAACTTGGGGTAAGTTCAATCTTCAAAGTCATATCATCAACCACCGTAATAAGTGTTGGAATAGCCACATATATTTGCGACGACATGTATCCGGCGAAAATTGTAGACAGCACCTGTTGAATATGAAAAACAAGAATTTGAGATAGAGCCGTCTGCGCAGATATCTCATCCTCGCCAATAGCGAACGTCTCTTGTGGAAAATCCCGCGCCTGCCATCGAACTCCGAGAACACGAGATTGTAGTATACCAAATTCTGCAACCGATCTTCGACTGGCATGCTCATTCCAGTACTGTATAGCAACAACTTGACGATCAATTTGATTATTTATCGCCAGTGATCCAATCCATATTCCGTTTGCTAATTTGACAAATTGTTGATGTAATATTGACAGCTTATAGGACAGAGTAAAATTATCTGATAAATAGTTAGTACTGGATGTATAAGTCAATGCTCATATAACATACGTAGATAATCATATAATCCCTTGAGCCCCTTCGCTGTCAAAATGTCGTTCCCCATTCGTTCCAAGCTTATCCGTATTCCTGGAGTAACATTTGATTCAGGTTTGAAAGTAAATCGGAAATCAATCAAGAAAAAACGAGCATTTGGCTCGTCACTGGCTATACCGAGATCAACTTCAAATTCGCTATCAACCGAGAATGTCGCCCGGCCGTTTGCGATTTTATATTTTCGAAACTGCGGAGGGATCTCATCGCTTAGAGAGAGGCGGAGCGACAGAAGAACATTGAGATTCCGTAACGCGTCCAGGATTTGTTTCGCGGATAATTTGGGGGGCGGTATAAGATCAAACTATGAAAAGTTAGCGTGGGAACTTGCAGAGCCATAAAAACACGTACTGTAGACAATCGCGGTTGGCCTAGTCTATATACTTCCAGCGCGGTAGAAATGTCCGGATTTCGCAGCCTGTTTGGGATTAATACATGACAACGATAAAACACAAATACAAGCGTGTTACCTTGCTGCACCCAGACCCTGCTTCACAAACTGCAGTTGCATCACTGCGTTTCCGAAGCAATTTGCTTGGCCGTTCAACCACGCCACAACATCAATAATTTTCGAAATATCATTCGCACTCCGGGACCACTGAGTGAGAACCAGCAGTTTGATATACTGTTGCCGCGCATGAGTCAGAAAATTGAGAAACTTCCTCTTCTTCGTCATATCGTTCGATGCCGGCAAAGTCTCCAGAAGATTGACCAGTTCCGAATAAGTGTTCTCTATCAGCTTCGAGACAATCACAGCCAACGGGACAAAATTCTCCGTTATATGCGGTATTGAAGGGTATGACCCTTCTGTGCTGATTACTGCATCGGCTGGGTGTTGCTTTGCAGGAGGAACCACATCTTGCGGGTGATCCGTCTGCTGATGGTCGCCTTCGTTAGCGCTCATCGCGTCACCGCACACACAACCAGCCGAAGCACCTGGCTTCGTGCAACAAAAATGTAAAATGCCCCGTGATCTGTATGTCTGCTTGGATTCGTTTGTTGTTGGAAGTACTCAGGCGGTTCATGAATAAAGTCCGACTTGTCGCAGGATCCCCTGGTTTCTCGAAATTGTGCAAGTCGACAACAAAAAGTGGTCGCAGACCCCGACCGCGTTCCAAAAGCGATGCCCACGCCGTTCAGTAGTGGATCAGAGCAGCCAGATCGACGATGCCAAAACTATTACCAAGATCTATCAAAAGCTGTAGTAGAATCAAGTCTTTACGACCAAAGTCGAGGGATGATACAAGTACGATGCGCAGTTTTGGAATCTGATGTTAGGGTTTCACGAGCTTTTGTACACGCGAGCTGGATTGTTTTGTACTCTCCAATGTCTCGACAACTCGAGATCTCCTTTGAGATCACCGAATTAGTTCCGTTTGTATACAAATAGTCACAGACTTAGCTTGCCTTTGAAGCTTGATTTGTTGTATCGGATCGTAGTTACGGACTTTTAAGCCTGACACCGCCTGGAGCTGGCGCCCAATTGCCATCTATATCCGGTTCGAATACTCAGCGCTACCGGGGAAGCCATGGCTGAACAAGGTCCGGAGACTACAACGCAAACTGATCCCCAACAACCGGCAAAGCTTTCTACGGAGGCTCAGATTGACCAACTTAATGAAGCTCGAAAGCTCGCGTCGCAAGATGCGTCTCTCTACTCGCAGCTGATTAAGGGGATTCGACCTCTTGCTCATGAACCTGATATGCGCCTGAGAATATGGTGTGCTGCATTTTTCGCTGAAGGGTTCTCATCGCTCGAAGTCAAGCCCAAAGACAAGGAAGACCTGGCCCTGACTTGTCTCGATACGATCCTGGTACTGTTAGACGACACAGATGCCAGGTTACAAAAGCACTTGATAGTCTGCGCAGCACTTATGTACCCTCTGATCTTCAAGAACATGTAAGACGGTTCTGTTTAATGCGCTAAGGTATAGCTTTTGCTAACATCATGATAGTTGCTCTAACAAGAGTGAGAGTGCCGCGGACATCTGGAACAAGCTCATGGCTTTAAAAGCCCGTGTGCTACAACTCTGGGATAGCGGTAAGATCGGGCTGAAGATTGTTTGCATAAAATTCGTGCAACGTATCGTAGCTGTGCAAACCCCCGGAACCAAAGATCCTCGTGTACGTACCGAGATCTCACTTCACTGAAGCAACCCATGTTCAAGATGCTGACAACATTCTAATAGCTTGCAAACTCGAACGACGTGTCGTTAACGCTGGTACCCCTCAACCACCCGCTGATCGACATCCAAAGGCTGGAAGCAGAAGCCCATGCTTACTTAGATCGACTACTAAGCGTGTTTTATGAGCCGACGTGAGCCATCCTGATCGTATTGAAAGTCCAAATTCCGTAGAACTAACCAAATCTTTAGAAACGAATCGGTTCTCAGCGCGACACTGTATGCTAGCGGAGTGCTCGCGAAATCACGCTCCTCTATTCTAAACAAGATCGTCACTCGAATTATGGCCTTTCAGCCTCTCGGGGCGAAATATGAGTCAACAGATCCGGCAAAGCTCAAACTTGAAATCCGATTCGTGGAAAAGAATCTGCGTATTCTTTTGGCAAACCTTTTGAAGTATGAATTATGCCTACGGATTTTTGCTTAACAGCAGATACTAATGTCGTTCTGTCTAGGACCTCGAGTATATCCAGTCAATACGGTCCGCGAATCCAGCAATATCTTACCCAGCTTATTCAAGTGAAGAGCATGTCCACGGAAGATCTTATGCGACGGAGGCTGGCTGAGACCTCTACGGACTCTGAAGGTCACGAATCGGCAAAGCGTCAGAAAACGTCGTCTCCGACTCCTCCCGGTGGATACTCATCATATGCAAATCTCTATACCCTCATCGATCCGTCTATGCCGTTGACTAAGTACGACGTTACTCAACTTCCTCCTGAAGTCATTCTCGAAATAGCATTAGCAGGTGTTGGGTCTGCTAGTCAAGAATCTATAGATCTTGCTAGACGTCAAGTTCAGACGCGATATAGCAAGCTTTACCCAGCTCCAGGAGTATCTAAGCTTATTGAGGATTCATCACTGGCTGAATACAATGAGAAAATGGTTGCGGTAGCACCAGTAGCTATTAAAGCTCCACCACCAGAAGAAGATGACGACGATGACTACGAGCCAGATTTCTATGAGCCGCCCGGCGCTGTTCCTCCTCCGCCACCTCCGGTCCAAGCAACCACAGTGCAGCCTGTTTATGCAGACGATGATGATGACGATGACTACAACCCGGAGCTGCTGGATCAGTTTCAACCGGTGATACCAAACAAGAGAAAATTGGCTGCTGATTATGACGACGATTATAGAGACTATTCAGAGGAGCCGGAGACATTTTCATTACCTGCGCCAAAACGCATGACTTCAGAGGAAAGACTAGAAACGTTTCAGAATATCGTTGAGCGGATTTTTGTTGGTGGAGAGCTGATTGAAAACTCAGTTTTCGAAGATGCTGCTAAGATGTCTGGCAAAGATATTAGTGAGCTAAGCAGCGTGAATGCTGGCGGTGATATCTGGATCGTTCTTCTTACGAGACTGGGGACGAGGGGAATCCTTGCCCTTCAGACATCTTCGATGAGCGAAAGCGAAATTAAACAAGTCAGCGAAGCCATGGCTGGCATGATTCGGGAGAAACTGTTTACCTATATCACGGCAAACTTCCGCGAGAGAGTAGACGTTGCGGTTATGTGGCTCAGCGAAGAATGGTACAACGACAAGATGAAGTTAAAGGAGAGCGAGTCCGCTGACGAGTTGACGGTCGAGAATTCGGCATATGTGAAGTGGACTACAAAGATCCTGGATAGCATTATTCCGTTTTTGGATGTTAAGGATCGAGTCTTTCTACGGTTTTTGTCTGATTTGCCGGAATTGACCAACAGTATGCTGCAAAAGCTCCGAATTCTGTGTCGTGATCCTGCTCGCTCAAAGTTAGGATATTTGGCGTTACAGTGAGTTCATCGGGTAATTGACTATAGTAAATGATAGCTCTAACTGGTTATAGATATCTCATCAAGCTTCGTCCGCCTGTTAGCGACTACTGTACTGAGTTGATGAATACGTTCAAGCAGGAGGAGATTGGCGCATAGTATGCCATTGTATATGTACAAATTTATTTAAAATCTGGCGTGATATCACTGTATTATAGTATGCATATTTCAGTGTCCTCGAATGTACATGTTTTTTATACTTATAAATGGAACAATTGTATCCTGGGTAGTTGTATCAAAAGTATATCATGAATAGCGCCCCTCTAAAGCATACAATAAAACCAAAAAAACCTCTCCGCCGTCTAAGCTTGACAGAACTAACCAGTTTTGCACATGCACCATCCCAGTCTACCAAAATATATGTACAAATTCCCATGAAATTCCGTAACTACCAAATATCAAAATGAAAACGACTCAATAGGCAGCGCAATGAAATCGTTCGTTAGACGCTGCATGTCACTAACCCACTTGCGCATAGTGGCATCCAATCTCTTTTTGTCATCCGGAAATCGCGCCTGTAAGGATTCTTCGAGCTCGTTATACCGTGCCTGGAACTGGCTCAAGGTGGTCTCAACATCACGGGCACGGCGCTCTCGGGTTGTTAAGCGCATGCGCTCGAAAAATAAATCCGGATTAAACATGGCCAGCACTTTGTTGTTCTTCACTATTCGATCCGAAAGTTCGAGATCATGCGAATGACCGGCCTCAGTGGTACGCACGACAGAATAACCACATGGTTCCCAGTGATCGTCGAGAGCTCGCACGATTTTCATCTTCATGCCGCATTCGTGAGTCTCGCGGAGCCTTCGCGCCCGTTTCCGCTTACCTAAAGTAAAACTAGACAGAACGGCAGAGTAGTCTTGAGGAATTGAGTTAGAGCTTAGCTCCAAATCAGGCTGGATCTGAGAGTGTACACTCGAGTGTGTGGGCTGGTCTTCTAGTAAGGCGGTAACGTAGTCGGACGACTCGATAACGGCCGGATCAACCGTCATCATGCTGTCGGGGTCATTCATATGGTCGTCCGCCGCGGTCTGCAGCTGATCATTCTCGTCATGGTCTGAATTGACGAGTGTAGCCGTGTGCGAGGTCTGCTCCTCGGACTGGCCTTTCCTCTTGCGACCGCGATTTGTAGCGCGAGAATCAATGCGACACTGATAGTACATCGTCTGTGTCCGCGTCGCCTCCTTCGAATTCGTGCTGCGTCCGTGGATTTTGTAGACGTTTTCCACGTAGGGGAAGAACATGTCGAACTCTGCCGGGGTCATAACGATTTCGTGGTCGCAGGCGAAGAGCAACGCGCGCCAGTAGCGGATGCTGTCCGCGCTGGGCTGCTCGTTTGCGCCCGCATGGACGACCGCGGTCCCGTCCAGAGCCGCCCCTAGAGGAAAAGGCATTGCCTCGCGGGTTCGCCGGTCGACGAAGGGGGAATCGTGAGTGGTTCTCGGAGCAGATGTGCCAAACCGAGCCGGGTCATGAGTTGGAGATGGAGTACTAAACAAGGACGATTTTGAGTACGGCAGTATTCGCCGTTTGCGGAAGTTTTGCGGCCAAAACAAGACAAAGTATTACCCAATCCGGTCTGGTGCAGAGCTTGACAAACTCGCCTCTTTGTCACCGACTCGCATATACTGCCAGATCAGCTGGACGGATCTTCATGACGTTCACTCGCATTCAGCAAACACAATAGCCGTCTTCATGAGTTTGCGCAATTCCTACACTTAATGACTTAATGACCTAGACGGACACGCGACATGGCGGCCACGGCATTCAGATACCTGCGCGACCCGTTGTCCAGGTTCAATTTGCATCTTTTGTCCGAGACTCTTCGACCGCATCTGCCGACCTGCACGTTGCCCGAGTTTCTGCAATTGCCACCGCTAATAGATCCGTCTAATGGCGCAAAAGACTACATAGCTCCTCGGCTGCCCGTGCCTTGTGGTTGGCATTTTATTTACTTCCCCAGTGTGCCGGATGAGCGGACGTTGTACGCTGATGGATACGACCCCGTTGGATCGTATACGAGCTTGAACGGATTGTCGCGGAGACGATGGCGGGGCGGTGAAATCAGCTTTGGAGACAAGCCTCTTCTTTCTGAGATACCCGGAAAGTGCATCTTGACCGAGGAGGTTGTTGCTGCGAACGATGGTGCATTACCGTGGACGCGAATAGACGAATATACAGTCCGAAGGCTCTGTAACTCCTTCGATACAGCGATCGAGGAAGAGGAAGCAGTAGTTGAAACTCGACACTTAGTGTATCTACCGAAGCAGCCGATAGCCGATGGTTTACAGAGTGATACAAAGCGAATCAGACGTAAGATCCGATTGTCTTGTTAAGTGTTCTGTGCATTGGAGACTGATACCTTTCGTTCTTTAGCAATTCACAAACCCATGTTCGAGACATCCCTCACACCATCTCGTGTTCTTGCATTCCGGTTCTCTGCTCTCACTTTTAACGCTCATCGCATTCACTATGACTCGCTTTATGCCGCATCATTTGAGGGTTTGCCGGATGTCATTCTACAAGGAGCACTTTCGTTGGTGATTTTGATGTCTTGGATCCAGTTTGACTATCAGGTACCGCAGGCTCTCGGAATTGATCCGGCGAGCAAGAAGCGAATTAAATTGGTCAAGTACTCGTGCGTGCAGAACATCCTGGTGGATAGAGAAATCAAGCTGGCTGTTGCGCCTTCTAAAGCTGGTGACAACCACTGGCGTATCTGGATTGAGCAGGACGGTGGTGTATGTTTGAAGGGTACTTTGACCACCGAGTGATACATCTTTCGAAGGCGGTCTATATGTGCGGGAACTAGAAAGAGTATTAAAACGATTACATATTGACATACTTCCCGATAGGTAAACCCTTAATCAGCATAACCTAAGATCACGTGAATAACAGTGATCTGTGATTTGTGACTCGGGCTGCACCAAATAGACAAAAGCGGTCTAGCTCCTTGTGACTCACGGTCACCGGGCTCGCGCCACCCGCCGCCTTACAAGAGAGATATACTCCGCCCAGCCCTGCCTCGATCTCCTTCTCTTCTCTATCCACCTTGATCCATTTCACGGAAGCTACACAGATGTCCATTTTATCACGATATTCACACTCCAGTTTATTTTCTATTTCAGGTATGTTCAGTTCGCTGCTGTTGCACTATATCGCGAGGTTATCAGTGTGTTGACTCGCTCATTTGAAGTTGTGTTCCATTCGCGGTAGTACCATCCACAAGCACCCTCAAACTACAGAACATATATTATTCTACACTACTGCATTTCAGTTTTCTATTTCAGTTCTATTCTCCCCATCTCCCTTTTCTCACAGTATATTGAATTTGAATTTCCATGGGAGAACTAAAGGCCTCGATTTTACCCGCTTTCCGAATTTTGGAGAAGAGCGCTCTTGCCGCAGAAGACGCACCCAGAAAGAATGCGGGTTCTACACCAGTCAAGCAAGATCGCTACAATCTGAGTAGCGATAGTCTTGCTTCTGACACCTCATCGGTTCAAGTTAGCACTCCTAGTGGCGAGAAGAAGAAGTCGAAGAAGAAGAAGAACCAAGCTGCGGCTGCCATTACAGCCGATGCGGTTTCTACGCCCGTCCGGATTATCAGCGAAGGTGATCGCTATGCCGGACCTACATTTCACTGTTCTCCCGCGGCCAACGCCATTCCAGTTCCCAAATTCATTTCTCAGTCGGTTCCAACCGGCACGTCTATGGACCAATATTTTGCTGATAGACCTTCATCGGACTCGAGTTCAGCTTCTGTTGTCTCTGCACCTTCTCCTTTGTCGTCGGCTGCAACTTCTCCCGCCGCTTCGCCTTTGGCTGCGACCGTTCTTCCTCGTGAGATAATCGCCACGAAGAGCCCTGCACTGCCATTCCAGGCTCCATCTTCTCCAACCCCTCGACAGACTACTTCCTCTCCGGCTCTTCGACAAGCCTCTCCTGGCACCACCACTACCCGCCAGGGTCGTCATTTTGGCGACAATGTACTTTTCAGACCTCGTCGTAAAGCAGGTGCCGTCGGTTCCGACTTTACTACGTCAAACGAAAACACACCTGTTTCGTTGAGCGCTCCGGTGAGCGCTAGCAGCAGCGCTGCTGACCTTGTTTCTGCACAGACGTCTCCTCAGCAGCGTCGTGGTGCCGATTTTCTTCTCAAGGCTGCTGCGGCTGACCTACGTTCTCCTTCGAGTCGTCGGGCACCGCAGGATTTCGATTTCTTATTCAAGGAATCCGCTGCTCTCAGTCAGCGAGCCAGCCCTGTGCGCACATGAGCGACTGCTATTATTGGATCTGTTTTTCTGATCACACACATGTTGGCCGCTATTTGTCAAACATGATCGGGTTTTAGGTTGGGTTTGCTTATTGCTTTTTCTGCCTTGTTGTCGGTTATTTTGCTATTTACTGGACGGTTCGGTGTGTGCGGTTTTGTTGTGTGTGTTCATCAACACTCATTTGTGCTCTACCTTGTTTTATTGTTGCGAATGGAGTTAGTCCTTGTTTATGGCTGGATATACTGTATCTCATGTTTATTTCTACCCACATGATAGATACTAGTTTGAAGCGAGTTTCATGTCTCTATCTTTTGTTTGTTTGCAGCATCGCGTTTGCTTTGCTATTGTTTGGTCGTACTCTTGTGCTACGGGTTTCAGAGAGCTGTGATGTTTACAGCATTTGTTGGAGTAGCAATTGGGAGTAACGGGCATATACAATTGTCGTTTTTTTTCTGTGTTTTGTTTGGTATCAGTGAAAACTCTCAAAAAAATTTGAAAATAATAAGAAATCGGTTATTAACTATTCTCGCAAGTAAACATACAACCAAGTGCTTATAGTTTGTCTTCACATCTTGAACATATCCCGCAAACCCTCGTTTCTCTTCTTCAACGGACTAATCGCCTTCCCAGTCATAAAAGCTCGCTGTGCAACCGGTGCCGCTAACTTCGTCGCACCACCAATAGTCTTCATGCGTTTCGGTTGCTCCTGCTCACCCGCAGGCTCGTCAAACAACGTAGGTCCTTTTGAGATGCCGCCACCCAATTTCCTCTTCTTCTTCTTTGGCACCTCCTTTGTCGGATTGTCTAACTCTCCGGAGACAAGAGCTGCCAGGTCTGCTGCAGAAGTCGGTCGGGCAATTTGAGCTTCTGGTATAGGTTCTGCTGGCTTCGGTTGCTCGACAGGCTTCGGCTTCGGCTTCGGTTGCGGCTGCTGTTCAATAGTACTCGCTTTCGTAGGCGTATTCTTTTTTGCTGCTGTCGCTGGCTTATTAACCGTGCGAGTACTCTCCTTTGGATCTTTAGCTGGTCGTGCCGTGGTGACGGGCATAGGACTACTGCGATTCACGACAGGACTCAAAGGCGTCTTTGACTGTCTTGAGAGAAACGGAGTCATAGAAAATGTAGATTTCTCCACCGGCTTTCCACGCGCAGCATTATCCAGAGCACGTCTCTGGAGCGGGACCCTTGCACCTTCAGGTGTAAACAATAGACTGGGTTCCGCGGGTGCATCGATTGATACTGTCTTGCTGCGTTTTGTAGCTGCGGCGGTAGCAGTCTTGAGCTTATTCTGTGCCGCTTCAAGCTTCTTCTCCAAAGCAGTTTGTCGGGTCTGCATCTGCTCTTTGATCTTCTCAGACTCTCGTTCGGCCTTCTCGGTAAGTGTGGTCTGTCGCGTGAGTTGCACTTTCAAGGCCGATATCTCTTCTTTAAACCGCTTCTCAATATCCTTAAGCTCCTTCTTGTCACCCTTCTCTGCTGCATTCTTCTCCCGAGTAGACTCCTTCTGTACGCTAGTCACTTGCTTATCTAGAGCCTTACACTTGCTCTCAAGTTCCGCATTTTTGCTCTTCAATGCTGCAATCTCATTGCTAGACTTCTGAGCATTGTCTTCCGCCAAGTTCAATTTTTTCTCCACATCTGCAAGCTTCTTCTGTAATCCCGGCTTCTCGTTCGCAATGCTGGTCTTGTCGGTAGCCAGTTTTGTCGCCTTTGCAAGCGCGTGTCCTTGCTCCTGAACCTCCTGCTCAAGCTTGAGTTTTTGCTCTAGCAACTCGTTGAACTTGAACTTCTGATCCATCAACTCTTTCTGAACCTCTTGTGTAGTCTTCATCTTATTCGAGACTTTGTCTGATTCACTCATCAAGCGCTCAGCAAGAGACTGCGAATGCTCCGTAGCTTCCTGCAGCTTCACCTCTGACTGCTCCAGACGGGCCGTAAGTGCATCGTTACTAGAATTCAGACTGCTGACTCTTGCGTTTGCTTCCTTAATCTGCTGCTTAAGTCCCATCATTGTCTTTTTCAAAGTCGTAATAGCAGACTTGTAATTCTTCTCCAGCTCGCGGACGTGCCGTTTTAAATCACTATTGGCCATTGAGAGATTGGAATTGTCAAACTCGTGCTGAACAACGACAGCCTTTAAGATGCGCTGTTTGTTTTGCAACTCGCATTCTCGCACACTAGATATAGATTGGCTGTGTTTGGCGAACCGCAGGATGCTTTCCTTTAACAATCATTAGCAAAGCGGCCAAATAAACAACGTCAAAATACCGTCTCTTACCTTGCTTAGGTCGTGCAGACCGGCATCATCCAGCTGACTCATGCTGATACCAACAATAAGCTGTATTCAATGCAAATCCTACCAGTAACTACTACTCAATACGCGATCAGAGGTTCTCGTGATCCGTTTCTTGGTCTATATGTTGTCGCTGCTGGGAGAAATCAAAATCAAAACAAAGGCTCTCCGCGTGTTTGTTTATACGGCGCGGCCGGGTAAACCCACGCGTCCAGACTCAAACCCTAATCCACGGTACCGCGCGTTCTGCCAGGTACGTGTTCAATTTGGATCGATATAACCCTTTGATCAGTTCCGATTGTACATACCTCCGACTTGCGCTAAGATCCTGATCTCGCGGATACGAGAGCATCAATGCGGACATTCCAGGTATTCTACTGTCTGCTAATTGCATTCGCCGGCTGCGTTTTTGCGGCCGGCAAGAGCGGGAAGACGGCGCCGGTCTTTGATTCGGTGTACATGGACAAGCTGCGCAAGACCGATACTGTTCGTCCCGGTATTCTGCATCTGACGGACAAAAACTACGATAATGTGATTAACTCGCACCGAGATTACGCCATTGTCGTGCTACTTACGGCTGAGGCGCCGGCAATGGGCTGCCATCTGTGTCGCGAATTCGCTCCGGACTACCATCTTGTCGCGCAATCATGGCTCGCGGAGCATCCGAACAGTGGTGATGGGTTATATTTTGGACTTCTGGACTTCAAGGAGGGACAAAAGACGTTTCAGAATCTGCAGCTGAAGAGTGCGCCGAATTTGTGGGTGTATCCCGCTGTTGAGGGAGAGAACGCTAGCTCGCCTGGACCCTTTAAATACGACATTCTGGGAGTGTAAGTGCTTTGATTTTGCGTGGTGTTGTCGAAAGAATCTAACAGGGAAATATAGTCCCGACATTCCTGGATCATTGATTCGATTTATTGAGACTGTCGTTCCCGGCGTCCAGATCACAATCCACAGACCCACAGATTACAGCAAGCTCGGTACGACCGTCGCCACCATCGTCGGCGGCCTCGTCATCCTCAAATTCCTTTTCCCAGTCGTCCGTCCTATTCTCCAATCTCGCACAGTCTGGGCAGGTTGCTCTCTTGTCGCGATTCTCATGTTCACATCCGGCCACATGTTCAACAACATCCGACACACACCTTATGTCGCTGGTAACAAGCAAGGCGGAGTTCAATACTTTGCTCCTGGATTTGCTCAGCAATACGGCTTTGAGACGCAGATCGTTGCTGTGTTGTATGCGTTCTTGGCCTTTGGAGCGATCTCGTTGTCCATTAAGGCACCTCGCATTGCTGATCCGACGAAGCAGCTCCTGTCTATCGGCACTTGGGCGGCTGTGGTCTGGTGTTTGTTCAGTGTGCTTATGTTTGTGTTCCGGTTCAAGAACGGTGGATATCCAGTTTCACTGCCGCCGATGTCAAGGTAGAGAGATACACCTATTATAGAGTATATAAAAAAAAGACGTGTGTACAAAAAATGGGAGTGGTTACGGCTATAAATGCATTTAGTTAAAATATCTTGATTGTAATTCAGAGAAACTAGTTTCCAGTAATGCAAGTAATGTAGTCTGCTGCATATGACTATACCAAGACAAACTCTAGTAAAGCATAGCAACCGAAAGCAGCCAATAGTATACACATAATTATATCCATGAGGACACCGGACCCAAACCAAAGAAAGCCAAATATCAAATATGAGTGCAAAACCAGATAAAACAGCGCGCCGGAGTCAAAAAAAAAGCACACACACACACACACACACACACGCACACCCTATTGTCTCATAAAATCTCCGCCGAGTCGTTCTTGGCGGCGACCGGCGCATCGTCCATTTCGTCCTGCAACATGACGTCGTATAACCTATATATAGGACCACCGGGTTGAACGGCAGCATGAGGAACGAGTTCAAATGCTAATGCCATATCTTCTGCCGTGACGACATTATCCGCCTCGTAACGCGGCCGCTTGGGTTTCTTAGTCCCGTTCGAAAGACTTGTGAGCTTCTGAACCGCCTGCCCAGGAGGAGCTAAAAATGCTGCACTAGCGCCATTTCCGGAATCAGAGGAGGATGCTGATGTTGTGGTTGATGACCGAGAACCAGGAGGCGGAGGGGCCATCGAAACAAACGAGGTATCCGACATTTTCTTATGTGTCGAAGGTCGTACTCTGTCAAACAGCTGTTGCAAAAAGTCGCGCATGTGGTATTCTAGTCCTGCGAGTATAATATCTGGTACATCTGTCGAAACGCCGTCAAGTAAACCGTGCTCATACGCGATTCCGAGTAATCGCGATCGTAAACTGTCCCCGTCAGGTAATTCAAATGTCTCGGTCGAAAGTGGCACATGATAGCTCTGAGTGATATCTTGTGAAATATCTGTATATAATTAGCAAGATAGCTTTGACAGTTCACAAATCTGTCACGCTTACTTGTTTTCGATTTATCCTTGTCTTTAAGAGTCGGGATAACCGGCATTTTAGCTTGCCGAGTGAGCAGAATAGTCGAAGGAGCCGGTCCTTTCTTTCCTGCGTCCTGTACAAAATTATCAGCTTCAAATCCTCAATTCCAGCCACAGAAAAACCACATAAAAACTCACCCTCGTGATTGCTTTTATCCGCCTCCGCTCTCGAGGCGTAAATCCCATAATCTCCGCCTTCAACCGCGACACAACAGGGTCACCCGCATTCTTAGACGACCTAGACGGCGCATCTTTGGCCCTCGTGTTCCATGCAATCAGTCCATTCATCGACGGCGGTGCATCTCTGAGCGAATTCGCAAGATTGGCTAATAAAAACTGATTATGCATACGAATCATGCTTTTCTGGACCAATATCTCCGATAGTTCAGTCTCAAGCTCAGTCCGAGTAAGTCTACCGGTCAAAAAATCCGTAATCACATCCCGATATCGCGGCCATTTCTCGCCCAAAACCCGTCGAAACTCTGAAATCAGCGTCTCGGTCTCGATTCTCCTGGCTGGTCGTTGTGGTCTTGACGGGGTATTACTCGTCGTGCCCCCTGGAACTGCTGATGATGCGGTAGGCGTCATTGCGCCGCCACCACTGGCGTTAAGACTGTTTGACTTTATCAAGCCCGGTTGCGGCGATGCACGAGCGGATGAACTGCCGTTCATCGCGGCGGGACCTGATATTGAGGGCGTACGGGAGGCTGGTTGGGCTAACATTTGGGCCTATCCTTCAACTTCGACGATCTTCAATCAAATCTCACGCAAAACGGCGTACAAATCGACACACGATATCAAATCGATGAATGGCGCACAAATTGTAGGCAATTGGTCGAATATCGCGTAAAGCCTAAGTCAAACTCCGAACAAACCGCTATACTCGTCACGACGCGCCGCTGCTGTTCCCTGAAAGCCCAGAAATAACAAAAAGGCTTCCGGGCTCCAAATTTGAGTAAATACACCAATCCAATCTAATAAAATTGATTGGCCATTGATGGGTACACTGCAGAATAGCGATATGTGGATGTAATATGCCGAATTAGTACAGGTTAAACAAGGATTGGAGACGATTAGAAAGCTATGCTGCACACGGTGTTTAGACGGATAAACATTCAAATGCATAGTGTTGCAATAGATATGCCGTGATGTATGCCGTTTCTAACCGCTACCCTCGCAAGTGAAGAAGTTCCCGTTTGGCTAATAAATTTTATGGGTAAGTTGATAACTGGCAAACTATGATGTCAATCTCAGAGGAACTAGTAACAAAAAAGATGAAACGTCAAGCCAGTTGACGAGACAGCTAAAACAAGATGCTCATTATAGATTACAGGATCAACTCAGACTCATTTCTAACCAACAACCCATGCTCGCCCAGATATTGCTTAACATCAGACACCTTATACTCTCCTCTATGAAACATACCAGCGCCCAACGCAGCATCTGTCGTCGTCTTCTCAAACACTTCGAGGAAATGTTCCGGCACACCTGCGCCAGATGACGCAATAACTGGAATCGTAACAGCGTTCTTGACATCTTGGATCAATTCAAGATCAAATCCAGAGTTCGTACCATCCTTGTCGATACAGTTAAGCAAGATCTCGCCTGCACCCATCTTCTCAACTGCTTGTACAAGCTGAACGACGTCCATGTCCCGCGTCTCACGGCCACCTTTGATCGTGCATTGGTACCAAGCATAGTCCTCGCCATTCGGACCGGGTGTAGCTACTTTGATTGCGTGGTGTGTAGTATCTTCAGGCGACTTCACGTAAACCCGTTTCGGATCAACAGAAACCACCACAGCCTGTGCGCCATACGCGCTCGAGATCGTCTCCATAGCAGTCACACCCGAAAGCACTCCTCCTCTCGCGTAAAACTCCTCAGCAGCAATCACGGCATCACTTCCAATCGACACTTTATCAGCGCCGGATCTGAAATACATGGACGCGACATCCAGCGCCGAAATCTTCGTCCCGTCCGGATCAACGATATCACGAATCCCACCTCCGATCGTTAGCGGTACAAACACAGTCTCACTGGTCTTGCGCAAAATCTCAAGCATCGGGGTATCAGCCAGCGGGCAATTTCGGAATGACGTGATATTGAGAAACGTAACCTCGTCCGCGCCATCTAGGTAATACCGTTCAGCCATCTCGACCGGTTTACCTAGATTGCGCACTTGTCCACCTGCACTAGCAGTCGCTCCCTTTTCTCGCACATCGTATTGATCGCCTTTAGTCACGACTAAATCGCCTTCGTCGTTCGTACGCACATCAAGGCACGCGATAATTCGCTTCGTAAGACCAGGAGTTCCAATGCTGACCGCCGCTGCAGCTGAAATCGTATCTCCCTCCAAAAACGCCTTCAGCACGCGTAATCCCGCTACGCCACTCTTCTCCGGGTGAAACTGAGTCGCGAAAACGTTATCCTTGTACACGGCACCAACGAATTCCTCCCCATTGTAGTTTCCCGTCGCGACAGTCCATCCTTCTCTCACAGCGACCTCCAAATCCGCACGATACGAGTGCACATAATAGTATTTGCTCTCCGCACGCAGACCGTATAACCCTTGCACCTCAGGACCGCCCAACACCTTAGCGGAGTTCCACCCGATATGAGGCACGGATTTGGTGGAGTCGTCAAATTTCCGCAGGTCGTCGGGAATCACACCAAGACCCTCGACGCCGGGAGACTCCGTTGAGCCGGCGAAAAGGGCTTGCAGGCCCACGCAGATACCCATTATCCGGCGACCGGAGGCGATGTAGGATTTTAGTGGCTCCACGAAACCTCGCGAGCGGAGCTCAGTCACGACGTGTCCAAAATTGCCGACACCGGGGAAAAGCAGAATCTAGAGCTAGTCAGTCATATAATCTCCACCAAGAAAAGAAAAAAGTGTAACCCACCTCAGCGTCGTCAAGTCCATCGCTAGGCGTCTTGATCCATTTAACCAGGTATCCAAGTTTCGTGAGCGCGTTGTACAACGACCGCAGATTCCCACTTTCGAGGTCGAGTACGTAGATTGCTTTAGAAGCCGTCATGCTTGCTTGAGGGTGTATAGCACCTCCAGTAGTTTCTTTCCTGTGTATAGTTGGTGTGCCAAAATTGTAGCGCAGAAGTGGGTGCAGATGCGAATTTCAAGGTTGGGAGATGACTCGAATTTGTCGGGGTTGGGGTTAAGTCGGGATTTTTACGCCGCTGGCATTCGACCCGGGCAACATCTAGTTATAGCGAGACAGAAGAGAACAATCGGTATGCATGTACGTATATTTAATTCATAACTATAGATCATCCAACACAAACTCCATATAGCGATAGCTAAGCATGTTACAAGCCGGACAAGACCCTCAACTTAGAATAGAAGCTGTCAATATCAAGATACGTTCCCTTGAGCCATCTCCCAAACTCCTTCTCAACCCCACCTTGTTCCAGCTTAAACTCCCGTCGACTATGCAGCACCCGCCGATTCATAAACAAAGCAACCACGCCCGGCTCGAATTTCTCTTCAAATTGCTCACTCGGGTCGTAGATTATCTCCTCGAATTTCCTGTAGGCGCGTAAGAACTCGCGAAAGGCTCCATGGGTCGTCAGGTTGGATGATTCAAGAGAAGATTGTGAGACCAAGTGCTCGAAAGGCGCTTGGAACGGAGGCGAGTAGTTTACACATTTGATTTTGACTTCGGGGAGCGACGGGTGGTGTTGTCGATAGTATAAATCCAGTTCAATCAACGGTCTCGTCTGCGTGTAATGAAACCCATCATTTCGATAATGAAATGTGAGCGGGAATGAAGCCAGCGCGTTAAACGCGGCAGGATCACGGTCTCGCAGAAGATACGCTGCGCGGAAGGAGTCCGCGTAGACTGATTCTCCGCCGTTCGCCGTGTTTGAGATGCAATGAAGAAGCTGCACGCCCGGCGGTGATTCGTAGTACAAAAGATCCATGTGGAGCGGCAAGTTGACAGAGGTGTATGCAATATTTTTGGCGTCGGGAAGCGCAATGACGTCCCATGAGGTGCCGTAGAATGTCTCTTTGATGTAGCCGATCTTTTTGGCGATCTTTTCGACAACGATCTGACCGTCGTCGTCTCTTTCCTGGGCCGGTGCACCGGTGACAAAGGCTAAACCAGTGCTATAGAGGCCCATTACGACGTCTTTGAAGCCTTTTTCATTGTTGAGATATTCGTCGTACGACCGCCGGACGAGGCTTTGCTTCAACAGCGCTTGATTCCAGAGGACTTGCTCGCTGTCAAACTTCCAACGCGCGTTGTACCTCAACAGCGGTGACCCGAACCGCTCAAGATCATTCATAGAATACTCGCTAGCATGATCCGGATATCCGTCTGCCTGCCAGGATATCGAGACCAGCTCGCCATCAGGGGAAGTGGATGTCACGCGCGGCCGCACGTCGAGCGGGAGAGACGCGGTCGAGAAGGACTTTTGGTGAGAGTGCGGGTCGAGACATTGCGGACAGGTGCAGGCGTCGCGCAGAAAGACATTGTCGAAGCGGGTTGCGTGGGGGATGATTTCGTCGTCGTGAATGGGCTTGTGGAGCGGGCTGTTGGTGGGGTGATCTTGGCCTCCCCGGACGGCCGGAGACGCGGGCGCGGTTGTGGTTGTGGTGGAGTATGGAGCGAGGCGGCGGTATGCGAGTCGTAAACTGCTATTAGGAGAGAGCCGGCGGGCGATGTGAGGAACGAGGGCCATGGTGTGCAGCCATGGGTATGTATTGTGGTATTTGTGGTGTAGCTGAGGAGAGTATCAGTTAGCATGAAGCCGTGGTTGAGAGTTCAGGGGTTAATCGCATGCGGCGTCGTATGAGAGTCGAAGCACTGAATGTTGATCCTGGTGTTTTTCATAAGTTCATATGATGCCAGACTTGCTAGTTGGTGTACTTGATAAATGATAGTCCTCAGTACTCACTGGCCACTGCTCGGACTAAGGTCTAAGCAATAGTAGTAAGTAGTTGTAGTTGATAAGTGACGCCAAAAGTAAACAAGGCAACGATGAAAGCTCCCTCCGCCCGCGCTAGATGTTCTTCTCTCCAGGACCCGCGGCGCTTCTCTTGCTCTTCAGTCGCTGACTCGTGTCTCATTGCTCTGTAATAGCAATACTACCAGAGTAATTCGTTGTAAAGAATAAAGGACGAGAAGAGCGCGCAGAGATCCGGCATCGAAGTCGCGTCGGCTGCTTGCCGCGGCAGCGTCGGAAGTCCGCTGCGTGCGGCGAGCGCTGTTCGTCTCTTAAATCTCTGACTCGACCCGCAGTCTTTGTTTGCCTCCCCAAGTCTGTATATATATCTTTATCTTCGTGCATCTATACATATATAGGTTGTAAGATCTAGCGTATACTGTGACATACATCTACTTGCACGCAATCTCAATGATTCGACGACTCCCTCTTCGCGCGCTGGTTCGCGCCGCGACCGTCAAGAATGCCGCTCCACGAACAACCACCCGCGCCTTCATTCCGCAGGCGAACCGCTCGCCCGCCTCGCCGATGCGACGAACCGTGACCTGGCTTGAAGCACTGCACGCCCGGGAAGAAGGCCGACCGGCGTCGGTATCGTCGTTCGTGACCGACAAAACCGAGACGTTGGTCGAGGACCGAACGATGGACGACTCGCACACGGCCATCACGCTCGATTTCAAGGAGGACGAGTGGCTGTTGGACGCGTACGTCAACTCGCAGGGGAAACTGCGGATTGGCCAGATTTTCCAGGATCTGGATGCGTTGGCGGGCGTGATTGCGTACAAGCACTGCGCGCCCGCGGATCCGACGATTGTTACCGCGTCTGTGGACCGGATCAGTCTGTTGAAGCGACTGACTGTGTTGTCCGACGTCGAGCTTTCCGGAAACGTGACGTGGACTGGTCGCTCGTCGATGGAGATCACAATCAAGGCGCGCACAATCACGGACGGCGAAGTGTTTCTCGTCGCAAACTTCACCTTCGTCGCCCGGCACCCGACGACCGGCAGATCGTTCCCGATCAACAGACTTGTGTGCCGCGACGACTCTGAGCGACAAGTGTTTGCCCGAGCTGAACAGTACAACGCGGCCAAGAAGCGTGCGGCCAAGATCGGGGGATTACTAGAAGCGCCGCCGAACGAAGAAGAGGCCGGCATCGTGCACGCGATGTGGATCCGCCAAAAGACCTACGAGGACCCTGATTCCGGGCTGGAGTTACCCGCCGGCGTAGCACTGATGCACGACACCGCCATCGCTTCTACTATGCTCATGCAACCGCAGTACCGTAACCGCCACAGTTACATGATCTTTGGTGGATATTTGCTTCGTCAGACTTTTGAGCTCGCGTACTGCTGCGCTGCCGCGTTCTCGCACGGAACTCCGCACTTCATTTCCCTCGACCAGACAACTTTCCGGTCACCGGTCCCTGTGGGCTCAGTGCTCTATTTGACCGCCACCGTCGCATACACACAGCATAAACCCAAGTCACCGACGGGCTCACCTGCCGGGACGTTTGTGCAAGTTCGCGTCGACAGTACGGTCCGCGATATCCAGCACGGCGGCGCCGCCGAGAACTCGGGATCGTTTACGTACACGTACTTTGTCGAGAACAAGACCGTCTCGGTCCTGCCTGTTAGTTACACTGAGGCGATGCAGTATGTCCAGGGCAGACGCAGTGCGATTGAGAGTGCAAGCTTTGGCGACGCTCTGCGCGGGTTAGACGCGATTACCTCAGCCTCGGACGGAGGTGAGGGCGCGACTCTGCTGTAGTTGGTCAGTCTATTTGGGGCTTTGGACGGCGAGCTGAGGTGCGAGTTGAGTTGATGGCAGATTTGGAATAGAATACGAACAGGCGGAACTTCGGTCATCAATTTTGTATTGTCTCAAGATGTTGTACTCAAAAGATCTATAACATTGCAACTTGACAACTTCACAACTTTGCAGGATGCCTCACATATACAACGCCGAAGTGCATGGCCACATACTTTACCCTTATCCGCCGTATGTCTCAGCATCTTTCTTTTCGTTGTCCCTGTGACAGCGAGTCGGCGACTGCCACGAATCTTCATAAGTAGGTCAATATGCTTGTCACCTTTAATCTAGCCCTTCCAGCGCGTGGGCGTGGTCCCCCGGCCATCAAGAGGTCGCATAAAACGCAGTCGACCGGTGTAGAAGCCAATTCAAAGGCAGCTCGCGGGTTATGTTGACATTTTTGACAGGGCGATCATTAATCACGTGCACGCGCACGTGTTTGTCACGTGTCTGCAAGTCCCTGGCACAAGCCCCTTAAAGTGTCAGGGCCGAGGCGGCCTCGATTCTTCACTTCACCACAATTCGGGGGCCCTCGGAGCTGCCCGTTTTCTTTGTTTCCTGCTCTGTACACGACCCTCACCTCCCTCGCCGCATCCCTCCCCCCTCCCCGCCTCGCACCCCAGCACAAACCTCCCGCAGCCAGCCGTGGGCATGCCCGACGCTCCGCTGCGCAGGCACCGCCCTGCGTCCCTGGCCCTGGCGGCCTCGTCGACCGCCACGCTGCCGTCGCCGTCGCCGTCGCCTTCACCGCTAGCCTCAGTGTTCCCGCCCACGACCACCACAATCCCGACCTCCCCGGCCGGCGTGGCTCGCGAGCCGGTCCGGCGGCCGCCGAGCTTGTCTGTTTCGTCCGGCTCGGTTTATACGCACTACTCGGCTGCTGCGCAGTCGCCGCACCATAATCCGCACTATCAGGCGCACTTGGCATCGCTATACGCCAGCCAGCACTCGGCCATCATCACGCCGCCGGAGGATTACGAGTCCAAACAGCTCGGTCAGCCCGCTCAGATTCTGCAACCGGATTCTGCGCCGTCGCCGTCTTCGACTTCGGCGGAACTCATCGATAATATTATCGATGGGCTAGATGACGAGGCCTCGGTCGCAGCTACAGCTTCTTTGCTGGCGTCTGGCACTGCAGATTCGGATATCTACCTCGATGGAGCGTTCGACGTCGCACGAGATGCCGCGTCATCCGACTCTGCTACGACGTCGCACTCGCCTTCGCCAGCTACCGCGCCGTCGTCGTCTTCCTCTACATCCTCCTCCTCACCGGCTTTGCTCAGTCGCGCAATATTCAAGAAAATCGTGCCCGCCAAAATCCGGCTCGGTCTCAAGCGTCGCATGTCTGCGCCGATTTCATCCTCATCCGCGCTCTCTATGACTGCCCCGTCTTCACCGTTTGCGCAACCCGTCCCGCCTCCGCAACCGCCTATCGCGTCACCACATTCTCGCACTATCCGGCCAGGCGACAGCTACTTTGACCTCCCCATCGCATCCAGCACGAATTTAGAGACGGGGGAATACGTGTCAGCGACAATGAGCGCAAGCACGTCGCGGCGGTCTCTGCAACTACAGCCGTCCGCGGTCCCATCGCCTTCAGTTGTCAACGTCACGTCGACTCCGTCAACACCTTCCCACGCCAACGCTGGTCCAGCGTCTCCGAGCATTTCAACAACCGGCTCAGCTACCCCTGCGTCACTCCCCACAGGCTCGACATCGGCCGTACAATCTTCATTCAACAATTCCACAGGAGGCGCAATCAGTCCCTCCGTCCTCGCCGCATCCGCAGCAATGTCCGCCGCGATTCTATCCAGCTCTCCGCCAATCCCGCCGTCACCACTCGCGGTAAACATCTTCACGGGACCTCCCGAGCTGTGTGATATTTCGTCGCCTCTTTCGCCGACGCCGATTCAGCAGCAGCCGTCGCATTCGGCTAGTAGCAGTACTAGCGCCGTTGTTGGACCGCCTTCGAGCGCGGGATCGGGGTCGGGGTCGGGGTCGGGATTGGGATTGGAACCGCAGGCAACGTTATCCTGGGCTGCGACTCCTACTGTCGCTTCTTCTGCCGCCGCTGCTGCTATTACAAGTTCACCTGCGCAGACGCAGCAACAACTTAACCAGCTACATCAACGGTTACAGATCCAGCTACGACTTCAAGAATCCGGGAGTTCGCTGCCTACGGTCGCGTACGAAAACAGCACAGAGCAATTCACAGGCACGGCGGAATCTCAAACTCCCGTGCATCCGCTTTCTCTGCCCGGGTCCGGTACATCTACGATAATTTCCCCACCGCCGCTGCCACTGCCTTCACCGCCGCAACTACCAGAAGAATCGTCACCTGCGACAGTACAAGAAGACGAGGAAGAGTCCGAGCTAGCTGCGCTGTTCAGGAACATGCTTGCGGAGGACAACGCGTTTGAGGCAACGGAGGAGAGATTGAAAGAATCCGGATGGACGTCTGATGCTGAGTTGGCTGCGATACGGAAGAATCGAGTTGCAGCGCGGTTGAAGTGGGAGAACGCGATAGCTGCGTGTACGCAGTGATCGTTTTTGTTTTTGGTCTTGATATTTCTAGATTTGGGTTTTTGTTATCATTTTACACCGGTGTTTTTGTTTGTTTTTGTTTTTGCGTGAACTTGCAAAAGAAAAAAGTCTTGGAATGCGAAAATGTCTGTCGGGTTATTTTTGTGTAACTTACATGTTGGAGTTTGATTTACTAGAAATCTATAGTTTGATACAGTTCTTTCTACATCAGTGGCAATCAATACAGGTCTAGTTAGTAGAACATCGCTTACAGGTCAGCCTGGTCATCAGTGATTCTACCCCGCTCTACTCCTAATACAATTCACTTTTTTTTGATCTAAGGTAAGTTAAGTTTACTTTAGTAGTAAACACGATAATTCGATAAAGAGTAAAGAGTGAGTATAGTTAAGATGTAACAATGATGCGATTGGTGCCCGCACGAGATCGAGAGTCGGGGTCTCGACCTTGGATTCGGAATCTGGATCGGGAGACGCGCAATGCGAGACGGTGAATGCGAGGCTTGCGACCCTTTGCGAGGACAGTAGAAACAAGAAAGAGCATTTTATCGCGATTAGACAGTCCCAGCTCAGCCAGGTCGGTTAGATCGAGCACAGTCGAGCACTGAGGGGGTGTACTTGTTACTTGTTTGCGTAAGGTTCGCCGCCGGAACAATGTGACCGGACCGGAGATTAAAGCGATTGAACTGCGGGAACAACGAAGCTCCGGATTTCTGAGTTTGACCAAGTATGGTTTACCGTAAGGAGGGAATCAAGGGATAAAGACTGAAGAGCGAGACATGCCGTTACGGCTTGCTTTTGCGTCGCGATAACGGCCGGAAAGGGGAGGGAAGCTTGATGCAGACATCCGACGGGTTTGCCGGGTTCCTGCTGGACCAAGACGCGTCTGGGTGCACTTTGCAGTCTGCATTTTGAAGTTGTGAAGTGAGCTATCGTGAGAAATGAGATGTGAGGCAGTAGTAAGAGTTAGAATTAGCGAATTCCGAGAAAGAGCTCGGCGCGGGTGGACTGGCCAGACTCGGGTGATTCCGGAGCGGGAGCGGGTGTTGTTGTCGTGTTTCACGATGTCTTACGGCGGTATTCTGGTAGTTTTTGGCGGAGTTTGGTTGTTTGCGGTAGTGCTAGATGCTGCGAGGACGCGCAGCAGGCCAGACCGACGCAGCGCGGGGAAGCGAGGCGGGGAAGGCGGGGATGCCGGGGCAGCAAGAAGCGAGTCGGGAAGATCCGGGCGTCGTCTTCCGGTTCCGGCGTGGCGGGGACATTGGCGGAACTTCAAGCGAACTTGGCTTCGGCGAGCGAGCTTGTGCAGGGCTTGGTGTGCTAGCCAGTACTGTACGAGTAGACTCGTGATTGTCATATGTCATATGAGTGAAGACAGCAGTCAACAAGTAAGAGAAGACGCAGGTGGGCTGATCAATGAGCCCGACGACCGCAGCGGACCAACTGCCATAGCAAGCAGCGTCGCCGGAAGCGGCGCTGCGCCCGCACTGCTTTCGGCCTTTCACTGCTTTGTGTTTGTATTTCAGTGCTAATGAGGACAACTGACTCGCTGCTCAAACGAGCCTGATACTGACTATGCGGTCAGCTCACCCCACAACTGTAGTGGCCGCACAGTGGCGCCGCGCATCGGCTACGGCCGCCGTTCTGGTGTTGACATCAGATAACAGTCACAGCTCACAGCTCACAAGTCACTCTTCTCTTCTCTTCTTCTCTGTTCTCGTCTCTTGCATTGTCCGTCTTCTCTTTCTCTTTACCTGCTACAGTGCTCTAGTGACTAGTCTTACGAGAGCAGAGTAGAACAGCTTCGTAATGGAAGACGACGTGGGGAAGACCACAACCAGGCTCGTGCGCCGGCGCGGCTCCGGTGGAGTTTAGGGTTCGGCCAGAACTCTAAGTTTCACGCGTTTGCACCACCAAACACGAACTTCCAGGCAGGTCAGGTGTGACTGCTTTGCTCCCCAACTGTAACTACCAGTCAGCTGCTGCTGCTGGGGAGGTGGCCCTTGCCTGGTCCTGGCCGCCTATATATACCCTCCTGCCCTCCTCTTCCTTCCCCTCTGTCAGACTAAACACACTATACCATGACCGCCTCCCCCTGGCACGCGCGCCTGCGCACCCACCTGGCCTCCCGCGTCTCGTCCCTCAAGCCCCCCGGCCACGCCGTCTCCAACCCCATCCCGGCCCTGCGCTCGCTCAACCGCAAGCAGTGGCTCTTCTTCCTCGTCGCCCTCGCCGGCTGGACCTGGGACGCCTTCGACTTCTTCACCGTCTCGCTCACCGTCACGCCCATCGCGGCCTCGCTCGGCTGCACCGTCACGCAAATCACCTGGGGCATCACGCTCGTGCTCATGCTGCGCTCCGTCGGCGCCGTCGTCTTTGGCCTGCTCGCCGACCGGTTCGGACGGAAATGGCCGTTCATCGCAAACTGCGTGCTCTTCATCGTCCTCGAACTCGGCACGTCGTTTGTGCAGACTTACCAGCAGTTCCTCGGCGTCCGCGCCATCTTCGGCATCGCCATGGGCGGCATCTACGGCAACTGCGCCGTCACGGCCCTCGAAGACTGCCCCCTCGAAGCCCGCGGTATCATCTCCGGCATGCTTCAGCAGGGCTACGCGCTCGGCTACCTCCTCGCCGTCGTCTTCAACCGCGCCTTAACCACAACCACCCCGCACGGCTGGCGGTCGCTCTTCTGGTTCGGCGCGTGCCCGCCGGTCCTGATCATCGTCTTCCGCTACTTCCTCCCCGAAACAGACGCCTACGAAGCCCGTCGCCATCTCGAGCGCGTCGACCCGCGCGCCGCGTTCGTGCAGCAGGCGAAACGCGGTCTTCGCGATTACTGGCACGTGTTTATCTACATCGTCGTCCTCATGGCCGGGTTCAACTTCATGTCCCACGGCTCCCAGGACCTGTACCCGACCATGCTCGACGTGCAGCTTCAATTCGGCACAGACAAGTCCACCGTCACGATGGCGGTCGCGAACCTCGGCGCCATCGCAGGCGGAATCATCATCGGCCACGTCTCGGACTCGTTCGGTCGGCGTCTGTCAATCATCATCGCATGTATCCTCGGCGGCGCGTTGATCTATCCCTGGGCATTCGTTCGCAACAACGGTATCATGGCCGCTGTCTTTTTCCTGCAATTCATGGTCCAGGGCGCGTGGGGCGTCGTACCAATCTACCTCTCCGAGCTCTCCCCGCCCGCCCTGCGAACATTCGTTGTCGGCGTCGCCTACCAGCTCGGCAACCTAGCCTCCTCAGCGTCCTCCACCATCGAATCAACAATCGGCGAACAGTTCCCGCTACCAACCAGCCCAGGCTCTACCGTCGTTCGTTACAATTACGGCAAAGTCATGGCCATCTTTATGGGCTGCGTCTTTGGATTCGTTATCATTGTTACCTTTTTCGGACCGGAGTCGAGGGGCGTGCCGCTTACGGGACTGGATGCGGAAGCTACCAGAGCGCTTGAGAAACAGGCCTCGTTGGAGCATAAGGAGACTGATCTGGAGCGGCAGACTACGTTGGCCGCCAAGCCCGAGTAGTTTTTTTGCACTATTTGTTTGTTTTGTCTGTTGTAATTGGCGCGCGGTATACCTGATCTTTGTTTTGGTCTAAAATAGACTTGTTAAAATACACTTGAATTATCAATAATCACAAACACCATCTGCAAATGCACATGCACATTAGTTAACACACAGTCTACCAATTCACGACAAATCAAACCCAGCGCCAGCAGTCACGGCAAACAGCAATTTACTCTTCAACACGTCCTTGCTCGTATACCTCGGTAGTTTCAACATATTCACACACGTCGACGCCGTCGGCAAGCGGTCTTGCATCAGTCCGGACTCGCGGATCGTGAATGCCGGGTTTAAGGAGGAGAAGCCTTGTAACGGTGCTCGTGAGACTGATGTCACGAATTTCAGCACTGCTCTCACGTCCCTAATTTGTTAGTAAAAGCAACAGTAAAAAAAAATGGAAAAAGGACATACTCATCGCTCAACTCCTCGACAACTTCCCAGAAGTACTTGACAGTGATATCATAATCCGAAAATCCACCATACACAGTATTCCGCTTCCAATCCTCGATATCAATCGGCAACGCAGCACCGCCCACCAACGTCTGCATCTCATGCGGGCCAAACATGACCAGCCAGCTCGGACTCAGCAAATCGTTCATTCCTCTCAAAAAAGCTGATGTTTGACTGTACAGTTCCTTGTTGAGCTTGTAGTCCGCGACCGCGTGAATGTATTGTAATCTGTTGCTGTTTGTGACTGAGACTGAACTGCCGCCGCGGATTAAATCGATCGTTGTCCCGTGTGCGTCTGTAATCGTGAAATTCAGCCCGAAAACAGACTCCACATCCCCGTCAAATCGTTTCAATTTGATCAATCCACGATACAACTCAGCGTCAAGACTCCATAAATCATCAAACGTGTTTCGAAACCCGGATCCAAATATCGAATGACTAGAAACCTGCCACTTGCTCAGGAAAAAATGCGCAAACGAGACTTCGACTAGGATACCCTGGTACACCGCTTTACCGATAATCCGTCCCAGAAACTCAAACCGCGCAAGCTCGTCAGCCGACGTCGCGCTCGGGTTCGGGTACAGCATGTTTTCCGAATTCTCCAGAAACAGGCCCCTGGCAGGGTCAAACCCGTCCCGACAAACACCGACCAAGAATTCCTTCGTAATCCCGCCACCATCAATCCCAGCCTCGACACCAAACTCGTTCAGAAACGTGATTCCAATCAAACTTTTCAGTTCGCCTCGTAATTGGTTAAGTTGGTCAAACGCGTCTTCGAGCATATGTTCACGGCGAATCTCGGCCTTGTGGCGGCGGTAGCGGAGTTCGTAGTCCCTGTCAAGTCCGATCTTTTGGCGGTCTAGGGAGAGTGATTTATCCAATATGTCAACTCGCGTGGCAAACGGTAGCACGAACGGGACTTTTTGAAGAATCTCAAGACGGGGGGTACTCGTCATCCGTTCTTTGAGATCTTGTCTTGCCGCATCGGATGACTTGCCCTTCTCAATAATCAAAGCTTCATCTTCGTCCTCATCGTCCGACGAATCCGATAATAAAACGCCATTAGAATCTTCATGCTCATCCCGATACTTCGATACTTTCTCCTCGTCAAGAACAGCCTGTGCCGCAAACCCAGGTCCATCGATCTCCTTCTCCATCAACCAATACCCTTCCTCCAAAAACTTGCGTCTTGAATCACGATGATACAGCTGTCTCATAATCCCAACCGCATCGGTCTTCAACTTATTCAAAGTCAATGACGAAGTCGCTGCTAATTGAACTCTATTATCCCCTCCTTTCCCAATCTTAATCAGACTTCTACCTTGTTGAATCGGAGGTGAAATCGGATCTGCGTTCGCAACCACGAGTAACACAAAACTCTTCAGAAACGCTCCTAATTGCTGAACCTGATCCAACGAAAGCCCGTACTGGCTATCATCAAAGAACTCGTCGTCGTCAGTCATAATCATCCAATGCCAGCACACATCGAGAAATAACGCCAAAATCTCCCATTCCTGAATCGCGGCTTCGAAGTCCTCGTCCGACGAGCATACGGGGGTCCATAACGTTCCCCGAGCGGGTTGCACTGAAGAATAATTCCCGCCTGAACTGATGATGATGCGGAATATCGTCGATGACTGCAATGTTTTGAAGAATAACGGTAACGTGTACTCCGGCGTTAGATACAGGTAATACCGAACCACGCTCGTCTTGCCCGGCCAGATCCGTACTAACCCGACGAAAAAGACACATGTGGCAAGATACTGCTCCCGCATATCCTCTTCACTCGTCGGCGACGTCAAACCCTCGCGAACAGGCGCAACCACCATATCAATCGTCGCCCGTTCTTTCAGGATCATGACATTCTCCACAATAAACCGATCAATAGAATTTTTCCCCGTATTTACTTTCTCATCACTGGCAACAGCCTTGGCGAGCCGTTTCGCACCGGCGACGGATAAAGTTGATAATAGTCCTGAAATTCCACGCATAAGCGGAACGCTCAACATCGGTCGTTGTCGGGTACGTGGATTGCGCCAAACGAATAGTACATTCGACAGTAACCAAAGGATCCTAGAATCCTGTTCAACGGGCGATAGAAGATCAAACGTATACCGGCGTCCGGTCGCGTCCAAAACAGGTACGATGCGAGATGCGAAATCGATAATCTCTTGGACATAATACCGGACTTGCAGATCTTTGCCTGTGACTAGGAATAGTTTCGGGGTAGATAAAAAGTGCTGGATATATATCCGTACGGTCTCGTCTGAATCTCCCGCAGCAGTCACCGCGCTCGCTGCGTTGCGAGCGATTTTGGACGCAATCGAGACGTCGGGCGATTTATTAATCAACGTGCTATACGCTTCCAGCACACTAGCCAACGGCACACTTGATTGAACGACGTTCAATAATCGAAGATATGAGTCCAAGATCTCGGGATCAGGTGCACTTGCGACACTGGAGAGCAGCACTTTTGCGAGCCGGGAAGTTGTGGCTACAGTCAGCTTACTCGCGCAGTCTGTAGCCTTTTCCAGATCCAGCACAAGTCGCGCGTCCTCGGCTGCTGACGCGCATTTGCCAAAGAAAAATACAAACATAACCACGAGCTGATCACTCTCATCCTCGGTCCCATCAACCGTCATCATCTCCGTCATTTCCCGCGCCCGTTCAACAAACCGGTCCCGAACATCTCTCCGCGCGTCCGCAACAGCACAGCGACCGCGGTAGAATGATTGAATGCTGACCGCAGCTTTATACTTCTTCCGGGCACCTTCACGTTCCAACCGGGCCGCGGTGGCGTCTTTGAGAACTGATTGGGAGCTCCGGAAACTTGATGTTGAACCGCGCGCGAGGTTGACCTTACGGCTGTGTCGGAAGTTGCCAGAGAAATTGGGGGTCGACATTCTTGGAGTTGGGTCTTTCTCGGTGGTGGTGGATACGGCGTAGATAGAGGTGCTGAGATCAGACTGGAATGTGCTATATCGCTGATTTGAGATCGCGGCAATGCATCTGACAAGATCGCGCGAGGGTCTGAACGTCAGCTCAACTCTGCTAAATCCTTCCAATTCAGACAAACTCACAAGAACAGCACCGGTGCCGGCAATAGCTCTATTCACAGTTATACAATTGCAAGCGTGATAGGTCCTCAGGCTTACAGATCCAATGTTCCCGGGGATTCTGATCTGGAGACCCTCGTGCGGCGTGGGATCTGGCACTGTTATAGAAGGCAGCTAAATCTGGGTCCTGGAAGACGGTTCCAGCAAACTGTGACGGCCCGTGCAAATGCGCGCAGAATAACCGCCGCGGTTACAGCGCAACCCAGAAAACATCGCGCGACTTGCGCCGACGAGCGAAATTCGTGATTTTTCTCGGATTCGCTACAAATTGCAGTTTTACTGAACTACATATATATACTCCCTCCTCTCCCCACAAGTCCAATTCACGCGCGGTTACCTTGAAACCCACTCGCGCGAAGAGGAAGAGAGGTCGGGTATACACAATAATGCAGTCAGCACGGCTTTCCGCGCGGCGGATACGGCTGCCGTCAACGACGTCGACAAGAGCAGCGGCGGTGGTGTCTGTTCGGTGCCTGCATGCGACTCGATTGCAAAGCTCGCCTCTCTCACACCGGTTTTCGTCAGAGCCAATTACCAGTTCCCGATATGCTCGTCAGTTCTCGTCGAGTCGATTGGCGTTTAACGAGAAATCGCCGGTGGACAAGCCGGAACCGGCGGCGGCGGTGAGCGAGGAAGAGGTGTCGCCGGAAGTTGAGCAAGGAACGCCGGTGGAGGAAGTCCTGGCGCGGGACGTGGAAAGCGCTGGAAGTGCGCCTGAGGTGTTGAAGGAGACAAGTGGACCGGTGCGGGAGACGCTTGAGAGCGTGGACGAGGCGCCTGAGGTTGGTTCCGAGGCTGTGGAGGCGGAGGCTGCCGCTGCTGAGGATGCTGCAGAGGCTGTTGTCGAGCCGTTTTCCGAAGTTGAGGCGGAGGCTCAGGGGACACCGGTCAGTGAGTTTTTGGAGTCTGGCGAGTCGGCGGCGGAGGCCGGAGAAGTCGCTGCGGTTAAGCCTGAGTTTGTTCCGACGAAGGAACAGGCCAGGAAGGCCGAACTTGGCGCTCATCTGATCAACCTACGGGTCTCTGGTCTATCACTTGAGGACTACGTTGCGCGCACCGGCGTTACAGCGCTCAATGGGATACTGAGAAACGTCCAGACAGAACAGGCCAAGGTCAACAAGCAGCGCGCGCGGCTCGAGAAGAAGGTCGAGCCCGGCGTGCCGTCACCTTTCGACCCCGACTTCCAGGCTACCCAAGCGCGAAAACTGAAGGAATTTGCGCCGTTTGTGCCAAAGGAGAACGAGATCGTGCTGCATCTGGTCAACCTGGTCATGCGCGACGGGAAGAAGACGGTCGCGCAGAAGATCGTGAACGAGGCGTTTATCATCGTGCGCATGCGCTTGCTCCAGGATCCTGTCGAAGTGCTGCAGTTTATCGTCGAAAGCACACAACCGCTGGTCAAAATCACGCGGAAAAAAGCTGGCGCGAAGACGGTTCTGACGCCGAAGGCGCTTCGGCCGCGACAGCGTCACCGCCAGGCTCTTGACTGGCTGCTGGCCGAGGCCGCCAAGCGACCTTCGCCATCGTTCGGAGTCCGACTGGGCGACGCGATCGTCGCGATGCGCAAGGCCGTCGATTCGGGCGCTGCGCTCGAGAAGCGCGACGCGATCCACAGGATCGCGGTCGAGAACAGATCCACGATTCTCCGCGGCGGCGGTGGCGGTGGCGGCAAGCGGCGGATGTGAAGGCTTTGTGTGAATATAAATATAATCCGAGCGCGGTGGATGCTGTATATAGAACAATGCTAGCTATTTCGATACTTATATGGCCCATGATTTTCGTCGACATAGGGGAGGGGGGAGCGGCACGTGACTTTCCCTAAACGGCAGCCCGCAAACAACTTTGCTGGCAGCCACGATTCGGACCGCGCGGTGAGCTCGTGAACTCAGTTCGCGGCCTCGCAGTGCGCAGCTGCGTGTCACGCACGCGCTTTCCCCTGCAATCCGTGCGAGTCGGGCCCTCGAGAGCTCTTGCTTTATATACCCCTCCACGACATCTTCTTTCTACTATTCTATTTCTATTATACCCCAATATCGCCATCAAAAGCCGCGCAGTGGTCGCTTGCGTGTTAGATCCCCGCCCCCCGACGCCGGAAAGCAGCAAATGCCGGGAAGCCTGGGCACGCTCGAACTCGTCTTTGCCCCGCTCGACGTCATCGTCAGTCTCCGGTTCGGCGAGTGTCACGCACTGTTGGAGTGTTAACCAGCGGGCGGACTTCTACAGGGCGGGATAGCCATCGCATACATACAGCCCCGAGTGGCACGCAAGGTGAGCTGAGATCTGACGTCTGGTTGTATGCGGGGAAGGGGGAAACTAACTTGGTATATCCATGGTATAGCTAGCGCAGATGACTGGTTTCGATGAGCAAGTTGCGTCCGGGTCGGATTCGCATTTGACGGCCAGTGCAGAGACCGCAGAACGAGACGACGCAAGCAGCCGGTCAAAGACGTGGGTGCAGGTCCATTTATCGCACATGATGAAGCGCGCGGAAGATCAGCAGGCACCGGAACAACCGTCGGCTCCGTCAGTTCCGTCGCCGGCAACGGTACCTCTGACGCCTGAAGCTACGTCGGAGCAGATGAATATGGAAGAACGGCGGCGAAAGCGGGCGGGAAAGAAGAAAGTGGTACCGAGTGCGAAAGAAAAGCCCTACACGCATGCGCCTATGCCGGCGCGCTTTAGCCTTATTATGCCACCCGATAGTGACGAGTCTGATGAGAACGGTGAGTACCGGCGCGTGCTAGGAGATTGATTTAGGAACGTATATCTAACCAGCACAGAAGATGCAACAACGGTGGAGGCTGTCGCAGAATTTGCCGAGCCTGTACTCGTCGAAGCGGCGTCTGACGATAATCCTTTGGAGGATGTTGTTGATCTGATATCCGACCGAGTCGACGGGAACCCATTTCGCGATCCCGAAGAGCCGGTTAACGGGGCGACTATTGAAGCTATGGAGAGCTACATCCAAGAGGCTTTCATCGCGCCGGTACCCGTGCGCACAGACTCGGAGGAACAAGCAGGAGAAATGGTTCTCGATGCCAGGGAAGTCAGTGAAGTCAGCGAATCCGATCCGACATTGCCGACAAATCCCACCAAAACACTCGCTCGCAGCCAATTTGGGCTCAATAATCCGTCATGGTTCGAAGACGATTGGACGGGAAATTCGAGTTCTGGCAAGAATCAAGAGAACAGCCAGGAGAGCACCGCCATCGCAGAGCTTGACTCGGCAGAGACTCACCAGGAACTCGACCACGAACCCGGGATCGGACCGCTCATGGAAGACTCTGACGAAGCTGGAGCTATGTCAGATACCGCCTCAGAGAAGCCGACGCCTGAATATATCCCTCCGATGGCAAGCGCGTCTGAAGAAGGTTGGCGATTATGCTTCGAGGGCCCATATCCTCCGTATAAACCGCAAGCTGCCGAGATTGTCCGGATTCTACACATATTCCCGCCGATACTCCGTCGTGCGCTTCGGGAGGATTTGAATAACAATTACGAGTTATTCCCCATGCAACACACTCATGTTTCGAACCAAGAAGGCGACACCGGATGTCGTTTATGTATGTTCCAGCTCGAATATCTGCAAGTTGTCCGCGCAAACTACCTCGACTCTAAAACAAAGATGTTACAGCTTAACCTGGAGTATCCTAGAGAGGGGAAGTCAATACTGCGGCGGAAGGAACTTGACATGGCAGCGGCTCGGGCTCGTGTGGTGTCGCATGAGTGGACGGGGACTGAACCGGGATCTGTATTGATGAATGGGGTGTAAACCGCGCAGTGTAAGAGATGAGAAGAAGGATTGATGGTATCAGGCGTTATGATTAGGGAGTATACTGGGTTTTGGGTACGTAAACGTAGTAAACGGTTGTATACTGTATAAAGGGGTGTATAAGCTACTTTGCTCGCTGTAAATTTCAATCGTCAATTCTCAATTTTTATTCAGATATCTGATCTGCTCATCGATTAAAATATACAGCTTAAGAGCAGCAGGGCTATATGAGGGTTAGGGGCGTCATCATTTGACCGCCCCGACCGCCCAAGACAAGGGCTGTAACCGGCGTTATGAGAATCAAAACAAGCAGTATATGAGAACATATGTGATACATCGAGAATGTGGCTGGTAAGCTGGTTAGCTGAATTTTACTTATCCAATTATCTATGAGCTGTCGATGAGCAGACTCAGTGTCGCAACCGCCGTCTCAGGATTCTCGTACAACCGTACATGTCCTACTATACCCAACTGCACATTATACGGCCTGTCACTTTATTAGCAAGATGCAGAGCAGTCTTGAGTCAGTTTCACAGGCGTCGCCGTCCGTTTCTCTGGAAGTAAATGGAGTCAGTCACGGCACGAGTGAATCGAACGAGTACCGAATATTGAAGAAAAAAGTGAACCCATTTAAATACTTTGCCGTTGATGGAGTAGAGATGTGGGAGGGATACAGGCCCGGAGGATATCATCCATTGAAAGTCGGAGATGACTTGCACGGCGGGCGATATCGACTAGTCCACAAGCTCGGATACGGAGGATATTCGACTGTGTGGCTAGCTCGTGACTTCCAAGGCGCGCGATACGTGGCAGTGAAGGTCATGGCTGCCCATGCGAGTGATTCCTCGAGCGAGGCTAGCATTCTGCAATCTCTTAGTGATTGCACATCTGAACCGGGCAGTGAAATTTTTCTACCTCTTCTCGATGAATTCTGGGTCACCGGCATCAATGGGAAGCACAAGTGCATTGTCACCCCACCGGCGCGGATAAACCTATTAGCTGGTGCGGAAATATGGTACGATTACGGCAATTTCCAGCCTAAAGTAGCGCAGTCAATCATTGCTCAGCTTATTCGAGGCGTGGCTTTCCTGCATGGTCGAGGCATTGTACATGGCGGTAACTGAAGCTTTAAGTTAATCTTCGCTGGATCGTTTAGCTAACTTTTTTAAGACCTTCATCTAGGTAATATCATGCTCCAGTTTCCTGAGTCGCTTGATCGATATTCTTTGTCAGAATTATACGAGGAATTTGGAGCTCCAATGTCAGAGAAGATTGAACGTTTAGACGGATCGCCAGTGCCGGATGGAATACCTACGCTGGCCTTCCTTCCTGCTGATCTCTTTATTGGCAAAGGTGACGTTGTGTTGGGAGAGGAAACGATTGTCATCTGCGATTTTGGGGAAGCTTTTTACCCGCATAAAACTTCCAGGTTGTCATCCCACACTTTCCAACGACTTCGGCCGCCTGAAATTTTTATGTGGGAGGAGCCTCTGTCATTTGCCTCAGATATTTGGACACTTGCTTGCGATATTTGGGAGATCTTGGGCCCAACGATGTTTTTTGACCATCCTAACCCTGGTGGTATCGTCTTGCAGTGTGCCGACCTTTTTGGAGTTTCGCCACGCGAGCAAGAGTGGTGGATGAAGTGGGACAAGAGATCGCAATACTTTAACGAAGAGGGCGAGTGGGTGTCTAGCCGGCGTAAGCCTAATCAACTGGAATGGGACGCGTATCTCGAAGAATGCATACAGGAGGCTCGGAAGAGAGATGGCTTTGATGTCATGACGGAGAGTGAGAGCATGGCGTTGAAGGAGATGATGCGCACAACGCTAACCCTTCGGCCGGAGGACAGAGCGACAGCACAGCAGGTTCTGGAAAGTGACTGGATGAAGGGGTGGGGGCTGCCAGCTCTTGCAGAGAGCAGGAATATTTCTAACTCTGCGACTAGGGTAACAGAAAAATAATATAATCTATGAATCCAGTTTTCAGATATGAAGAGTGGATCAATCAACCGATGCGAGCTGGACTCAGAGCATGGGAGCCGATGGTGTAGTCACGCAAATTTATATTCGCACTCTTGAGTAGGCGCCGTCATGTATGGAATATAGTTACGTCAATCACGACAGCGCGTGATCAAGTTCTGACCGTGGTGGAAAGCGAGCGCATCTCGAGCTCGTGTGACTGGTTTTAGACCGACACGATTTCTGTCAGTGTATTAACTGAAAGCGTTTGTATTATACAAGTCTTGTGCTTCCTATTGCGACGTTCACCCGCGAGTGAACGCAATAGCCGCCGGAACACTATATGTCGAGGTTCAGACCATCGCACGAATCTGCCATGCAAATCAAAGTGAAACTCCAGAAGAAACTGTTCACGACTCCAAGAACCCATCATTCCGGTTCAGGATTGAGTTCACGATAACCCACCCGTCAGTCTCCGGAAAGTCCATAATCATAATCCCACACCGTCCCGTCGAATTTAACAACGCGTCACCCAACTCCGTCCTAACCCCGTTCGCAACCCGTTTAGGCCAGCACCTCGGATGCCAAAAATTCGCCCCCGTAGTAAAATTCAAAAACAGCGCGTCCGGATTCGTCGTACTCGTGGCCGCGCGCTGAATATGCCGCGCAATGTACTCTGCCTTTTGATGGATGTTCTCCGGTTTCAAAACTTCGCAGAAATCCTGCACGGCAAGCACGTCGCCGTCTTTGTAATCCGCACCGGTAGTGTTGTAACGCCACGAACTCGCTGGAAAACCGAAATGGTGCTTTGCTTCCTCCGCGCATCCGAAACGGCGGAAAAGTACAATCTTACCGCGCGCTTCGCCTAACCTCGGCATCCGCGGTTCAAGAAACCATCGACTGCGAAAGCCGCTGATGTATCCGTTCCATAAAAAAGATGAAAGCTCGTACGGCGAAAACGCAAATGGGCCTTCTTGCTTCAGCGACATGATCACGGTCTCGCGTGGATGTGTGGTGAGGAAGGTATCGACTTCTTGAAGTACTGAACTTAATTTGACTGCGCCTGCAAACGACACCGGGAACGCGCCATGTACAACGTCAAGCTCATATCTTCCGGCCACACATGATCCCAATAATGGTCTTGAGAGCCGCAGATCAAGGAACCGGACTCCGTTCTCAAGTTGCTGCTTGACCGACGATCGTTGGCATCGAACTGACGGGACTGTTATTCAAGTTAGTCCTTGTCCTTGTTCGTTTGGTCATTGGTAAATAGCCAGTAGCCATAGACGTACAAGAACGATAACAAGCAGCGGAATTGTGCGTGCCGGGGATAGAAAGCGCAGAGATGGGTATCCGGTCGGGAAGTCTCGCCATCCAGTCTTCTGGAGTGTGGGAGCAGCTGCGCTTCGCACTCATTTTTGTGTAGCCTCTTAGCACAACAAGGCAAATGTACTGAGATTAGTCAAACTGAACTAGACTTGCTGCTATAGCGCGTATATACAAGACATATCGAGTTGGTTGAAATATCTACGACGATATCAGAGAATTGGCCGTTAAGACTTGCGCTCAGGGGCGATCCCAGATCCAAGATTGGCATAAACGTAAATGTATGCTGCATTTAGAATTGTACCAGCTATTTACGAGCAGACTCAAAGGCGCAGTCGCCGTCTCATGATTCTCGTACTATATCGAACTATACAGTATACCGTATATGGTCTGTCACTTTTATTAGCAAGATGCAGAGCAGTCTTGAGTCTCCGAAAGCAGATGGAATAAGCCGTGGCACAAGGGAATCGAGCGAATGCCGACAACTGAATGAATCAGTGAACCCCTTTAAATACCATTTCGTTGAGGGGGCAGAGATGTGGGAGGGGTATGAGCCCGGAGGATATCATCCTTTGAAAGTCGGAGATAACTTACATGACGGGCGATATCGAGTGGTCAACAAGCTCGGATACGGAGGATATTCGACCGTGTGGCTAGCTCGTGACTTCCAGGGCGCGCGATACGTGGCAGTGAAGGTCATGATTGCCCATGCCAGTGATTCCTCGAGCGAGGCCAGCATTTTGCAATCTCTTGGTAACTGCACATCTGAACCGGGCAGTGAAATCATTCTTCCTCTTCTCGATGAATTCTGGGTCAACGGTATCAATGGGAAGCACAAGTGCATTGTCACTCCACCCGCACGGATAAATCTATTAGATGGTGCGGAGATATGGTGCGATTACAGCTATTTCCAGCCTAAAGTAGCGCAGTCAATTATTGCTCAGCTTATTCGAGGCGTGGCTTTCCTGCATGATCGAGGCATTGTACACGGCGGTATGTGATTCTTTGATTTTATCTCCGCTGAATCGTCCAGCTAACTTATTTTAAAGACCTTCATCTACGTAATATCATGCTCCAGTTTTCTGAATTGCTTGATCGATACTCTCTGTCCGAATTATACAAGAAATTTGGAGCGCCAAGGTCAGAAAAGATTGAACGTTTAGACGGATCGCCAGTGCCGGATGGAGTACCTACGCTGGCCTTCATTCCTATTGAGTTATATATCGACAAAGGTGATGTTGTGTTGGGAGAGGACAAGATTGTTATCGGCGATTTCGGGGAAGCTTTCGACCCGCATACAACCTCTAAGCTGTCATCTCACACTTTCCATGAGCTTCGGCCGCCTGAATTTATTATGTGGGAGGAGCCTCTGTCATTTGCCTCAGATATATGGACACTTGCTTGCGATATTTGGGCGATCTTAGGCTCAAGAATGTTTTTTGGCCATCCTAACCCTGGTGGAATCATGTTACAGTGTGCCGACCGTTTTGGAATTTCACCGCGCGAGCAAGAGTGGTGGGCGACGTGGGACAAGAGATCGGAATACTTTAACGAAGAGGGTGAGTGGGTGTCTAGCCAGCGCAAGCCTCCACAACTGGAATGGGACGCGTACTTTATAAAATGTATACAGGAACCTCGGAAGAGAAACGGCTATGATGTCATGACGGAGAGTGAGGGAATGGCATTGAAGGAGATGATGCGCATAATGCTAACTCTTCGGCCGGAGGACAGAGCGACAGCACAGCAGGTTCTGGAATGTGACTGGATGAAGGGCTGGGGGCTGCCAGCTCTTGCAGAGAGTAGGAGTATTTCTAATTTTGCGACTAGGGGAACAGAAGAGTGATACAATTTATGTACCCAGTTTCCATATATTGAGGGCGGGTTCAGCCAGCGCCAGCCGGACTCAGATCATGTGAACCGATGGTATTGCGAAGTCACGCAATTTGATTGGCTTAATGTTCGTTTAGTTAGTTTATTACTGTTTATCGTTGAGACTTCCGATACTCTCAGCGCTGCTTCCTTCCAAAATGCACGCACTAGATATCTGCCACCTCGGCTTCCGCATTGATCTAAAACGGACGCCGGATGTTACTATCGGATCATCACGGCCCAGAACGAACTCGGCGGAACTCCTCACAATGGAGCGCGTCCAACTACTGTCTCGACTCTTAAACAAATATGTTACAGCTTAGTCTGGAATATCTAGAGATGGAAAGTCAATATTGTAGCGGAGAGAGCTTGGCATGGCAGCGGCTCTGGCTCGCGTGGTGTCGCATGAGTGGACGGGGACCGAATCCGGATCTGTATTACTATTGGTGAATGGGGTGCAAACCGCGCGGTGTAAGAGATGAGAAAAACTGAAGAAGGATTCATGGTATCAGGCGCGGTAGTATTGAACGCTCTGCTTAAGACAAAAGGATTCTAAAACCCTATAGCCCTATAAACTCTATCCGCCCATACTAAAATATTCGCAATTTCGGTGTCAGTTGGCTCCTCGTAATATTTATTTATGAGCAGACTCAGCGTTGCTTCCGCCGTCTCAAGATTCTGGCACACGTCTTATACTAACCTGTACATTGCATAGATGCACATTGTACGGTCTGTCACTTTATTAGCAAGATGCAGAGCAGGTCTAATGTAGTTTTCCTGACGCACGTTTCTCTGAATGCAGATGAACTGAGCCGTGGCACATATGATCTGAGTCGTGACACGAGTGAGTCGTACGAATACAACTTAGCGTATAAGCCAGGGGATCCCTTCGAATACTATGGCGCTCATGGGGCAGAGAGGTGGGAGCATTACTGTCTTGGAGGATATCATCCTTTAAAAGTCGGAGATAACTTACATGATGGGCGATATCGACTGGTCCACAAGCTCGGATACGGAGGATATTCGACTGTGTGGCTAGCTCGTGACTTCCAAGGCGCGCGATACGTGGCAGTGAAGGTCATGATTGCCCATGCCAGTGAATCATCGAGCGAGGCCAGTATTCTGCAATCTCTTAGTAATTGCTCATCTGAACCGGGCAGTGAAATCATTATACCTCTTCTCGACGAATTCTGGGTTACCGGTGTCAATGGGAAGCACAAGTGCATTGTCACCCCACCCGCGCGGATAAACCTATTAAATGGTTTGCCACCACGGTATGATTACAGCTATTTCCAGCCTAAAGTAGCACAGTCAGTTATTTCTCAGCTTATTCGAGGCGTGGCTTTCCTGCATGATCGAGGCATTGTACACGGCGGTATGTGAATCTTTGATTTTATCTCCACTGAATCGTCCGGCTGATTTATTACAAAGACCTTCATCTAGGTAATATCATGCTGCAGTTTTCTGAATCGCTTGATCGATATTCTCTGTCCGAATTATACAAGGAATTTGGAGCGCCAAGGTCAGAGAAGACTAAACGTTTAGACCGAGCGCCAGTGCCGGATGGAGTACCTCCGCTGGCTTTTCGTTCCGCTGATTTCTTCATTGGCAAAGGTGACGTTGTGTTGGGAAAGGATAACATTGTCATTGGCGATTTTGGGGAAGCTTTCGACCCGCATACAACCTCTAAGCTGTCGTCTCACACTTTGCATCAGCTTCGGCCACCTGAGTTTCTTATATGGGAGGAGCCTCTGTCGTTTGCCTCAGATATTTGGACACTTGCTTGTGATATCT
>JAJLTV010000019.1:0-197686 GCA_030568405.1 Myxozyma monticola
CTGAGTTGGGGCAGTTTGCGGTAGCGAAATGAAGCGGCGTGTCTCACGAAGATCATCCCGGCGGCAGGAGACTCGCAGATCAGACGGTTCGGCCGTGAGGGCGCGGCGAAGTAGGGCAGTTCGAGACAAAACAGGCCGAAAACGCGATGTTTGGTAATTTCTGCTGGCCGCAGTTCTTGTCCGATCTGGCAACTGATTTGCCCACTGGATTCTCCGGAATTTGCTCATTCTTCTCGTATAAATATCAATGCACAAATAAGATGGGATCATGGTGATGTTCGCGCTTGAAAACAGCAAATTCGGGTCGTTCGCGCTGTTGACGCCGCGGAACTTGCCGGGCGCTTAAATTGAGTTTGCGCGCTGCAGCTGGTTACCCCGGCAACGCGCAGCCGACTTTTGTTGATCGAGTAGATCAAGTTGATCAAGCCGGCCAGATTCTGGGTCGGGCGGCCCGCATCACGTGAATTCGATTTCTCCCCGCTAGCCATTCTTCTGCGACGAGCTTCAGGTAGCTCTATGGGCCACATTCCGTCGGTTGAAGCAGTATACTGATAGTAGGCATGTAGCACATCGTCAGAAGTACCAGTAAATCTGCTTTTGCGCCCTCTTTCGCGGTGTTGACGCTGGTGTTACTGATTTTGTTGGTGCAGGCAGGTGCGAGACAAGTGACAACGACAAACCGTCAGCACAACACTCTTCTCCGGTTGCGATCTAGCTCGTCACGATACAATCCACCCTCACCAGCTCACGAATTTCAAAAGTTTCCATTCAAATGAAAATTCTGATGCAGCAATCAGGCACATGGAAATCGCGGTGGTGAACGCGGCAGTGAACACGCCAACACCACGTCGTGAACACAGCAACACGTCTGCGTCAGCGACTGTTCAAACACACGATCGTTTTAGGTTGTCGCGCTCTACAAAGTCACGCAAATTCAAATATAGCTAGATAAGTGAGATTTACAGGTGGTATTGCGTATAAGGTGGATGACCGTGCTGTAACTCGTGTTGCTCGTGGTGTTTTGAAACGACCCAGATTCTACCCAAACTGTCGTATCGTGTTGTAAGAGGCTGAACAGAAATGAGACGTCTAACTAATACTGTAAATGCAGCTCATACAAGCACGGCGTTAAAGCAAGTAAGCAACTTTCCGTCCTTTAAAAAGGAGCATTTGATAGAGCATCTTATATATGTGATAGTGCGAGCACCTCCATGTAATCGAATGTACCCGGCCGCATTCCAGTCACGCTCAAAACGAAGTATGTTATGATAAATAAGGCAATACTTGAAGCAGATATCTTCAAGTAAAGCCTTCTATATTAAAACATACGTTATTGAGCGATAAGCGGTGACAGCAGAGCAGATGTTTCTTCTAGCGACCTAAGACCTTCCAGTAGTTCTTCAGATTTCTGGCCAGAAAGTACAGTGAGTCAGTGGCTAGTGTGCCGGTGTGTGTCAATACTCAATAGCTCTGAGCAGTGAGCTACACATGTTACGCGTAACATCATATAATCACAATAAATGAGCATGTCGAAATATAGTGGCTCTATGGTCTGCAAAGTGGAGTACAGACAAGGACAACAAACACGAATTCAATGCCTAAGATCAGGGTAAGGGTTAAAGGCATATGAAATCTCTTTGAACCTCCACAATTGCGCCTCGACTTGAGTTGCTGCAGATCGCCAGTAAGCCTTTGATTAGGACTACCTACAAAAGATAACTGCCGAACAGTATTTTTGCGTTTTGAGGAGAGTACTGAAACTGCGTTTTCAGACCAATAATTCGCGGAGTCGGTGAAGACCGTGACATTCACTCAAACGAATCTCACGACCGATAATTTCCACGCCTCGAGATCAAATACTCCACAACCGCCGCAAATCTACGCAATGGCCAAAACTACAGACAAGGATGCAGTCGAGACCGAAGAAGTTCTAGAAGCAGTTGGTACCGCTTTATTCGAGGCAGCGCAGAAAGCAAACAGTGAAGAGAAAAAACTGGGCGTGCTGTTGGGCGGATACATGAACCGGCAAAAGATGCTGGCTGCGAAATTCGGCGAGGCTGGGGCGGCGTATCAACAGAGCGTGATTCAGAAGCACATATTTTTGGGCAAGGGAACAGAAGACGCTGAGGGGAGCGAGGTTGCGGATGAGGAATGAGAGAGGGTTGTTTGACTAGGCTAAAGTCTCGTCTGGCGAAACGGATCACAGGAATTACGGCAGGAATTACGATAGACAGTACGGTACAGGCAGGGCACCAAATGAGAGTGTAAGATATGTGTGTAAATAGAACTACATAGCACAGAGAATGTTAGGTTAAATCGCTGCATTTGTTGTATCCAGTGGTCTGGAGAGAGCTACTACAAGAGTTCAATAGACGTTGTCGCGTTATATATTACATATGATCAAACGCTACATGCAAAAATACCATTAACTGAAAATAAAATCGGAAGACCAAGCGTATATCAAACGATAACAGTAACGGCACCAGGCTTGACACAACTGGGGCACATGCCCCACATCATGACCTGGCCGCTTTTTTGAGTTTTAAGTCCCAGCAGTTCCCCGTCTATGAGTCGGAAAGCTTGAGAGTGACACCCTTCTTGATGGTAGCCCATCCGATTAGTCGCCAATGCTTCTCGATTCTGCGAGACAGAGCGACCTTCTCGCCGAGCTCGGTACAGGCGGGCGAAGTAAGCTGCAGCTTGGCCAAATCCTAGAAACACAATTAGCAAACTGTATAACACCGACAAGACATATATAAAAATAAAAATACGTACAGCCTTGACACCAACGACGCGAGCGCCAGTAGCAGTCGAACCAATGTTGACCATAAGAATTTCGTTCTTCGTGAGCTTCGACACACGAGCCTGCTTCTTCTCGTCGGTCTTGACACCCAAAAGTCTTCTCAGTAAAAAGTAGTTGATCTCGATCTCGGTGTAAATATCCGGAAGCTTTCCCTTAGATCCAAGAACGTGGCCGACAAGACGATCAGCACGGCAAAGCGTAGGATCGATCTTGGTACCGACACCAATCAAACCTCCGGGGACGGCAAACTTCAGGTCATTGTGCTCAGCGTACAGAGAAATGATTCTGCTGAAAAGCGGGCGACACACAATCGTACCATCGTTGTCCTTGCTGACGATACCAGGCCGGATCTCAATCTCGTCTCCTAACCGCAACACACCGGTAAGAATACTGCCACCAGCAACACCTCCCTTGAGGTCCTCAATCTCGGATCCGGGCTTGTTGACATCAAATGATCGAATAACGATAAGCTTGGGGTCTGCCATGAAATCACGGGGCGGAACGGGTATAGATCGGACGAGGTACTCGTTGACGGCGTCGATGTTGTACTTGAGTTGGGCAGAGATGGGAATGATAGGCGCCTTATCCGCGGCAGTTCCCTTGATGAACTTGAGAATACTCTGGTAGTGCTCAAGCGCATTAGCTTCCCGCATCAAATCAACCTTGTTCTGGAGAATGATGATGTGGTTGAGCTTCATGATTTCAATGGCAGCCAAGTGCTCACTGGTCTGGGGTTGCGGGCAAGTTTCGTTACCGGCAATAAGAAGCAGAGCAGCGTCCATGACTGCGGCTCCTGACAACATAGTAGACATAAGAATATCGTGACCGGGGCAATCGACAAAACTGACGTGGCGGAGAAGCTGGTATCGACCGTTGCATCCCAGTCTCTCGCACCGCGGGTTGACCTCCTTCTCGGATCTGAATGACCGGTAGCAGTCCGGACGGGGGCAAGAGGACGAATCGCACTTGTAGATCTTGGCGTTGGCGTAACCGAGTTTGATGGTAATATTTCGCTCCAGCTAAATGGCAGTGGCGTTAGTGACGTATATTCGGGTTGGATCAGAATCTAAACGCACCTCGTTCTTGAATCGGACAGTCTGCACGCCAGACAGTGCCTTGACAACAGTACTCTGTAAAGCTGTCAGTATATATATACAAAATCAGGAGTAGCAGATCTTGAATCCTACCTTTCCGTGAGCGACGTGACCGATAGTACCGATGTTAATAGTCGCTTGTCTGCAAATCAATCAGCACACTACTCTTTCCACGCGATGTGACTGAACAGCACGACATACCGCGCAATAATCTCCGGGCTCAACGGATGCAGAACAGAGAAATCTGGGTTGTCGGGCTGCGGAGGCAGACCGACCTCCTTCTCATCTTCGTCGTCCGAGACAAGGTCGGCATCAGGCTCTGCGAAGGTGACGGTCTTGGTCTTAGGAACTTCGGGCGTCTCGTCGCTGGACAGAGGAGGCGTGGTAACGCCAGTTTCGGGCTCCATGATTGCAGCAGTAAGTAGCGAAGTAGATAGAAACGGATCTAGATGGCGAAGGAGGTTAGGATCATGCGCGCAGTGAACAATATCGCGAGAACACTCGTGCTGCAATTCGAATCAAAACGAATCCCTGGCAGTTCGAACAGCACAACACAGATTGCAAGTCCAAACAGACCGGAACAGCAGGATATTTCGAAACACTCACCTAGCGCTTTTGCTCAGTTGACCTGGAAGACTGGAAGAACGTGCTACGCGTGTCTGGGTCTGACTATTAGACTACGGGCCCTTCGAAGAAATTTTGCCAGTTGCGGCCGCCCGCGCGCCGCGCTGTTTGCCGCCCCAAGTGCCAAACCGCGCGCCATTTGGCACACCGCCGGCCGCGGCTCACTATCGCGGCGAGACCGGCGCACCGCCCGGTGTACTTGCACCCGGAATAACTCACAGCGCCTAACCGCCACACACTGTCGCTATTCTGGGCCGCCCCCGGCTCCGCCTTCCCCCATCCCATGACCCTCCCCTGGCGTCCCCTCCCGCTGCGCTTCACCGCAATTATCTCACCCCCTTCGACCCGCTCGATCCCGCGTACGCCCGATTCTCCCCGCCCGCAATGTCGGATTCCGCGTCGCTCGCGGCTCCGGCCCCGAACGACTACGAGTCCTTCTACCAGAGCAGCATCGCGACCCCCCCAGCGCCGGCCCTGTCCTCCTACACCGCCCACCGCGGCGGAAACAACACCTCCGGCGTGAACCGCCACTCAAAGCATCACCAGCATGGAACCCCGACGAGCAAAAACGCGCCGACCCCGCGGTCTGGAACGCGTTCGCAGACGCTGCTCATCAACTCCAAGATCCGACATATCAAGAAGAAAGACGGCGAACCGCTGTGGCGGAAGGACATCCAGTATGACTTTCTGCACGCAATCTTTTACGACGAAAGACGCGTCTTTACCAACAGCTATGACGGCACGCCAAATCACACGTACTCCGAGATCTACATCGACGCGATGGCGCGTTCGTCCAAGTCGTCGCGTATTCTGCGTGAGAAGCTACTTGGCGACATGCAGGCGGGTCTCAACATCGCAATGGTCTGCTTACTGGTCAATATCGGTCGTATGAACACGACTCTTAACTGTGAGTTCTTTGTGAGCTATGTGCGTGCCGCAATTCCAAGCTGACAATTCCACTACCAGTCTTTCCCGAGATGCGCGCCCAGTTGCGTACCTACCACCCAATCCCCTCACTTCAGACCTATTCCGACCCAACAGCATACAAACAGCTCCAGGACGCGCCGCGTTTAAAGAGCATTCTCAAAGGCGCATGCGAAGACCGCCCGGAGCCCAGCACGCTCGACCAATTGCTGCTTCAACCGCGACTGCCGCGCACAAACCCCATCAATTTGGTCTTCATCCTCGCGACCTACGCGAGACGCGTCACAGACCTCTTTTTCGTCGAGCCCTTTGAGTTTTACGATTTTATCATGAACACGAACGTGTCGAGCGAGTCTCGCGCGCGCGCTTTTCTGTGGTTGATGTGGGTTTACCTTGAGTCTGATCTGAGTCCCGAACAGCTGCGTGCGAATCCGTTCGGAGACGGTCAGGACGGTGGACTCAAGATTCCGGCTTTTGTGCCATTGTCGCGCGAGGAGTATGACCTCGAGAATGTCGACTCGGTGCCGGAAACGGAGTTTGCCGAGCGAATGGTAGAAGAGCGCAAGAGTGAGTCTACTACGTTTATTCTTGAAGATGGTGCGCATACTAACCACTAATTCCCAGAACACCTCGAGAACGCGGTCATTGATCCGGCGATCAAGAAAGAAGACACACCGACAAGCGGTCAGAAGAAGCGCCGGAAATCTAAGCCGCCAAAAGAAGGCGACGAAGCCGACGACCGGGAAGGCCGTGAGAATGGGAACGGCAACGCGTCGGACTCGGACGCGTCGCAGCACTCCGCCGTCGCGCCAGTTGCAGCAGCAGCTGCAGCAGCTGCAACACCAGTAACTCCGATTCCGGCAGCTGCACCAGCGGCTGCAGTGGTGGTGGCTAATGGCACGGAATCTTCAGCTCCTGCGAGTAGTAATAAAATAGTTTTGAAGGCACCAAAGAAAGTCTCAAAGTCTGAAGCTGCAGCGCAGGAAATCGCCGTGCAACGGCAGAATAAGCTTGCAATGGAGATTGATCACTTGAGTCGCGGGATTGATCGTCGACGCAAGCGGCTTCGTTATCAGGAAGGCTCGATTAAGCGGGAATGGAGCAGGATCCGGACGAATGATCCGCTTGATCAATCTGAGGATGAGCAGTCACAGCTTAATGGAATGATGGCCTCCGCCGCGACCTCGCACAGAGGAAAGAATATTGATCTTTCGACGCTCAATAGTCATGTTCTGAGCCTGACCGACGCGCGAGATGCAAATCTGGGCAACGATTTCGGCGAGGAAAGTCGATCACTTGCGACCGCCTTCCGCAGGGCAAACAGGTGGATTGCGCGTTGGTATGGACTCAAGGAACTCAACACAAAACCGTTTGAGATGCCCTCATTTGTCGGTGCGCCAAAGAGGTCACGGAAACCGCAGGGCGGCCGTGTTCTCGACGAAGTCGCGACTGCGAGGAAAGCACAGCGGGCGTTCAAGCGCGCGCGGGCGAGGCTGGAGAAAGCCGCGAACGCGGCAGAGGTGCCTGAGATTGTAGAGGACGTCGTCATGGCGGATGTGAGGACGGATGAGCCTGGAAATGTGAGCGAAATCGCGGAAGCGTAACTGCGTGAGGGCGCGCGGGATCAATTATTGTCAGTCTTATTGTCGGGTGTTGGTAACTGGGATGCTTTTGGCTGTGTATATATAAGTGGCTGCGTTGATCATATTATGAACAAAAATGCATTTGAACTATTATATAACCTGTAAGTCTACAAGACCGTTTTTCTTTTGTGTTCAGGCTCAGATTTTGTTGAACTGGATACGTGATCTGAATGTAAACAAAACCTAAGCTTAAACGCCGTACGACTCACGGTCTCACTCTGACCACGGTTTCAGAAATACTGAGATCCTCTCAGCTTCAGCAACTTCAAAATCTCTTTTTTTAATTATACTGAGATCTATCTGCAAATTCGCTGGCGCACTGATCATGCAGTCTTGAAACTGCGTGTAAACATATATCCCTTTGGGTGGCGCCTCGCCGCACGGTTTCCACGGCAACGAGCTCCCAAGGGTTTGTTTTCGTACACAATAATAAAATCAACCCGCCTGGCTCGACTTGCACTTTTTTAACACATCAGCATCCTCAAACCACTACACACTTTACTCCCCGCGCTCTCTTCTCATCTTACCTGCCTTAAGCGCTACTTAGGATCGCTTCACTCGTTTCTTTGCACTACTTGTTTATTCAAAGCGTATTCTTACTCGTTGTCGCGTCCCTCGTCCGACAAGTCGCGAGACCATACGATCATACACAGACAGCACACGCCATCAGTCTCCTGCTTGCTTCTGCCTTCTCTCGCTTTTATTCTATATATATTTCCTTTTTCTTGAATATATATTAACCACCCGTGGATCCCGCCCGCGTCTTTCTTCCAAAGAAGACGACGAATATTCATCATTTATGGACTCCCAGAACGCAAACCCGGCCGCCTACTCGTCGTTGAAAATGCAGGACGCCCCCACTGCCGCTGTTGACAGTCATTCTGTGACGAAGCGTTTACAGAGTGAGCTTATGCAGCTTATGGTATGTTTGTTCTGTGAGACTATGTTTTTTATGAGTGATTCGGTAACTGACGGATGTAGATGTCCAACGTGCAGGGAATCAGTGCGTTTCCCGTGTCCGATTCGAATTTATGTCAGTGGACCGGCACGATTTCCGGACCCGAGGGCACCGTAAGTTTTACTGCTTTGTTTTTGTGGTTGTAGTTGGAAAGTGGACATAGTGCTAACAAAAACAGCCATACGAGGGCCTCACGTACACGATCTCGATGACCTTCCCGGCCAACTACCCCTACCGCGCGCCCGTGATCCAGTTCGTGTCTCCGATGTGGCACCCGAACGTCGACATGTCTGGAAACATCTGTCTTGACATCCTGAAGGACAAATGGTCCGCGGTGTACAACGTGCAGACGATCCTGCTCAGCTTACAGTCGCTGCTCGGCGAGCCTAACAACGCGTCGCCGCTGAACGCGCAGGCGGCGCAGCTGTGGGATACAGATTTGCCAGAGTATAAGAGACTTATGATGGTGCATTACAAGGAGATCGACGAGCTTGCGGACGAGTAAAGGTTCGTTCTCGTCGATGAACGGCGGGATCGGGTCGGATCGGATCGAAACGGGCGGCGTTTGCATTTGTTCATGGTGTAAGATTATATTATACCTTCAGAAAACAACCCTTTGGCCATCTTCCCGTCTCTATGTGTTGTTGTTTCGGATTGTGTGAAGACCGGTTTTTCTTTATCCTTTGTTTTTTTCCCTTTTAATAACTGTTTGATAAATAATAGCAAGGACATCTCGAGCTTTGTCGAGACTGACGCGAATGACACAGGCAGTTTTTGTATAGCCTGCGCATATGTTTTATGCACTTTTAGTAATATTACACCTTTGATATCCATAAAACTCCGTATATATACATCATGCCACACAGGTCTACCAAGCGAAATCAGGTCTCAAACTCCTCAAACGACGCACGCAGCATGGCTGCAGGAAACCTAGCACGTTGCTTAGGCTCCTTAGGCTCCTTAGGCACCTCTTTGTCTTTATCTTTGTCTTTGTCTTTCTCCTTGTCCTTCTCTGAATGGTGCTTAGACTTGCCCGACATGGTCGATAACGACGGAATCGTGATTGTCAATGGCGGCGGCGCAGGCGGTGCTGTGGGTGGTACGCTTGATTTCACGCTCTTGACCTCAGTCGCAGCGCCAGCACCATCACTCGCAGGCAGCCCAACAGTAGCAGCAGCAGCGGCGTTGTCGACACTTGCAACAGTCTCTGCAGTCTTTGCAGCCTCTGCAGCCTCTTCAATCTCGGCAGGGGTTGGTGCACCAGTCCAGCTGGAAGCCGACCATTCCCATCCCGTGAAGCTCTTCAACTCAAGCGTGGTCTTAGTCCACTTGCGACACGGTTTTCCCGACCTATCGAGCGCGCGCAGTTGCGCGTTGATCGAGCCCTGGTTCGCTTTCGGGCCCAGTTTCGAGTGCGGAGCATGATGCGAGACCGCGCCGCCGTGCGGATGCGACGGCGCCGGTGTTCCTGCTGCGGACTGCGCGGGCGACGCGGTGGTCGTGTTTGCGTTCGTGCTCGGTAGCGGCAGCCCGGACAGCGCGTCGATGGGCGCTAGCACAGGCGACGACGGCGTACCGACGCGTTTGCGCTTCGCTGCTGCAAGTGCGCCGGCAAACTTGCGTTTGTTGGCCGTGCTGGTGGAAGGCAGTGCAGCCGGCGGGACGGACTCGGTGCCACTGGGGCCGGAGGGCGCGGGCGAGGAAGGCGCGAGGACCGGCGACGAGGGTTCGGGCGACGAAGTGGCGGACACGGCGGAGAGTTCTTGCTTGAGCAGCAGCTGCGGGTTCAGCTTGAGCACGACGGAGCGGGACGCCATTGTGCTTGATCTGCAGCTTAGCTTCGTGAGGAGCTGGAGAACTGCTGGAGTCGGGAGGTGGATTCACGATGTCCAAGGGTTAATAGGGTTTATAGGGTTTATAGGGTTTGGGGCCGAGACTGATCACGGATCACGACTCTGTAAAACTGTGAGCCTGTGATGCAGCACCCCATACATGCTCACGCACTCGACGATCTCATGGGCACATTCACCAGCTCACCTCCTATTTATCGCCGGCCCTAGTCTATTGATACCTCCAGTGCAGTAGATTTTGAGTACAACACCCGCCGCGATGGCTTTCACAGCGCAGTCCGCGACCAAACGCCCGCCGGCATCGACTTCGTCGCCGTCCTCGGTCGCCACTCCGCCCGCCATGCCGGCCTATCTCATTCCCACAAGCTACGCTGAGCACTGCCGGAACGCGCTAGAGGCCTCGCGCTTCGCGTCCAAGTCTTCCAGTCACTTCCAATCAACAACGCCAACCACGTCAGCTAACCCGACAGTGTACTCTGTCCCGGCCGCCGGCGACGCGATGGAACTTGTGACCGGCCCGAGTACGAATACGAGCTCGACCACTGCGGCCGCCCAGGCTGACTATCCCGCCGGCCTTGCGGGACCGCCGCCTTTGCCGTACGCGTGGAGCTCGGAAGATATATCGCCGGTGCTCGAGCTCACGGGCGATCTGCTCGAAGTGCGGTTCTCGGGCCAGGCGTCCAAGTCCGCCGAGCAGGACCCGGCCGCCGTGCGTGCGAACCATCCGATTCCGCCTGAATGCGGCGTGTTTTACTTTGAGATTGAGATCCTCTCGCGCGGAAAGAACGGGTTTATCGGAATTGGCTTTTGCGGGCCGAAAGTCGCGCTGAACAAGATGCCGGGCTGGGTCGCGGACTCGTGGGGATACCACGGTGACGACGGAAACAGCTTTGCGTGCCAAAACAGCGGGAAGCCGTACGGGCCCAAGTTTGCGAACGGGGACGTGATTGGCTGCGGGGTCAACTTTAGAAACGGGACTGCGTTTTATACAAAGAATGGGATTTCGCAGGGAGTTGCGTTCAAGGAGCTCAGAGGGAAGGATCTCAGAGGTCCCGTGCTGTACCCCGCCGTGGGCATGCGAACGGTGGGCGAGCAAGTGAGAGCGAACTTTGGCCAACGGAGGTTCAAGTTTGATATCGAAGGGTACATGCGAGAAGAGAAGGCGAAGACATACAGACAGATCAATGCGTTTCCACTAAATTTGGACGACGCCGCCGCCGGCGGCACTGCAGCGGCCACAAACACTTCTAACGGTGTGCTCACGGAGTTGATACACAAGCAGATCTTGACGTATCTCGCGCACAACGGCTACGTCGACTCTGTCCGCGCGTTTACTGAGGACGTGCAGCGCGAGACGAGCGCGTTCGCCGGCTCGGGAAGCGGAGATGTTGAGATGCGCGACGACGCTGACGAGGTCGAAGCCGTGAACCGGCAAAAGATCCGCGCGGCGGTGTTGGCAGGCAACATTGATCTCGCACTCAAGCTCACCGATTTATTTTTCCCCGACGTGTTTGACGAGAACCCCGAGATCCTGTTCGAGCTCAAGAGTCGCAAGTTTGTCGAGCTTATGCGGAAATGCGCGTATGCTAGCAAAGACGACACGCCTGCTCCGGACGTGCTTCTCGCGGACGCGCTCCGGTTCGGTCAGAAACTGCACGACGACTACCGCGGCGTGACATTTACCTCTCCTGGTGCTGGTTCGCGGCGCGCACAGCCGGCAGATGTGCAGCAGACGTTGAACGACATCTTTGCGCTTATGGCATACCCGGACGTACTGTCATCGCCCATTGCGCATTTACTCTCCGATTCAGGCCGAGTGCCTGTGGCCGAAGAGCTTAATTCTGCAATTTTGGTGAGCGAGGGCAAGTCCTCTGTCGCGCCGCTGGAGCGGTTGATCCAGCACACGACGACGCTGGTGCAGGAGCTGGCTGAGAACGGCGGGCCGGCGGCGTTTGTGAGCATGCGGCATGATTTCTTGAACCCTTAGCTAAAGCTTTATATACACGGGTTCAATACATTTGGCAGCGGACTGGGATTTTGTGGTGTTTGGTTGGTGTTCTACTTGTTTATTTTTTTTCGTCTCGTTTCAGGATCAGTTACATATATAGTTTAAAGAAGTATAATTTAGTTACAGATCATAAAAGCACTAGTTATGCCCAGCTTAACTAGTAAATATAATTTGTGGTGAAGCGACGGTAGAGACTGTGTATATTGCGGCGCGCGACACGGATAGCATGTAGAGATAGACGTGGAAATTGACGTACGTGTCGAGATTTTGATCAAATTTTGGCGGGATTTTGTCGGCTTTGTCGGTTTTGCCAGTGAATCTGGCAAATTTTGGCGATTGAAGAAAGTGAGAAAAAAAGGGTCTGCGGTGTAGGAAGTGACGAAGAAACAACACAAGAAAAAACAGTAATCAGTTGCGAGTCGCAGCGATCCGCGACTTCTTTAGACTCTTTGACCAGCGCAGCCCGCACGCATTGCAGAGTGTCTTAGGACCCACCGGGCCCTTTCGCCATTCAGGCGAGTCCAGCGCGCCGCACTCAGCGCATTTGTAGTCGCGCTCGTCCCGAGACCGTTTGGAGCGGGAGTGCGCTTCGGGAGGGGTCAGGGACGAGGTGGAGGAGATTGACGAAACGGAGGAGACCGAGGAGCGGGCGGAGACGAGCTCGGATGACGAGTGTCTGCGGGTGCGGAGGGAGGCGATTTGGCGGTCGAGAAAGGCATCCATGGAGGTTGTGGAGGTTGCAGACGATGCGGAAGAGGATGAGGAAAAGGTGGAGGAGGACGACGAGGACGCGGCTTTCTCGTACGAGTCTTGCGGGTTGAGCTGCGGACGAGAGTCGAGCATTGGCAACGTGTCGAGATGAATAACGGGCAATGTAGGCAGCCAGAGGTCGTCAGGGAGCTGGCGCGGTGCGAAGAGCTCAGGCGAGAGCAGGTCCGCGAAGTCGAGGGCCTCCGGGGTGTTTTGCCAGAGCGGGAGCGGGTCGAGGAGGGCGGCTGGATCCATGTGTGATAGATTTGACGAGGAAGGTTACTGAACTAGTTCCTGATTCGGACAGGTGATAAGATAAGATGACCGGGGCTAAGCGAGCGCTGATACGCGAGCGCCAGAGTGCCACGAGACGAAAGAGGCGGATCCGGATGCGAGAAGGGGGTAAAGGGCGCGGATACGGGGCGGAGAAGGACCTGAGGAAGCGGAGGAGGAGGAAGTGACGAGAGCGGCCGCCGCAGTTTAAAGCGCCTTTGCGCGCGCTGCCCCGCACGCGCACGGGCCTGAGCTGGCGCTAGCCGCAACGGGCTAGCGCGCATTAGCGTGCATTAGCGCGCACTAGTGCGCACTAGCGCGGTGCGGCGCGCGGGGGCCAAACTGGGTTACGTGCACGGTCACGTGCGGTACGAAACCCGCGCGCGCTTGCACGCTGGGAGTTTGGCTTTCCCTGAGAGAAATATTCTTCTGCTTCGCCTCTGCAGGACGAACACAGCTCGTTCGCTACACAACCGCACAACTATGCCCTCCACACACAACCGCGACAAGCCATGGGACGTGCCCGAGATCGACAAGTGGCAGGTCTCCGAGTTCACAGAGGCCGACAACGCGAGCGGGCAGCCGTTCGCCGAGGAATCCTCGTTCGCGACGCTATTCCCAAAGTACCGTGAGGCCTATCTTCGCCAGGTCTGGGGCGATGTGACGCGCGGGCTCGAGCCGATGGGCATATCGTGCACGTTGGATCTGGTTGAGGGCTCGATGACGGTGCGGACGACGCGGAAGACGTTTGATCCGGCCGCGATTTTGAAGGCGCGGGACCTGATCAAGCTGCTTGCGCGGTCGGTGCCGTTTCCGCAGGCGAGCAAGATCCTGCACGACGACTTGCTGGCGTGCGACGTGATCAAGATTGGATCGCTGGTGGGCAACAAGGAGCGGTTTGTCAAGCGACGGCAGCGGATTCTGGGGCCGTCTGGAAACACGCTGAAGGCGCTCGAGCTGCTGACCGAGTGCTACATCCTTGTGCAGGGCAACACTGTTTCCGCTATGGGCCCGTTCAAGGGGTTAAAAGAGGTGCGGAGGGTGGTCGAGGACTGCATGAAGAACGTTCATCCGATCTACCACATCAAGGAGCTCATGATCAAGCGCGAGCTGGCCAAGAACCCGGATCTGGCAGGCGAATCATGGGACCGCTTTTTACCACACTTCAAGAAGCGTAACGTGCAGCGCAAGAAGCCGAAGAAAGTGCGCGCGAACAAGCCGTACACGCCGTTCCCGCCGGCACAGCAGCCGCGGCAGATCGATTTGCAGATGGAGTCTGGAGAATACTTTTTGTCGAAGCGGGAGAAGGCGCAGGGCGTTGAGGAGGCGCAGAGGGAGAAGCGCGAGGAGAAGCAGCGCGAGCGGGAGGCGCGGAGGAACGAAGGGCTTGTTGCGCCTGAGGAGGCTGATGAACGGGCACCCAAGGAGAAGGTGAAGAAGGACAAGAAGGAGAAGAAAGAGAAGAAGGAGAAGAAGGAGAAGAAAGAGAAGAAGGAGAAGCGGAAACGCGAGGAGGACTCTGAGTAGTTTACGGCTTTTCAAGTGCAGTAGTGTATCATTAATAAATACTAATAGTTACTAGTTCTTACTATACAAGACTACAAGCTACACTTAACTAATCGTGTAGTTAGCTCCTACTACATGTACTATTGTCTATTGTCGAACTGCTGTATTGTATGGTTGATGCGGCGCAACGGCGGCCAAACAAAGTTCCGCATGCGGTAATCCACGCACTTCGCTTAAGAATCAGATCTCCGCCCCGATTCGCGCTTCACGAGTCCAAAATCCCTGTTCTGCCCGTCCTCGACAGACTGACAGCCCCGGTCAATTCGACTCTTCCCGCGCATGGCGGTGCACGCGCTGGCCGGCGCGGTCCCGCCGCGCCTCGTCGGGCCAGCTCTCGCGGCGTCCGGTTCCAGACTGTACGTGCACGGCGGCCGCGTCGCGACCCCGTCCTCGCCCTCCTCGTCTCCACCCTCTCCTCTGTCCTCAGCCCTCTACATGCTCGATCTCGAGAGTTTTTCTTGGACTTGTTTTGCTGCCAACGATGGCCCGCCTCCTCGCTACTTCCACACACTCACCTTCCACGACGGCCGCCTGCTCCTTTTTGGCGGACTCGGTCTCGACGGCGTGCCCCTATCCGACCTCTGGGCCTTTGAGCTCTCGTCGCACTCGTGGACGCCGCTGCCGCCGGTTCCGCGTGATACTTCTTGCGTGTACGCGCGCTGGGCGCATGTTGCCGGTGTCTGCGGCACCGCGCTCGTCGTGCTCGGTGGTCAAGATAAAGATGCCGCCTACGTTCGCGATATCGCGGTCTTTGACCTGCGACGGAACGCTTGGGCGCCTCGATGCCGGACTGTTCCCGCTGGTCCGCGTTACACTGCCGGCTTTGGCTCATACCGCTCTGTCTTGATTCCGTCCACGTCCTCCTCTTCCCTCCTTCTTTTCTCAAACTACAACGCCGATTCCGCCTCGTTCACGCTCGACCGGCTCGCGCCGCCCGCCGCGAACTTTTTGGCTGTTCCAATTGCAGACCAGCGTGCTGCTCCACCCTTTCTAAGGTTTCCCGTTGGCGGTGTTCTGGGCGACAATATCATTCTAGCGGGGACTTATCTTGCGACTGACACGCAATCCTACGCACTCTATGCGTACAACACTCGTTCGCGACTGTGGACCGCGATCGCCTACCAGAAACCCTCGCTACCTTCGTCGTGGAATGCATCATTCTTCTGCGCTGACCGCGGCGCGCATATAATGCTCGGCTCAACAGACCCTTCGCACTCTCTTCTCGACGACTACCATGATCGCGCGCTCAACTTCACACATGCGCTCGTCGTCGACCTCGCTTCACACGGTGTCCTAGCCAGCGCAGCCGGTGCCGGTGTTGCGTTCTCGAAAGCCGGTCAGCAATTTGGTTCCGCAGTGGCCGAAACTGGTCTCGCGGACATGGAAATCGTGTGCTTTGCAGGACCGAACGATCTGGACGCGGACGGCAGCATGCTAAATGCCGGCAACGTCGACGATGCGCCGCGTATTCGCCGGATCGGCGTACTCAGCAAAGTACTCGAACAGCGCTGGGGCGAAGGCTTTATCTCTTTCTTACCGCAACAGCGCTCGACGCCCGCGATATCTCAACCAACCTCGCCTACGAGCTCAGCCTATTTCGACCGCACCGCACCGCGAAGTCGCGTCCTCTTCATCCCCGCGCGGTTCAGCGCCGTATCCGCCCTCGTCGACTGGCTCTACACCGGCACGATCGACCGCGCGTGGGACGTTTACGTGCTCGCGAGCCTGCTACCGCTCGCGCGCGAATACCGCATTCCATTGCTGCGGAAACAGACGTCCCTGGCGTTGCACGAACTGCTCGACTCGGCCGATAGTGATGCGAAAGTGCGCGAGGCAGTGTTTACTGCTGCCGCTGCCGCGGGCGACTCGAGTCTTCTCAGGCGCGTATCTTCCAATCATTAGGTAGTTAATTGGAATTTTGGATGAGTTGGATCTATATATCGGCAGTTGTAAATTGTTTAAGTTGTACTAGTTAGGGAATATCATCAAATTCAAATTTAGAATTGCTCGCTAAGTCGTCGTCGTCGCTCAATTATGCCCAAAACGGACAATTCGTGGCGGTACAACACCAAAGTTTTGTAAATTTCTACGCGTGCTTCACGCGCTCACGCGCTTCGTGATCTTTCACACGCGTGTAAATTGTCCGCGGACTATCATCCTTTGCCCTTGTAACTTCAAGCCAATTACGCCACATATCTCACCTGCTTGGAGCGTAATATACAGCCGATGCGATGTAAGAGACACGAATGCCTTTTTTTAATTCAGTACTAACAGGTAGCAGGTCAAGCATTAACAAGGTACCTCCGCCACAAACGATCTAGTTAAGCAAACTCACGACTAACACCCTTTGACCAGCTCTCCATTCAGGGTGTGCGCTCGTTTGACAACACCGAACGCGAGACAATTGCGTTTTATACTCCGTTGACACTAATCGTCGGTCACAACGGCTCCGGTAAGACCGTACGTTCTCCTACTTACCTATCCTTACATATGTCCGTGTCTCTCAACCCAGATCTAACATGCCAAAAGACAATCATTGAATGCCTGCGATATGCGACCACGGGTGATCTGCCGCCAAACAGCAAAGGCGGTGCATTTATCCACGACCCCAAAATCGTCGGCGAGAAGGAAGTCCTGGCGCAAGTGAAGCTTGGGTTCATGAGCACGAACGGTGTGCCCATGATCTGCACGCGTTCGATGCAGCTCACAATGAAGAAAACCGCGCGGACGTTTAAGACGCTTGAGGGTCAATTGCTTGCGACAGTGGACGGCAAGCGCACGACGATTTCGACTAGATGCGCTGAACTGGATGCGCAGATGCCGCAGTATCTCGGCGTGTCTAAGGCGATTCTGGATTACGTTGTGTTTTGTCACCAGGACGAGAGTTTATGGCCTTTATCCGAGCCTGCGGTGTTAAAGAAGCGATTTGATGAGATATTTGAAGCGCTTAAATTCACAAAGGCGTTGGACACAATCAAAGTAATGCGCAAGGAACTCGCCGTGGAGACAAAACTTCTGCAAAACGACGTGGACCATTTCAAGACCGATAAAGAGCGCGCGGATAAAGTGCAAGCGAGAGTTGAGCAACTCCAGGAAAGCATCGCGGACTTCAAGGAAGCTGCATCGAAAGTGGACGCGGACATGAAAGCCAAAGATCGCCAGCTGAACGAGTTGTTCCAGTCGAACCAGGAGTTTCAGCATATTTTGTCCGAGCTCGAGCAACGGAGGAGTACGCTTGTCGCGTTACAGGAGCAGACTGCCGAGTTGGAAGCGAATATCGAGATGATGGACGAGTCTGACGAGGACTTACGGCAACAGGTGGATTCGTTTGAGGAGCATATGCGCAAACAGCGCGAAGATCTGAAACAGATTCAAGCTGAATCCGCACAAAAGAAGGCGCATCTCGAATCCGCGCGCGAGAAACATTCAAAGGCACTTGTCGTGGAAGGAAGACTTAAAGCCAAGGCCGAGACGCACGAGACGAGAATTTCGCAACGGCAGGATCTGGCGAAGGAGATTAGCCGGATGCATAACATTCCCGGGTACGAGATGAGACTTGACGATTCCCAGATTGCTGAATTTCACTCGAAGCTGAAGGACGTTTCGAGACAGATTGCGGACAAGATCCGGTTGATCAAGCGAGAGAGTCAAGAGATTGAGGATAAAGTGCAGCAAAAGCTGCAAGGTTTGCAAAACACGAAATCCGGATTCGATATGCAGATCTCGATGAACAAGACCGCGAACGTGCGCCGGACCGAGGATATTCGTAAACTGCAAGTACAGATCGACGCGATCAGCGTCGACGACGCAGAGATCATTACCGCGAGCGCAGAGCTGAAGAAACTTAATGAACGGCTTTCGGACCTGAAAACCGCGTTCACAAAGGCTGATTTCCCAGGCCAACAGGCGGCCAAGTCGACGAGTCTTCGGGAAGTCGAGCTGAAGTTGGAAACGATTGGGAACGAGATCTCAATGTCAAACAAGCAAGCCGATATGCGTGCCAAAATGGGACTGTTGCAAGACGACCTCGCGAAGCGGGAACTGGCGATTGACGCAATCATGAGCGTGAATCGGGAGCGGTTTGAGACCATGACTGGAGTTCAGTTTGAGATTTTCAGCGCCGAGAAGAGTTTGCGGGTTGCGCAGGATAAATTGCAGGAAGAGTTGAACAGCGTGACTAAAGTACAGGAGAACTGCGCGAGAGAGGTGTCACAGGTTGAAACGCGGTTGAGTATTGCGAAACAGGATTTACAGGATCGCAAGACGCAGATCCAAGATCTGACTGCAAAGTACGTGGAGAGCATTGGCGATGCTGAGGTTGATGACTACGAGAACACGGTCAAGGTGTCGGAAGATGAGCTGCAGGAGAAAGTCAAGGAGCTTGAGTCCTTGAGTTTTGCAGCCGCGTATTATGCAAGAGCTGCTGAATTTGCGCGCAAGACGCACAAGTGCTCTACGTGTCTGCGGAAATTCCACGAGACCGATGACGATTCGAGCGATGATGATGGTGACCGAGCAAACAACGAACACAGTTACTGGCCAAAGACAACGGCTGGATTTATCGAGTATATGCAGAAGAAAGTGGTGGCTGGGAATAAGGCGGCGCTTGAAGAGGAGATTGAGGCGCTTGAGTCGGAAGTTGCTGATGCGCGCGGGTTTGCGCCGACAGTCGCGAGAATCCGAGAGATCACTGCTTCGATTCCGGATTTTGAAAAACGCGTGGACGAGCTTGCACAGGAGCTGTCGGAAGCAGGAAAGAGTTTGGAGAAAAGCTCGGCGGATGTGAAGGCGGTTAAGCAGCGCATTGCCGAGCTTGATACTCTGCGCAAGCCAGTTGCAGACGTGATTCGGAATCAAAAGGAGAAATCCGATATTCAGCTCCTGATCGTGGACCATCAGTCTCAGTTATCTGAGAGCGGCGCGTCGAGATCGTTAGCTGATCTTGAACGCGAGCGGCAGCAGTTATCTGATTCAGCTACGCAATACCGGAAGGAACTGCAGCGCGTGATTGATGAGAAGGAAGTCCAGCGGGTTGGTATCTCAATGCTTGATAACGAGACGCGGGATAAGAAGATGCACTTATCGTCGAAGGAGAACCAGCTCCAGGCTCGAAAATCACTGGCGCAGCGGATTCGGGATATGACTGTAGAACAGCACGAAGCTTCGAATGAGATTGAGACCATGGACACCAAACTTGCCAAATTGATACCGTCGATCGAACAGCAGGAAGGCGTGCTTCAGGAAACGCGAGCGCACTACAGAAAGCGGGAAGACGAGCAAGCCCGGGATGCCGCGAAGGTAGCTAACAGTCTGAATGAGTTTGAGATGGTGCAGTCCGCGATCCAGAGTTATATCGACAGTGACAGCGCGTCAGAGTTACAGCGAGCGTGCGCGAGCACGGTGAAATACGACGAGCGCATGCGTCGGCTTGCGTCAGATTTGGAGCAGCAAGGAGAACAAAAGAATATTATCGAGCGGCAGCTGGCGAATATGAATAGTCAGCAGCGACGGTGCGCGGATAATATTCAGCTGCGGAATTTGAGAGAAAAGATCCTGGTAACTGCGGACCGTGTGGCGGAACTGGAGGATAAGAATGCCGAACAGGAGAAGCATCGGTATGAACAGGAGTCTGCGCGGTTGCGAAAGGATTATGCGCGGTTGAATGCCGAGGTGAGTTGATTTATTTGGCTTAATACTGTTTATGAAGAGGAGTTTACTGATGACTGGCAGTACGGAGGGAAAGTCGGCGAGATCAAGCAGATGCACGACCAGCTGAAGCGGTCGCAGATGGAATTAAAGACTGAGTTCTTGAACGTGCACGAACAATACCGCGAGACGCTGATCAAGCTTAAAGTGTCCGTTGCCGCGAACGAGGATCTTGCGAAATACAGTAAAGCGGTCGACAGCGCGATTATGAAGTACCACAGTCTCAAGATGGAAGCAATCAACCGGATCATAGACGAGCTCTGGAAGAAGACGTACAGCGGCACGGACGTTGATGCGATTTTAATCCGGTCTGATGACGACAGCGGGAAAGCTAACAACCGGTCGTATAATTACCGGGTGTGCATGGTCAAGCAGGATGTGGAGCTGGACATGCGCGGCAGATGCAGCGCGGGCCAGAAAGTGCTTGCGAGCATAATTATCCGGCTCGCGCTTGCCGAGTGTTTTGGCGTAAACTGCGGGATCATCGCGCTAGACGAGCCGACTACGAATCTGGACCAGGAGAACGTGCAGTCGCTTGCGCGCAGTCTGGGGAGTATCATTCAAGCGCGCCGGGCGCAGAAGAATTTCCAGCTGATTGTGATTACGCACGACGAGGAGTTTCTGCGGTACATGAACGGCGCGGACTACTGTGAGTACTATTTCAGGGTGTCGCGGAATGAGCGGCAAAAGTCGCAGATTGAACGGCAGCGGATGAGCGAGGTGTTCTGAGAGCTGGGCTGAATTTGATTCTGAATTTGAATTTAACCTGGGCCGTGTACAATTATGTGGAGAAGCGCGAGCCTGCGCCGTGCGGGGAAGCGGGAAGCGGGAAGCGGCGCTTGTCAATTGTCGTACTCATCTGCCTTTTTTTGCGTGCAGTGAGTCGCCTGTTTGATTAATGTCGTGGGCGTTTTTATTGTGCGTTTTTGATTTTGCCGCTTTGCGGGGAGCGGGTCGAGCTAATCAGCTACTACTGCTACGGTTAAAGGATTGGCAATAATGGGGGCAGACACTGGCGCAGCGCGGCAGCTTGCCGCGACTGCGTGACCAATGTCTCGCTGAAAAGGATACGAGATGCGAAATGTGATGTCACGGATAACGCTATGCGAACAGACTCTGTGTATCTGAATAAACTTATCGGAAAGTGCCTCGCGAGCTGGGAATATTCACGTTTTGGGCCTGGATAAGCCTGAGTTTGGGCAAAGAGCGTTGGGAGTTAGACTTCAGGCAGGCCGGGAGCGGGGAAGAAGTAGGCTCGCGGTACCGTGGGCGTAGTGTTTGGATGTAGTCGAACGCATTTAAATCCAGAGAGCGGTGTTTACACCAGACCGCGAGGGTTCGGTACGGCGTGTTTACCGCGCGGTACGCGGCGCGGGCTGAATCAGAATCCCGCCCTTCTCCGCAGGCTTTTGCCGGTTCCCACTTAGGCCATTTCTGTCTGTCGGCCTGCCCTCGTAACCCGCTACACAAACGCGCCATACCGCCCATCAGATATCAGATATCAATAATTTGTCAAGTCATTCACCGGTCACTGGATCAAACAGCCATGGTCCCGTTCCGCTGGATCCCGCACGCGCTCTGCCTCGCCTTCGTCCTCGCGACAGGCCCGGCCGACACGGCGCGCTTCCCCGCAGACTCCCTCTCGTCCCTCGACCTGGCAAATCTAACCGACCTTGTCCAGCCATCCTCTCTCGCACACGACCACCGCCGCGACGTGTTCTTCTCGGTCCGCGCGCACTTCCCGCAGTGGTTGACCGACATCACGGGAATGCTCAGATGGCCGCCGCTCGACGCGCCCTACGTCAAGGGCATGAACTTCAATTTTTCGGATATCCCGGATATCAGACCCTACGGTAAGATAATTATCCGTCTTCGTGTGATGGGCTGGTTATATGTCAAGACAGCGGGCTAACGCGGGAGGGCGAAGATCAGCAGCATTGTGTCTGGACGTATGCTCAGAACACTTGCTCGTTTGACTGCGGGTGGGTATTATTTTGCTTAGAATTCTTTTGCGCTTGTTTGGCTGACCTTATTTGCAGACTCTGTGTGAGCCATATCGATATCGGACACTGCAATCGTATGATCTCTATTACATGTCTTTGACTTTGACGGTTGATGATATGCTAACACCCGCAGAACTAGTTCAGACTTTCGACGACGGACCGACGCCAGACACGCCGACGCTGTTACACTACCTCCACCAAGCGAACCGCAAAACTACGTTCTTTGTCCTCGGCATCCAGACTGTCATATTTCCCGACATCTTCCGTGCAATGCACCGCGAGGGCCACCTGCTCGGCACCCATACCTACGGCCACAAATACCTCCCGACCATGACGAACGAGGTAATCGTCGCGCAGCTGCAGTGGTCGATATGGGCCATGAACGCGACTGCCGGAATTATTCCGCGCTTTTTCAGACCGCCATTTGGCGGCGTCGATGATCGGGTGCGTGCTATTGCTACAAAGCTGGGGCTGACGGTCGTCGTGTGGGATCTGGATACGAATGACTGGCGGCTGAACGACAAGTCGCGCTCGCCGGCTGAGATTTACGAGACTGTGAGCGTGTGGAAGAAGTCAAATATCAGGGGGATCATGCTCGAACATGACAACACGATGTTCACTGTCGGCGCTGGCATTGATATCTCTGAAATCATTGGCGATTCGGGGTATACGGTTGCTGATTGCAATCAGGAAGGAACGCCTTGGTATCAATGATCACGGCTTCGATGTACATACCCCTTCCCCCAAAGTGATAGTGATACCAGATATACCCGAGGCTTCAGCGTCGCTTTGTTTGTTTTTGGGAGTGCCGCGAGTTGAAGATTGTATACATTATACGCTAGAATGGGATTGCATGCATGGGTTCTGCGGTCATTGTCTGGATCATTACATGAATTATAGAATATATCTGTTCACTAACTCCCTCCCTGCTTTCATGTCGTCAGATTTGAATGGCAAGCGTCTTCCTTGCTTGGCCAAAAAGGTAGCAATCGCCAGCCATACTTCAACAAGTGACTTAGTCCCTGCATCAAATGCTGATTGATGAATAACAAATGAGCAATAAAATGGCTTTCTCTCAACTTCGAGTGTAATAATAAATAAACGCGTGCAGGCTCTTTTTAAGACCGCGGCGAATGTTCTGTAATTGCAGCAGGATATGCATGTAGAGGTCTTAATATCCAGGCGTTGATCAATTTAGGCGGCCCGCCTCAAGCGGTGAGGCTCGAGCAGATCTCGCGGCATTCGAATTCGTAATTTCTGTATCGCCGAGTGACTCTGCTAAAGAATCACGATACGACTCAGCTCAAGCAACTATATATATACAAAAATTACTCGCAAAACGCAAGTGGCTTTTATATACAAGCATTGTTCCGGGACGTGAATTAGCCAGCCAGATTGCTTTCGCGGTACTAGCAGAAGAACAATGTCTTCAAGTCACTATGGTACGGCTACCCTCCAGATTCTTGCATCCAACGACCAAGCTAACACAGAGCTAATAGAGCGGGTCACTGAGCAGCCCGAGAATCCTTACTCGACGGTGATTCATGGTCAGACAATTGCCATAATTCCGGAATACACACTTGAGTCTGGCGTCGTGATTAAGCAGTTCCCTGTGGCGTACAAGACTTGGGGCAAACTCAACGAAGAGCGGAATAATGTTATGGTTATTTGTCACGCGCTGACGGGGTCCGCGGATGTTGCTGATTGGTAAGATTAACTGTTTACTGAATATATTTTCATTGAGTGGATACGGAATGGTGGTGCTGACGGCGATGTAGGTGGGGACCCCTGATAGGACCCGGAAAAGCATTTGATACGTCTCGGTTCTTTGTTATTTGCATGAACTCTCTGGGTTCACCGTACGGTTCTGCATCTCCATGCACTACAAATGTCGAGACTGGAACCTGGTTTGGGCCCGAGTTCCCTCTGGTTACCGTTCGCGACGACGTGAAGTACGTTGTATTCCTCTGGAAACCCGCTGAATCGGACTATGATATTAACGAAATTTGAATAGTATCCACAGGCTGATTCTAGATGACCTTGGCATTACGCAGATTGCGGTTGTGATTGGTGGGTCCATGGGCGGAATGCTCGTCTTGGAATATGCATTTTTTGGCATGGAGTATGTGCGCGCTATTATACCATTGGCTACCTCATCTCGACACAGCGCTTGGTGTATTTCATGGGGCGAAGCGCAGCGGCAGTGCATTTATTCGGATCCAAAGTACGACGACGGATACTATGCGTATAGCGATGTAAGCTTTATACCTGAGTTCTTTACGAAATAAACAATACTAACAAACAGCCTCCTCTTTCCGGTCTCGGAGCAGCGCGCATGTCGGCTTTGCTCACTTACCGCTCTCGAAACAGCTTTGAAAGCAAATTCGGCCGAAACACACCCGACCCAAACCGCCACCGCACCATAAACGCACCTCAACGCCAGCCCGAAAGCATTTCGGAAGAGAACTGGGCGGTCCACAATGAAGGCTTCAAGCACGGCAAGAAACTTGCTTCCGGCGGCTCCACGCCCGAATCCGAGACTGCGCCGATTTTGAAACACAATGCGTCGAGTTCGTCGTTGAACGGAGCTCGGAGGCCGCAGACTTTTTTCACGGCGCAGAATTATTTGAGGTATCAGGGAGAAAAATTCGTGAAGCGGTTTGATGCAAACTGTTATATTGCCATCACCCGGAAACTTGACACACACGACGTTTCGCGCGACCGTGCAGTTGACGTGCAGCATGCGCTAGCGACTTTGAAGCAGCCGGCTTTGGTTATCGGAATCGAATCAGACGGTCTCTTCACATTTGCAGAACAGGAGGAAATCGCGACATATATTCCTAACGCGCGGCTGGAGAAGATTGACTCGCCTGAAGGCCATGATGCGTTTTTGCTGGAGTTTGCGGAAGTTAACCGGTTGATTGTCACGTTTTTACAGGAGACTTTGCCGGATATTATGGGAAAAGAGGGTGCGGCGATTGTGTCAGACTCGGAAGAGGTGGAGGAGGTTAGATATAGTAGTACTGTGGGCGAGGTCGAGGATCTCACCAGCTGGTGATTTTCCTAATTTACATTTAATGAACTGTTTGAGTAGTATATACAAAACACCTTAAGCTCCTATATTACAACGCTTTTATACAAAAAAAAAACACCTTATGCAGCTTTTCCTTTCTTCTTCTGCACTTCCTCCCACTCCTTATCCAGCTGCCATCCAGCCTTATAGTTTTCTCTCATATGCACAAACTTGCAAGAATCTCCATATCCGCAAAACCCGGTCTGCTTATAATCCTTGCATACATCCGGCTGATAGTCCGTCACGGTCGTACTCCGAATGCTCGACGATGCTTTCAGCGGACCAACTTTCCGCGTCACCTGCTCCTTCTTCGTGATAAACTTCTTGTAGTTCGCGTTGCCCTTGTACAAGCCCTCCTGATCAGCTTGTGATTCGTCCGGGTTCGAGTCTGCGTTTTTACTCTTCTTTCCAGACTGAGAGTCGTCATCATAAATCGCGCTTTTCTTGGTGATATCAGTTGAATTCGAAACTCCAGCAGATCCGGTAGCCTTGTGCTCCACCGAACCGATATCGGCCGCAACACCCGTCTTCGAAGAGCCGTTCGCAGAACTAGTGATTGTATCCGAGATCCCGCCAGTAGTACGTTTCCGTTTCTTTGCAATGTTCCCTGGTAATGAACGTCTGGCCGAATCGGAATCGGAATCAGAGTCGGAAGAAGAATCAGAGTCGGATGCGGATGCGGTCGTGATTGCTTTCGATGACGGCGGCGGCGGCGGCGGCGGCGGCGGAGACCGTTCCACGACGCGCTTTCGCGCATTGGCGAGTTTCGCGGAAGGCTTCTTAAAAAACGGAACTGTTCCTGTCGACGACATTATCTCGCACCGATATGTACTTTGGCTGACGAGAAGGATATGGATATGGATGTTTGTAGAGTTATCGAGGAAAGAATCGAGTGAATTGGTGGCGAAGGTGGCTGAATAATGTGGCGGACGAAGCTTAAATTCAGGAGGTGCCGAACTTTAAAAGTCCCAATTGCCCTGGCCGTCCGGGAATGCTTCGACCTTCATGTGCCGAGGTCAACAGTCATCCAGTGATCTCAATGAGCTACATACAGCTACTAGCCTACTGGATTTAGGATTACCATTCACCAGACGTTGAAGTTTGAGTTGTGGTGATGGCTATGGAAGCACGGAATGCCGAACAAAACTTCAGGTTCACAACAGTTGCGCTGAAGGTCCTGTACCTAGACGACGATAACAAGGAACTACAAGTCTCCGTTTCGGGCGTGTACGTGTGCAACGAGTCTGACGATGATCCCGGATTTGTGTTTACAATGTGAGATTCTATTAATGCGTTAGCTTTGTGACAAGAAAGGGTCTAACGCTTCTTTACTAGTTCTTCGGTTTTGGCTCGCCAGGACGTTACGAGCGATCCGAGATGCTCATTCTACGTCGCATCCGAATCGGATATATCAAATGGTAGTTTTACGTCTTTAGCAGTTTTGGATGCTGTTAAGTTAGTAAAGTAAATCTAACACATATCATTTTACAGAAACTATTACATGGACTCAAATTGACCCCTCATCCCCGCGCAAGCTTCCTTCTCTACACGCCTTTCTAAAATCATTCCGGTCTCAAAACGGGCAAATGGATTTTTACCCGCAATCAACAGACCTGGGGTCTCCTTTACTTTTAGCTCTATTTTGTCCCCGCAGTAGGATATCCGCGCACCGTCAATTCTTAGTAACCGAACCGCCTCCGGCCGGCTCGTCAATCTACATCGAAGGTGCACCTTTTGCAATTGACAGTCCGGCAATGTTTATCGGATTTCAAGCGACTGGAACGATTAGTCTCAAGGATAGTGCAAGTGGAATGGTACTATGTGATGCGAGGTATCTGGAAGGAATGGAAGGTAGCGCCGTATTGGCGCCGAGTCAGGATGGAGTACAACTGTTGAGTGTGGGAATGGTTGCCGGGAGTTTACGGTAAGGGATGCATCCCTAGCAAGTATAAGGGGTAGTACTGACTTGGACCCGGATAGGAAATCTAATGGGCAGGGTGATTTGCTTGTTTTAGTCCCGTGGACTGTGCTGATGACCGATCTAGCACCACAGATATTACGTGATCCGTTACGACGACTGGAATTCGCGACACCGATGCTGAAAATAAAAGATACATCTAGCTTCAGATCAGCTTTATCTACAGTCAGCCGAGAAATACCTTTGAAAGTATCACCGGAATCCGTTCGTGCTAGCATAGTGTGTGTTTTTGTTCAGCATAGGAATGGGAGAACGTCCTGGGGCAGCGGGGTCATACTCACACCGAGGTTGATAGCTACTAACCAGCATGTCATACCAGACGACAGCGTACGGGTGACTGTTCTTTTTGCGGGTAGTGGGCTGCGAATATATAGAGAAGTGAAGGAAAGACTGGCACCTGTATCGGGAATCGATCTGCTGTATCTTCGCCTTGACGATATTTCAGACAGAGCTGCGCCAGTGAAGCTTCCTAGGGAAAGCTTGGAATTGGTAAAGGGCACAAGTGTGATTAGTGCTGGGTACGGACTGTTGTCACCGGGGTCGAAGGAAGGTGAATCAGTGACCCCGTTGCTGTCGAAGGGGCATGTACTACAGACCGTCAAACTGCCTGCTTTACGGACCTCCGCAAATCGGCAGAAATACGAATTGGCGATGTTTTCAACGTCAGCGGCATGCTGGAATGGATCGTCAGGCGGCGGAGTGTTTGCGTTAGACACGGATGGAGAATACGTGCTCGTAGGCATGGTTACCAGCAACGCTGCTACGAAGTACAGCGCGGATCGTGGACTGCCTAGGATAAATCCGCATTTGGGCTTTATCCTGCCGTATAATCTGATTGCAATGGGGCTTGGGCTGGTGGAAAGTGGTGGGGAGCAGGTGGAAGTCAGTGACCGCGTTCAACGGCTGTGGAAGATGCAGAGCACGCATGAGGAAGTCCGCAATGGCGTACGGATTCAATCTAAGATGTAGAACAAGAATTAGAACAAGAAAATGCAATTCAAACAGTTATTATTACTCGTGACAATGAAAAACCACGATAATGAGCGGCATCCAGGCAGAATGTCTTCAGATCACAACTCTCTTTGATTTTCTCAGATGCAACAAACTCGTCCCGCGCATCCCGGGCCGCCGCGCGAGGAGCAGCCGGGAACAAAGCACGTACGGAACAAGGCTGCATAAAATGCAAATTTGGCTTTTGTTGGATTCATCAGCAGACTAAATTTTCTGCCTGTGATGACTCGTGCTCGTCCGATTTCTGTTCTCAATTGAGGTCGTCAGCGGGCGAGCTTGCTGAACTGCGAGATCGCGCTCCGGACGTGAGTGATTCGTCATAGAACACGGCTAGGTTAGATAAGTTAGTCGCGCTCATAGTACATCACAACGAGAAATAAAAACAATGGAAAGCGTACCACACAGAAGCAGATCACGTCGCAAACGCGACAGTGATTGTATGATGGATAAGTTCATAAGTTTGTTAGAGTGGTATCCCAATCAAGTCACATCGTGATCCGCGTGACCCGCTCACAGAAACCCTACACCGCGGCAAGCCCTAAAATTCCGGGCGCGACTATAAAGCGCGGGCGGCCGCCCGTTTTCTTCTGTTTTTCTCCTCAAGACAGAAAGTCAGCATCAATTCTTATATGGCTCTTGCCTTTTACCAGAGCCATCAGGGTACTGCTTTCTCATGTCTTTCTTTTTAGTTTTTGGAAACTCACAGTCTTCTTGAGGCTGCTTAGGTAGAGAGCAATATATTTGTGTTATACTACGTCTTCTGTAGGACTCTTTAGTCCGGATTCTTCTGGATCGTGTCCATGTCAACTCGCTCCGTGCGACCGGGCGGTAAACAAACAGCCGTTCTCGGTGCGAGTAAACAAGCCGTCACACGACGTAGACGACGTAAACAACCCATGATCACTGCTCTAAGCGGACCAGTGCCCGACGCGTCGCGGACATGTGCCAGCTCGAGTGGTCGCTTTCCTCTCGACGCGACGCTGCGTTTCCCGTTTCGGCCGTCCGCCTGATCCGAGCAACACACGCGCCCTTCGCGACTGACTTCGCGCCTTTATCTGCCTTTATCTGCCTCGTCACTCTCGCTCACCACGTCCTCTTGCTCAGTTGATGGCAAACACCCTTCCGTCTCGTCTTACCTTCTCTCGCTCGCGTCCGTCGCCGCTTCCCGGACCGCTCTACTCCACCGTCCAGCCGAGGCCGCCATGAAGTTCGGCAAGAAGTGCGTACCCACTCCCCGGACGCGGTCAGACGCGATTCTGACCGCGTCCGGCTCGCAGCTCGCGTGTCCTAGCTACTAACGCGTCCTAGTCTCCCACGAAACCAGGTTCCCGAGTGGAGGTAAGTCTCTTCGTGATCTTCCGTGCCATTGCGCGCGCCGGCACCACGCGGACCCACACTCACCCTGCCCAGCTCGTTCTATCTCAACTACAAGTCGCTCAAGAAGCACATCCGCACCGCGAAGGCCGCTGCTCTTGCCTCTGGCGAGTCCGACGAGCCCGTCGCCGAGTCCTATCTCACACGTACGTCCCCTTTTTCCTTCTATCCATCCACAAACTGTCACTTCGTCACTTTCAGGGGGAACCCCGCTGACTCACTCTTTTTTTGCCCTGCAGCCTTCTTCTACTCCCTCGACCGTAACCTCGAGACCGTCGACTCGTTTTACAACAAACGTCTTGCAGAATGCTCGCGACGTCTGAAAGCGCTGCTTGACAGGTTTCCTGCCTACGCCGTCACGCCGTCGGATTTCGATCGCGATGAGCTCGAGGATCTCGTTGGTGCGCTGCTTGAACTCCGCAGCCAGCTTCGCATGCTACAGGTGCGCACAGGCAACAATCTCCAGGATATCGATTGAGACTCTTTGCTAATGTATACAGTGGTACGCCGAAGTGAACAAGCGCGGATTCATCAAAATCCTCAAAAAGCTCGACAAGCGCACAGGCGTTAACGAACAGTCGCGCTATCTCGAGTCGAAAGTGCTCATCCTGCCATTCGCGTCTGGCGTCCAGGCAAACGACTACATGGCCACGATCAACAATTGGCTTTCGGATTTGGCGCCGAACGAGGTTGAACAGTCGTCGTCCCCTGTGACCGCAAGCTCCAAAAGCGAAAGCTCGGCTGGCACGAGCTCTGAGGCAATTAAGACCGCTGTCTTCAAGGATGATCTGGAGAGCCTCAAGACTGCACTGGCTGAAATTACGGATACGGCGTTGCTACAGAAGAACATGCTCACGGCACTGCAAAAATCCGTGAGCGCGAAGGCCTTGTCTTGTATCGCCTACCTGCTTCAGAACGTCGACAAGCTCGCCGACCCAGCCGACCTTCGTGGCCGCAACATCTTCCACCGACATGTAGTTGCTCTTGGCCGTGAGCGCTCTGCGACCACCACAGACCAGCAATCGCGTGATTTTTACATCACGCCTGCCGAAAATCCGGTTTCCAGTGCGCAACTCAAGGCGTTTTACGGTAGCGACGGGATTAACTCGAATGACGAAACATCCATATTGCGGTTCCTACTAGACCATCTCACACCCTCTCAGCGACCGGCTCTAGCTGCGCGTGACACATACAAGCGGAGTCCGTTGCACTACGCGTCTCAGTACGGAACTCGACTCGTTGCAGAGGTCATCATTGAATACCTCAAGGCGTGGAATCTGTTTGAAGGAGCTCAAGGTCTTGATGCACCGACTTGGATTGATGCCGAGGGCCTTTCGCCGTTTCATCTGGCAGTCATCGGCAAGCACCCCAAGACTTTGAAAGTCTTGCTAGCTTCTACAAATGTCCCGCCTCGCGATTCGTCTCAACTTTTGTCTTTGGCTGCGAAATCGAATTATCCTGAGATTATCGAGCTTCTTGTGAACGCCGGTCTGAATGCGGATTACGCAGACGACCAGCTTGCCGAGACACCGCTTTATGTCGCGGCCAAGTTTGGAAACGTCGAGAGCGCAGCCATGCTACTCAAATACGGCGCCAATACTGAAATTCCGGAGAGTACGTACGGATGGACACCGGTGTTTGTGGCCACGGTTTACGGATATGACGGGATTGTTGATTTGCTGATTGCTAATGACTGTGACCTGCATAAGACTGATGGATCCGGATGGACTGCGATGGAGCATGCTTGTCTGCGCGGTCATCTTGAAATTGCAAAGAAGATGCCCGCGCCACCACAGCAGCCTCCTTCGTCGCCTTTTATCAACAGTGACGCGTCTGCGTCTGTGGAGAGTCTTATTTCAGTGAATTCGTCAACCTCATCGAAATTATCGTCATCGCCGTCGAGAAACAACTCGTCGATTTCAATCCCGCCGCCGCCGCGTGATTTGATCAAGAGCTTTGGACACAAGTATCTGAAAAACAACACTACCATGATTCTGGTCACGCTTGGGTCGACAGACACTCGCACTGACGTGGTCCCGGTCCAGCTTGACCAGGTGCCAATGTCGCGCGTGCACTCGACGCAACTCGATACAGCATTATCGCTCGTGATTTCGGCGCAAAACGCAATCGGCGAACCTACCGTGATTGATCTTCCGATCCAGGACAACCCGTCGACCGAGCCTATCGTGTTTCAGACCACGAACCCGGCAAATACGCGCTTGTTCTTCGACATCGTGCCTACCTATGCGGGCAACAGAAATCAGATTCTTGGTCGCGCGGTCGCCATGTTGTCGAGTATCAAGACATCTGTCGGACAGTCTATTCGCAGTTTACATGAGACGATCACGGTTCCCATTATCCAAAACACGACCCTTGACGTCCTCGGCACTGTTAGCTTTGAGTTTCTTCTTGTCAAGCCCTTCGAGCATCCAAATATGAGCATTGCCAAATCGTCGACATACTGGAAATCGCTTACTACGACCCGCGTGATTGGTCATCGTGGTCTGGGCAAGAACTCGACTAGCCGAAAATCCCTCCAACTTGGCGAAAATACATTGCAATCATTCATCGCAGCTGCGAATTTGGGCGCCAGCTACGTCGAGTTTGATGTACAACTGACAAGAGATCATGTGCCGGTTATCTATCATGATTTCCTGGTCGCGGAGACAGGTATCGATGTTCCTATGCATGCGCTCACGCTTGAGCAGTTCCTGAACGTTTCCGAACGACGGACGCCAATGCCGAGAAGTCGAAACACGTCTCCCAGACGCACAGAAAGTAGAAACTCGACTCATAGCAATTTTGGAAGTCTTGACGATACAGTCTCTGGATTGGATTCCGTGGGCCCGTATCAGCCAATTGGCCGCCGCCCTCGATCGCTGTCACTGGAAATGGACGAAGGCGATAATGAGTTTAGCGATCGAATCCGGTTCACTCGAGATTTTAAAAAGAAAGGGTTTAAGGCGAATTCACGTGGAATCAGTATCCAGGCTCCGTTCACGACCTTGGAGGAAGTATTTAAGACGCTTCCCAAGAACGTTGGATTCAACATTGAATGCAAATATCCCATGCTTGACGAAAGCCAGGCTGAGAATATGGATAACCTTGCGTTCGAGCTGAATGACTGGGTTGACACTGTGCTCAAATGTGTTTACGACCACGCTCACGGGCGTGATCTTATCTTTTCAAGTTTCCATCCTGACGTCTGTTTGATGCTCTCGCTCAAGCAGCCATCGATCCCCGTTCTATTCCTGACTGAATCCGGAACAGAGAAAATGGCAGACATCAGAGCGTCGAGCTTACAAGAAGCCATTCGATTTGCTTCGCGCTGGAACTTGCTCGGCATTGTATCTGCCTGCGAGCCATTGATTATTAGTCCCCGGTTAATCAAAGTCGTCAAGGAATCTGGTCTCGTGTGTTTCTCGTATGGATCGATGAATAATGTTCCAGAGTACTGCAGATTGCAGATGAATTATGGCGTGGATGCGGTCATTGTGGATTCGGTGTTGGCTGTTCGGAAAGGGTTGACGGCTACTGGGAAGGCGTTTTTGTCATAGACTGGGTATATATATGCGGTAGAGATGGTGGTGTGATTAGTGTCGGGACTTTATAACATTCGTGTAAATTGATTGATATGGGATCAAATCAAAGATCCTTCCCTATATATTTTCTGTTTTACGACTAGTAAAAAAACAACCAGACTCCGGTCCACGAAATGCAAGTACTCCATGCTCACTCACTACACAATATCTCTCCGCGAAAATTCATTGTATGAGAGGCGCATCCGGGTCAGTTTGCGCAAAAATGAACTGCATCTGCTTTGACAACCTATCACCAATCCTCCTCCCCGAGCCAGTTCCCGCATTCTTCTCCCCGCTGATCGACAAAAACGCATTATGCCGGTGTCTGTACACTTCGGTCATCATTCGATCCATGGTGTCATATTTTTCCACGATACTCTTCGCTAGACCGTCGGTGACGTATTTGATCTGCGTCATTGTGCGCAAAAACGTATCACGCGTGTCCTTGCCTGCTTGCACCTGTCCAGCCTCCATGCAGATCTCCTCGTGAATGTTAATTTTGGCCATCCGGTAAGGAATGGTGCCGATATCTTGAGTTAGGATCGAGATCCATTCGGCGCTGTCTAACGCACCCGACGAATGGAAGACAAGACAGTTGTACTTGATTTGTAGTTCAGCAAGCGCGTCCTCAACTTTCTCGCCATGCTCAGCATCTCGATATTGAGCCTGCACTTTGGCGAAAAGTTCGCCTTCTTTGACTTTCCGGGCACGAAGAGTAGCGCTGCCTTGGCCACCAGCAGCTTGGTCCATTGCATTCTGTACCATGAGATTGTACTCACGGCGGTTATTCGTCTTCATCTTGCGCATGAACATAGACAGCCCTTCAATCATGTAAATGACACGTTGACCCGGAAACAACTGTTGCACGGTACGCACATTTTCGCCGAGCCTGTCGTCGATAACCAAATCAACCAGTTCCACACCAGTCAGCAGGACAAGTAAGAATTTCTCCTTGCGAACTTCTTCCGGAATAGGGACAAAGTGGCCCAAAGCATGATTGAACTCTGCAGTCACTTTCCGTCGCCATCGGACCATGTTGCCCATCGGACTACGCCATCCCGTAGAAGCTTCTATTCCCAGACCTTCCGTAATGCGTTTCAACTGTTGTCCTCCAGGTGTTTCTGAAAACGCAGCATCAATATCCACAATCATCTCCGTGCACGAATCGCGTTTCGAAACCTTTAGCTTGTTCACAGACGCGAGTTCCCTACTCCGCAGCCTTTCCTGCGCTTCCAGCTCCTTGGCGCGCGCTTTCTCTTCACGCTCAACCTCCTTTTGACGTTTCTTAGCCGCCGCTTCGGTGCTGATTTCAGTGCGTTTGCGTGCAGCTTTCTCTTTCCCTGGTTGTACGTTTTCAGGACCATCAACCTTTGTACCGGCCTGTTTTCGTTTCGCTGCAGGTTTCGTGGGAACTAAGGTATTCATATCGAGTGCCTCAATCCGTTCACGAATTAAACGCGCCCGGTCAGATTTATCCGGCACTGTCTGGTCTTCTGAGACTCGTCTCCGCTTTGCAGTCTCACCGACTCGCATAGTCGCAGGGGATGATGACGAAGGAGCCGAATCGACTAGATCAACGCTATCGCTCCGTAAGCTATCACGAGGCATTGCCGGTTTCCGAGCTTGCTGCCTTGACCCTGAAACAGCCGCTCCGCCGCCAAGTGCTGCAAGAACAGCATATCCGGTGTCGCGAGCATGAGCTACGGAAGACGCGGAAATCGGTGCATGAATGTCAGGTATTCCTCCCTGGCGCAATTCTGGCCGTTGTGTGCTCGCTCTAGCCGGTTTATCTGCAATCGGTGGTGACGACCTTGGGACAGCTGGCACCGAGCTCGTGTTGCCGGGCTTGTACCGAGATGTGGCTATTCTAAACTTTTCGAAAAATGACTCTGTATCTGGAACTGCGAAATTGTCATCCGAGTCGTCATCGTCGTCGATTGTCGTGAGCACCGCTTTCGTCGGCATCGATACCGATCGAGCAGCTTTCTGGACTGCTGGCTGTTGTCGGACCGGCTGTGATGAAGTCGCAACCGGAGCATCGTCATCGCTGTCTAGATTGAAAATCTCATTCTCTGGTATCCTAGCTGGTCCAGAAGAAGTGACAGACGCTCGCGGTCGAGGCGCGGGCGAAGGCTGTGAATATGATATTATCGGCTGAGTATCTGCGTCCGGGTCTGCATAGCTTTTTTGTGATCGCGCCGAGGTCGGTGGGGGACTAGACATTACTCGTTTTGGCGGTTTGCGAGGTCTAGGAGAGATGGAAAGAGAACGCCCGAAATCCACGCTGGTGTCCAGATCATCGTCGGAAAGATGCATATCCAGCGATTTCATTCTGCAACCGGAAGTTAGCGCGCCCATTTAGCCAGCGGGTTACAATAGCAAAAAAACGCGTACAATAATGCATGAATCTGTGCTTTCTTTGTTGTAGGAGAACGCGCTCGAGTTTGCTGAGACGAGGACGAGATGATCTGTATCGGGGAGTCGTCGATCATGATCACGCTGTCGTCTGCCTGAGGCGACTTCGGCAGCGCAGCCGACGCGACACGCGTCTCTGGCACACCCGTCGTCGCTGATCCTGCGTTCGTCTTCTCCAAGTCCGATAAAAACTGCAAAGATGGTCAGCACTCCGTCCACAGCCGCCAATTCTGCTTCCCCAAGACCGCTCACCTGGCCGCTGAAGAAGCGGTCAATGGACCGCTGCGCGGAACGCGTGCGCGCGACGTCAACGCGTGCATCGCGCATTGTGCAACGCGTAATCTGCGCGACCTGGGTAGCCATGTCGTCGAGCGAGAGCGGAGACGCCATCGCGGCGAGAATGTGCGACGCGTGGGCAGGCGGACGCGTTTTGTTTACTTTTCGACGGTATGGGATAGCAACTTTCTTGAGGGCGACCTCGACAGGCCGGGTAACGTACATCACGTGAAATGTAACCCTACATTTGTAGAACTTCAAATAACCCTAACTACAAAAAGCAGTCACGCCGCCGCGCCGCACCGCCGCGCTACGCCGGACTCTGGCCTTCTCCCAGAGCATCGCGAGAACTTCCCAGTCCCGACAAGCCCATTCAGCAACCCGCGACACCTCTCGGCAGCACCGAACGGACCCTCAGCAATGTCCCACAGAAAGTACGAAGAGCCCAGACACGGCTCCCTGGGCTTCCTCCCCAGAAAGCGGGCGGCCCGCCACCGCGGAAAGGTCAAATCGTTCCCGGCCGACGACAAGACCAAGCCCGTCCACCTGACTGCTTTCCTTGGTTACAAGGTGTGTATTTGAACTTCAGTGCTTGCAGCGACGGCTTAGTGGTTGCTGCGAGTTTCTTCTATATGGAATCATTCGTTGAACAGCTCTAACTCATTCTCCAGGCTGGCATGACCACCGTCGTCCGCGACCTCGACCGTCCCGGATCCAAGATGAACAAGCGCGAGATTGTCGAGGCCGTCACCGTCGTCGACACTCCCCCCATGGTCGTCATCGGTGTTGTTGGCTACGTCGAGTCGCCGCGCGGTCTGCGGTCGCTGACCACCGTCTGGGCCGAGCATCTGTCCGAGGAGGTCAAGCGTCGGTTCTACAAGAACTGGTACCACAGCAAGAAGAAGGCGTTCACCAAGTACACCAAGAAGTACGCCGACGACGGTGTCTCCGTTTCGCGCGAGCTTGAGCGCATCAAGAAGTACGCCACCGTTGTCCGTGTTCTTGCCCACACCCAGATCCGCAAGACCCCGCTGTCGCAGAAGAAGGCCCACCTCCTGGAGATCCAGGTCAACGGTGGCTCCATCTCCGACAAGGTCGACTGGGCCAAGGAGCACTTCGAGAAGGAGATTGATGTTTCGTCGATCTTCGAGCAGGACGAGGTTATCGATGCTATTGCCGTCACCAAGGGTCACGGATACACCGGTACCACCGCCCGTTGGGGTACCAAGAAGCTGCCGCGTAAGACTCACCGTGGTCTGCGAAAGGTCGCTTGTATCGGAGCCTGGCATCCGGCCCACGTCCAGTGGACTGTTGCCCGTGCCGGTCAGGACGGTTACCATCACCGTACTTCGGTCAACCACAAGATCTACCGGATCGGCAAGGCTGACGACAAGGCGAACGCGGCGACCGAGTTCGACCGTACCGAGAAGACCATCACCCCGATGGGTGGCTTTGTTCGCTACGGTGAGATCAAGAACGACTTCCTGATCATCAAGGGATCCATCCCGGGAATCAAGAAGCGTGTCATCACTCTGCGGAAGTCGCTGCGTACTCACACCTCGCGCAAGGCTCTCGAGAACGTGCAGCTCAAGTGGATCGACACCGCGTCCAAGTTCGGCAAGGGTCGTTTCCAGACGCCGGCGGAGAAGAGCGCGTTCATGGGTACGCTCAAGAAGGATTTGGCTTAGGTTTAAAAGTTGTATGCAGTGCATGCTTGTTGAAGCGTAATTTGTACCGGTTACTGTTTGTAGTATAAATGAATATCATACATACACTATCATTGTTCTACATAGATATAAAAGCTATCAAGCGGACTCGAAGCGGTCTCGTGCACTCTCTCGGACGCGCTGTACAAAGTCCTTATAATCGCTTCCTGCTGCAGTAGCTGGCGCCGCGACCGGCTTCGAACCCAGCCCGCTTCCCGGGGCATATGTTTGCGCTTGAACCGCCTGTTCCGCGCCGGATCCATCAATCCCAAGCCCGCCACCGGTATATCCCATTTTAGCAAGCATCTTGCTACCCTTGGGCGCAAACATGTCTTCATCGCTGTCTGAAGAGTCGTCATCACTTAACGGCAGAGGCGCCAATTTCTTGGACGTACGTGGTGACGGCCGTACTACTGGTGGTAAGTTGTCGTGAGTAGATTGAGGTCGAGCTGGTGATGGTGCTGGTGGTGGAGAAGAAGGTCGAGATATTGGTGCGGGCTTGATGACGCGGTTCACGACCCGTCGCTCGTAAGCGCGATCGCGATACGCAACAGATTCCTTGCGCAGCTTGATTCTAGCACGAGCAATCTCGCACGCAGCCGGATCGCGCAGGAAATGCTGATGCAGCGCCGACATGCGTTCATGCCGGTTCAATTCATCATTCGCAGTAAATTTGCGCCGACATAACAGACAAGCAGCCTGTAATGGATGCGCGTACGATTCCTGCACTTGTGCTCGATCCTGCCGCGATGATGATTGCTGAGTTCCGTGCAGTTCGACTTGCTTTTGCTGCCATTTCTGTAGTTGCTGTGGAACCACGGCCGCGGTTCGCGGCTTCTTCTTGGTCTTCTCGGCTTTCTCGACCAGCTTACTACTGATCTCGACCTTTTCTGTGTCCGGCTTATCCTCCACTGGCTTCTCTTTGCTTGCGTCCACAACCACATGAACTCCCACCCGCGCCGAATCATCCCAATACGACAACTTCGCGCCGCTCGCGACCAGAAACGAATACCGGTCCTCCGGTAATGCAGGCACAAACACGCCAGGATGCACAAACGACGCAACAGATCCACCATCATTGTGCTGTAGTTCCGCAACCGCACGCGTACACTCTCCCACATTCGCATACTCTGCAAACGCAAACCCGCGCGACCTCCCCGTCCTGCGATCCCGAACAAGTAACACACGCTGTAACCCGTCCTGCGGCAACCCCGCAGCGATTCCACGCTCATCCACCTCCTGAAGCCCACGGATTAACGCAAACTGCGACGGCGTATCGCCCGCGTCCCGATCGTCAGATAAGTCACGGCCCCAGACCCGCGGCTGCGGTCCGCCCAGCTTACTCGCTCCGTGCTGTGAAGCGCGAGCTTGTGAGAGCTTTGCCCGCGCACCGGATATCATCAGGGAATCGGTCTCGTCGAGGAACGCGCGCGCAGCCCCGGCGGTCGCGAATCGCGCAAACGCAAAACCTCGCCCGAGTTCTATATTATATTTCAATCAGTCCTCTACCTCTTTTCGTACTCGCGTCTTAGTTCGAGATATAGCAACAACTCACGCGTCGTGTGGTCGCGGATCACGGTTACGCGCTCAATCCCAGCGCCAGCGCGCTCAAGCGCCTCAGACACTTCGGACTCGCTCGTCTCGGGCGCGATTCCTCTGACCATGATATCTCGCGAAGAAGGCAGTCCCTGATCGTCGCGGTCGCGCCGGTCGCCTCTGTCTCGGTCTCGGTCGCGATCCCGGTCGTGGTATCTCTCCCTGCGGTCGTCATAGCCCTCTCGTCGACCACCGCTCCCAGACCCGGATCCGTACGGCCGGTCGTCGTAGTCTAATTCCTGCCTCTCCCGCCACGGACGATCTCTCGGATCAGACATGTCTGTGTACGGCTGTACATTCTCTTCTTGGAAAGCCATGGCAAACTGCGCGTGCATATGTTTTTGACATTTTAAAAGATCACGTGATACTATTTGAGATGCCACCCCTATTTCCAAGTTTGTGGCAGCTTTAGATAACTAAAAAGATATTATTATCGCAATGTGTATTCTCAATTGTAAAACAGGCTAACAGGTAAACAATAATTATCCATAAAACACCCCCGGCCATCATGTGCGCCTAGCAATTGCACCCCGTACCGCGCCAAAGCTTTAAAACTCAGATCCAGAGTCGTCAATCAGCTCAAAGTCGTCATCACTGAACTCCTCCATCTCTTCCTCGCCGCTCACGCTCTGCATGTCGCTGTACTCAGATGACTGCGCGGCCTCGGACAGCTCGGCATCGGCCTCGCTCGCGTCCTCAGTCACGGCCTGAGATTCCGTAGTAACGGCAGAGCTGACGACGCTCTCCTGGACGCTCAGAACGGGGAACAGCACGTCAGATGCGTCAGAGTACTTGCTCTTTGTCATCTCGTCCTCTCCCTCAGCAGCACCCTCGACCTTGAGCTCGCACCACAGGTTCTCGCCAAAGCGCTCGCCGTCGCGAGTCACGGCCTTCCAGTACGACACATACGTGCCATTCTTGGCAGGAGTCTTCAGCATCGCAGCAAAGCAAGACGTCTCACCAGGCTCGACAGCAAACGGCGTAGTCGACACGCTAGCACCCTCCGCGCCGTCCTCAAACATCTTGTCTCCGCTCACGTAAGCAAGCGTCACACCAGCAGGCCAAGCAACGCTGCCGTTGTTCTTCAGCGACCACGACTGGAAGAAGAGCTGACTGGCACGGAAAATGGATCCGTCCTTGACTGCCTGGTCAATGAACGCAGCGCTCAATGGCTTCGCCTCTTCGACCTTCTCTTCTTCCACTGCCCGAAGGTTCTCCTGGCTCAGAGTAATCAAGTCAACCTCATCATCCGGAGTGTTCTCAACCTCAAGCGGCTCCATCTGAACAGAAGACTCTGCACTCGCTTCCGCAGAAGGCGCGCTAGAAGCCTCATCAGACTCGGGTGCAATGGACACAGTCAACCCACGAAGGGGAGTCTTCATCATAATCATCGGATGCGACACGTCGTGCTTGTTGGTCGGCAGCGCCTCGCAGTTCTCGCAGAGATCGTAGTCCGGGCAAATAGCGCACTTGAAGCGCGAGCCGACAATGCAATGCGACGAAGTTGCGCACGCAGGTCCGTCACACAGCACGCCATGGTGCATCGCGGTCTTGCGACCAGCTCCACGAATGTACTGGTCAGCGTTCTCAACGCGAACAAATCCATGACCAGGATGAGCCACATCCGCAGTCTGGTAGCACTCAGAGCAATAGTCAAAGTCAGGGCAGTTTGTGCACTTGAATCGGTTGCCAGCGATGCTCTTGTCGCAGCCATCGCACGTCGCAAAGTGCTTGGCCATGGCGCCCGGGATGCCCATGGCCCGCTGAAGAAGCACGCCGGGGCACTTTCTAGCGCTAGAGCGTCTCGGGTGGTGTAATCCATGAGCCGGAATCGAAGCTGTGGTCTCAAGAGCAGCGGGGATCTGGGGTGCAGAGCACTGCGTAAGGAAATGCAAATCGTCAAGACAATGGAATCCGCTCTTTACGCAGTTTGCGCAAATATCGAAGTCGTCGTTACGGCACGTGTTGCAGTGATAATACGATTCTTCGCCGATGTTTCCAAGGCAGTGATCGCATCGCACCGTGAAAAGAACCGCGGGGGCCTCGTCCGTCGCAGAATCGGTTGCAGCGGCCACGGTCTCTGACTGGGACTTTGATGATGCGTTGGAAACCGCTGACGTGATCTTGCCCACGATATCGGCCTTCAAACGCGCTCCGAGATCGAGAACCTCGCTCTTGATCAAGTTCTTAATTTCCAATGCCGACATTGACTCACTGAGCAGGTCGTGCTTCTCGTCGACGACAGATTCGGCAGCGGGAGACTGTGACTCGGCGGTCTGCGTGGCAACAGCCTCTTGGGTGGCGACTGGTGTAGCAACAGCCACGGGAGCTGACCTGTTAGCACTTGAACGCAATCAACAGTTATATCATCAGAAACTCACCATCAGTAACAGTCAGCTTCGCCTTCGCCTTCACGTAGATGGAGTGGCGGCAGCGATGGTACGCCGCGGTGGAATCGAGTGGTACAAACCCATGACCGGAAGTGGAGTAGCGGTCGATCACGATGTCGGTATCGGACGGAATCTCCAACAACGACTTGAGCTACACAATCAGGTTAGAAACATGCTCGGGCACGATGATTGAAAACAGGCAATCCCTCCAAACATACCAGACTGGGCAAATTGTCCTTCTTGAAGTTGGTGATGTGCAGCGTGAAACGGCGAGTCACACCGTGGTACGTGACCTTCGCCTGGACCGCGCCAGACGGGTCCTGCATCGCGAAGCGGCCGCTCGCAGGCGCAGCCTTCACAGTCTCGGTCGGCGACGACATTGGGCTTCTGGAGGCAAAAAAGGGCTGGGGATGGGGTGGACAGTCGGTGGAAGATGGGGGAGCGGGAGTGGAGAGCGGCGTGACGGGCCGCGAGATACGCGTCAGATTACGTGGCCATTATTTAGGAGACTTTAACACAAATTTGTACAACGCTACAAGCAGGTATTACAAGAACCACAATAGCGCTACGTACGCGCGGGCACTGCGCAGACCTGGGCACGGAATGATACAAACCCTGTGAACTCTCAAATACAAACCACGTCTGCAATATTAGGGACACGCAACAGCCAAACAGCATCGACGGGCCAACAGGTCGATGCTGTTAACCGCTATGTCATGTTCTATCTGCATTTGCTATGGGATATGGCATTATTGGTAGAAGGGTATATGTTAGATTGTTAGCATGGGCCATGGCAGAAGGAGTGTATGGTTGCGGGACACCGCTTCAGCCAGCCAAGCAGCATGCGCAACGAGCAAACAAGTCCATGCCGAACACACATCCTGCCATTGAGTCTGCACTTCAGGCAATCTGCGGACCAAGGCAAAGTCAATGGCGCGAACTGCGTACAGCATGGACTTGTTTGCTTCGTTGCTTGGCCGGTGTCTCGCTGACATGCGGGATGGTGATTATGATAACGCGGACAATCATTTAACCTAGGACACAGAATTTCATTGATCGGCAATATGGATAAGTCAACAATTATTTTGGTTATTCATTTTCTATACAAGGACTCAAGGAGATGAAAAAGAATGCGAAACAAAGAAACCGCAACAACAAAATATATGCTAAACCGGAAACTAAATGAATTTTATCAAACAAAGCAGTCTCACAACAAAAATGGATATGTTCCTCCTAAAATCGAATGCAACGCGATGATATATACGCGAAAAAGAAACCACACGAAGTAAAACATATGACACGGGTCTTATTTTCTCAATGCGGATAGAACTGGCTGTTTTGTTGCTGCGCGACAGGGATCGGCTGTGGTGGTGGATAGTAATACATGCTGCTATCCACTTGTGTCTGTGCTGGCGTCGTCGCATTCTCGTAGTAATACTGAACCGGGTCGTAAAAGTAAACCATGCCGTTTGTCTCCTGTGCAATTGCACTACTTGAGGCCATGCCGGGCTGTGGTGAAGGTACACCCATGGGAAGCTGGGGCATGACCATTGGTGGTGCGCCGTAGGCAGATGGCATGCCGCCCATCCCAGGCGCAAATCCGCCCTGTGTGTAAACTCGAGGAATCATGTTGCGCATCATATTCTGATCCTGTCCTGGCGAATAATAGTACTGTGAACCATGGGACCCTAGATTTATTAGCTCATCCATATACGTTGACCTCAAAAAGAAAGCAGGCATAGCTCACCATCAGACCGGTCATGTCTCGGACCTCTGTAACCGTTCGAGAAACCTCTAGGTCTCTGGCCATATGAATAACGCTGGTGCTGTTGTCCATCGATTGGACTTCCCTGACTAACAGACGGCTCGATATCAGCCACGCTCAGAACTTTAGTCGGCCGCGGTTGATGCATAACTTCAGGCGTCAGTCTGTACTCCTTTGGAATAGCAGCGTTAGGAAGAAGAAGCGATAACGCGGGGCTGACAGCCTGCTGGACGGATGCCATGTGAGTAGTTCCGTTTGTCTGGTATGAGGCCTGCGGTGGTGGTGCGCTAACCAGTGGCGGAGCGGGTGAAGAAACGACAGGCGGAGTCTGCACCACGACCGGTTTAATTTCCGCGCGGGTCTTAACTTCGTTGTAAACGGATGCAGGTGGAAGACGAACTTTCGGAGCAGATTCACTGTCATCGAATAGCTGAGTAGCCGAGGCATTCTCTTGAGTATTCTCGGCCGGGACGGAAGACTTCTCGGTATCATGTTCCTGGACGACAGTCGGAGACGGGAACTTGACCTGGATTACTACAGGCTTTGCGCCATCATCTTGCTCAGTATTCAGAGGTGACTCGGGTTTCGATTCTGCGAGTCTGATATCACGGGTCATCAGTCCAGGAGATTTGCTGGTAGCCTGAGACTGAACGTTCCAATTCCTCGGTGATAACGGGACCCTGTTTTCGAATGCCTGTTGTGCAAGTCGAGGCTGCTGTGCATAGGAGCCATTCTGATTCTGCGCAAAAACCTTTTCACCTCCATGTACAACCGACGACGCGCCTAATGCCAAAAGAGCATCTCTGTGAAATGTTCGATTCGAGAGTTGAACAAGCTTTGATGACGACGAAAGCGGCAGACAGATACGAATCGATCCCGTTACCGGAGTAAGCACACACGGAACCACCCATGTCTTTCGAACGTATCCACGAACAATCTTTGACTGGTTTACTCCTGGAAGTTTGACATACAGAGGGCCCTGGAACAGCAACTCGAGACTTTCGGTGTATGCGCCATCGGCTAAATGCAAATTTGGATTGTTCAATCTATAACATACTCGTTAGTTCCATAACCACGTCTTTCTCTAGTCAGAAGGGTCACCACGTACTTGAGAGTGTCGTTGTCGAATCGAGGCCCATTGCGAAACTGCGTGCCTGGAAAATGATTTCGCGGGTGCTCTAACGTTCCTCGCGGCGATCCCTTCCGCGGAGCATGATCAGATCCAGAAAGCATAGGACCGGGACTCCGGGGCGCGTGTATGCCTTTTTTCAGTCCTCCAGACCGGTTGATAGCGTCTGGAAACCGAGCCCATCCACTCCCCCCGAGAAATCGGGGTTTCGGCGCCACTCCTCCGCTGGACGGATTTGATCGCGATTCCGTCGATCCGGAGACATTCTTTGGTTCTTGAGGAACGGAAGACGATGTTTGCGAAGAGTCCAGTGATGCTGAAGGCAACTCTTTAAGAGGCGAGGAAGTAGCGGTCGCTGCCGGATCCGCGTCGTTGACGGTATTCGGGATCGACGATGGGCTCGACGCGTCCGAAGCGACGACCGACGATTGCGCAGCAATAACCCGTCGAGCCTGTTTCCTCTTGCGCTTCTCTGCAGACGTGATCTTAGAAGCTGCCATGACGCGCGTGTCAAGAACCGGAATCCACAAAGGGGCTGAAAAGAGCGCGAACTAACGTTCGTCCAAGGGAGAAGGAATGAGAAGCAGGCAAATCGCCTGCCTGTTGATCCTTGGTTCTATACTGTGTGAACTCGAAGGAGAACAAAATGAGCGTGGTGCTAGACAGAGGTCTCCATTCAGAGCCGGCGCGCTGCGAGAGACTCGAGAGAGCTGACGTGGACGTGGAGAAGATCTATCGAAGAGCAGAGATAATTCTCGAGATCCGGCAAAGCTTTGTCGAGTCTGAACAATAAATTGCTGGAGATTTCCCAGGTTTGCATTTTCAGGGTGCAAGGGGTTTGTGGCTGTGAGCGAACCCTAATCCGCGCAACTGCACCGCGGTTTGGGCTTTGGGTGGACTATAAAAACCTCCCTCGCGTCCTCCTCTGCTTCCATTTTTTTTCTCTGTGCGGCGCCTGGATTATTCCGTGTTGTTCATCGCTACGTTATATATCTCTACCGATTTTGATGAATGTCATTTCCAGGCAAGAGTAGTTCAGAGGACCGTCTAAACGCCCATTTCGTCTGTCGATGTCCGCTTTCAGAGCAGGCTGGACTGAGCCCTTGTGGTTTGGTCCGGTCTTGTTCTATCGCGTTGGACTGGCGGAGGGCTGGGGGAGTCAAACATTTACTTTTTTGCCAGTTAGTCGTTACTAATGGTCTTAAGTTGTCTCGTCATAGAACAAGGATGTGGACGAGCTTTTAATAGATCTATCGTTTGAGGAAAAGAAGAGAGAGAAAAGAAGCACAGGTAAAATGACCGTTCGAAACACGTATAAATACATACTCGATCCAACGTTATAAACAAGCATGTAAAAGCAAACTCCATGATGAAATTAAAAAAGGTGATTCCTGCGCCAACGATACCAACATCTTTTTATCGCCGTCCTCGATGCACACCAAATATCCATCTCTGACTCAGCTCCGCGTACGATACAAAAATAAAATAAAATGAAAACACCAACCAAGCCAATCTTGCGATCCTCGTCGTCTAGTCATAGTGTACATTAATCGGCCGTCCACTCTCATCAGCGATCCAGGGGTCTTCAAGAGGACACACGAGGTTCGGGTTGATGTAGATCTGGTTACGTTCGCGTTCCTCGTCCAGAGTCCGCGAGCCCTGTCGTGGCTGTTGGTCCTGGGCATTCTTGATCGAGCGCAGGGCAATGAAATAAGAAAGCGGCAAGTAGTGGTCGTAAAAGTTATACATCATAACCAGCGTCGCGATTGGGAGAGGAATGAGCAAAAGTGAAAGGTAGAAAGCCTTCTGTAGCGCAAGAGTGCCGGCAGTGGTAAGCTGGAAAATCAGCAGGCCGATGCACACGCGGAAGAAAATCATGGGCCACGATTTTCCGGTAGAATGCTGAGGGTGTGACATAGCTATTTACGTTAGTCTGCGCCAGCCTATAAAAACACTCTCGAGCAGCAAATACGTACAATACATAAGCTGGTACTTGAATGTGAAGTAGCCAAGCACAAAATACACCAAACCAAAACTCAGAATCTTGGTGGACATGGTGCTGTATGACAAGCAAATGATAAGAATAAACAGCGGCTGCGGAAGATAGAATCCGTAGTTGAAATTTGGCGGCTTGTAAAGGTTGTAGAAATCTAGATGACGGCTGTCAGTAAAATATAATTGTACTCAATGCTGCAAATTGTAACTCACCTCTAGGAGTCCGCGAGAAAATCTTGATGAACGGATACTTGAAGACGACTCCAAATTCCAAAAGTCGGAAGGGGATCATGCCAATTCCTTGCAGCACAATCAAATCAACGTAGAACAGCGACATGGTCTTGAGCGACCGCGCAAGCACATACGCAATCTTCGTCGTATCCTTCAGAAGCGACCACAACATGCTCGCGGTTCCGGCAATCGTGAACAAAAGGAACAAATTGACAAAGATGTAGAAAAAGTTCTTTCCGACGACAGACAGCTCAACGTCGCCGTGCGAGATGTATCCTTGCAAATTGGACAGTCCGTTGTACATGAATGGTACAATCAGGTTGAGCAACGTGAACAACAGAGTCGGCAAGAAACCAGTGACCAACGCAGACAGAATTCTGTTACGCCCCAAAACTTCAGCCAAGGCAGGCCAAAACTTCTCAATCGACTTGACGTCCAGGAACGCAGACAACGACGCCACGGGGAACACGAGCGCAATGGTCGTAATGGAGATGATAAGGGTGATTATCCACTGACGGAATAAACGTTCGGTGCGTGACTTGTAAAGGTTCTTCCAGATCACGTCGTGAGGCGCAGGAGCATTGTGGGCAATGAGCCGGTATGCGCGCGGATCCAAAACTGCTTGAGCAGCCATCTGCGCACTTGCGACAGTGTCCATGGTGACAAAAGCAACAGGTGTGGCCTTGTACTCCTTATGGCGCGCAATTTTGACCTGCTGATCAAGCTTCTCGAGCATTGCAGTGTAATAATCAATCTTGTCGACGTGTTTTCCAAACATGTGCAAAAAGCCGGTTCGGAGGACGGGACGACGCTTACCAATCGGCGGAGCTCCGTTGATGACGTTCGGCAGCGCGTCGTCAGACGGTCCGCCGCTCATCATAAGCGGCACTGAGCTGTCGTCCGATCGGAGAGGAATAGGAGGCGATTGCGGAAGTGAGTGAGCGACAGGAATTGAGCGAGCGCTGCGAACAACGCCAGTGCTGCCAAAATATTCGGTCCAGGCACGTTCGACCTTGTGCAGCATCCTGCGGCGCCGGTCCATGAGCTTGTCAAGTTCTTTCCATTGCCGACAAATGGTGATTGAGCGTACGAGACCGATACCAAGCGACTCAATGTGACCCTTCAAAGCTTCCTCATCGCGCAGCTCCACCGGTACGCCGGAGAGACGAATGGTGCGGTCAGTGATAGAGTTTTGGCTGCCCAGATAGGCCTGGCGAACGCGGACGATGTGATGCGTCTGCCGGAGCAGGAAGTAGCCCGTGACGAAAGTGAAGATGTAGGCAAAAATGACGTAGCACCACAAATAACCGTCGTATTCCTCGGGAATGGGGTCGAGATAGTCCTGCGGCTTCAGGATGCCCCCGATTACGCTATCGCCGTCGTAGAGGCCGGTGTAGTGCAATCTGATGGGCGAAATGACCGCGACGGCAAAGAAAGTGCAGACCGCGAGCAGCTTGATGGTCATGCTGAAAAAGCCGAGGAACACGAAAGCGTCGAGTCCGGCATGCTCGAGAATTTGTTCTTCGGTGATTGCAAATATCGCTGGTATCCAGCCGAAGAAGGACTTTGACAGCGGCGGCAGGCCCGGATGGTGCACAGCACGCGCTGCGTAGAGATCAGCCCATTGCACGCGAAGGATACAGAAGGCGATGAAAGCGCAGAACCCGAGAGTGCTGGCGATGACGATCTGGGTGGTAAGCACGAGCGGGTTGCGGATGCGCGGGTCGTCCACGGGCTGGAGGGGGTCGTCCATGGCGGAGGTGGAGGAAGTTAGAGGGCCGCCAGGGCAGAAAAAAGGTTGTGAAGAGGAAGTTCAGGGAGGTTAGGCCGGGAAAGTAAGGAAGGAGAGCGAGAGAGGAAGAAAGGAAATATGTCGGGGACGATACAAGGCAGGCGCGGTGGCGGAGACAACCGGGCGATAGCGACATCGAGCCTGGACAGGCCGACAAGCCACGGTCTTATGCGGGGTCACAAACGTCACAGAAGTCACAACGACTCACAGAAGACTGGAATTAGACAAAACGCGTGTAAAATGATAGATACAGTGATGCTGCCGCAGATTGTGCGGCGCGCTGTCGGATTTTCCGACTGCGAAAGCAGATGTAAACAAACAAACAAGACCCTGAAGACGCTTTTAGAGTTGAATTTTTATAAATTGACACGGAAGAACAGTTTCATAGTGTGGACCACTTCGCAACTATAACAGTATAACTGTCTATAAGACTACTGAGTACTGACTAATAGCCAATAGGAGTAGATTTGCTTTAGTTCGAGTATTATAGGTGCAGCAAAAGCAAAACCAGCACTGAGCAGCTCTAAACACTCAGTGAAGAAGGGCTCTTGGCCGTAAGCAATCAAGCAACTTCAAGTATATACTTATATCTATCTTGATTCTTGACAATACAAGCGATCTTAACCATTTCAATCCCTATTCCCTGCCCTTCATCTCAAGCTTCTCCAACTTTGCACACTCCGCATCAAGAATTTCAGTCATTTGCTCCGCTAGATTATAAGATTAGGATTTTCGATACCCCATCGCTGGTTGCTTGGAAATACGACCTTCCTAAGACTGGATACACAATGCCTGAGTGGCTGATGGTATGGGGTAAATGTGTCCAGAGTAATTCCGAAATTTTGATCATTCCAAATGGCCGAAGTTTTAGCACCCATAGTGACTGTATAATCGGACTCAAGCCATCTTCTGTAAGACTTCTCATAGAGAAAGACGTGCTTGTCATCAAACTGAACACAAATCCAAAGCAGGACCCAGAAAAACGACTCCAGGTCGTCCATGTAACTGTGAGCATTGCCAAACAGAACACCAATTGAAATAAATGGTGGTGTTCCGGTCATTCTAGATCTCCCCCGAGAGCTTCCATCCAAAGGCAGTGCATGATCCAGATCGATTAAACACGCATTTTCGTATTTGCCTGAAGCATCTTCCCGAATAAATAGGTTGTTCATTGAGATATCACCATGCAAGATACCAGCTTTTTGACGAAGTTGGTCATATCCTACAATACAATCGCGAAGACATCTTAATGTGTTGATAATCGAGCTCGCTTGGTATATCGGTTTCCCCGCATCGTCAAGTACAAGTCTCATGTGGTTGCGGTCCGGATTCACAACTGTTGAGTTTGCATTCTCGCCAGATTCAGTGTCCATTAAGCCGGAAGCCGGTGTAAGAGCAAGTGTGTTTGAGGTGTCCTCTCTCTCTAGAAAGTTCACAGTGTCCCCCGTCCTCAGATCTAGACCGGAGCGTAGCATCTCGGCAACAGTCTCATCAACCCCCTCGACCTGGACAGCTTCAGACGAGATAAAATTTGCCAGATGTTCCACTCCATGCTGCTTCGCCCGAGTAAAATATTCAACCTCCACGGCTCGATCTGGAGCTTGCCAACAATCTTTAATAATAAGCTTCGTAGCCGGGTCCCGTGCCAGATGAGCGCGAAAAACAGTAGTAGCTCGACCCTTGATACAGGGTTGTGTCCAGATGATATTCTCCAAAATGACCTTCTCGTCAATATTGTTATATTTGATGACAGTATGCCTCTCATAACCCTCCTTCACCACTGTACCATCCAAACCCAATTCCGCGTCTTTGAGCAGCAACAAGCGGCAAGCCCAAAATTACTGATACAAATTTGTTCTTGTTCTCAATATCTATGGCTTCGCTACCAACAATTCCACAACGATCAAACTGAAAGAGCCGTAGAACACCACCACATAGTGTAAGGCCCAGGACAAACCGGCGAGTAGGTTGGCACGCAAAGGTGAGATGCGCAGATCTGATCAAGTGTTTAGTGTTTTAATGTTAAATATTCCAGATCCGCACTTGCCTTCTGTTCTAGTTTCCCAATAACCAATGAATTTGACCAAGTCGCGAGACAGAGTCTGTGTCACGGCGTCGCTGACGCTGGATCCGCGATCGCGTGTGAGCCGCTCATCGCGCGGCTGCGAATTATTACGTCGTGAAGACTTCGTCGCGATTTTACTAGAAATTTCAGGAAAGACATGAAGCAGAACAGACCAGACCGAGTGTGGGTCAGATGATCTTATCGAAATTGATGGAATGTACTTCATGGAAGATTCTAGGGTGAAGTGACGTATTAATGGTCAGATGATATGCCTCTTTTTGTATTAGCGCAGACGCCTTTTGTACTATATATTGAACCTCTTTGTATCTCTTTGGCGTCAAGCTAAAGTAATGTAACAGGGCGTGACTTTAAACATCTTTTGTACTATCGATCTCGTCCAGTCCAGTCTTGTCTCTTGATCTCCGTCTCGTCAAGCTTTAGTAAAGTCACGCCCTGTTACAGTCTGTCTCGTCCTCTGGGCCTTTCTTAAACATTACAATGTTCGATCTTCACGAAGTTCTGGTCCAGGATCGTCCCAAAAGCTAGAATCTGAGTCGTAAAATTTACATAGCCGTCTTTCAGTCATCTCTATACGTCGCTGTCCAAATTGATCCGCAGAGGTACGATCAATCTTCTCAGACTCCAAAACTTTCAGAAGGTAAAAGAACAGGCTGTCCAAAAAGTCTTTTATATCATTTTGTGCAAAGGACTTGATATTCCAATTTCCACTGTAAATGGGTGGCGGCTCACTCTCACCATATTCGTCCCATATTTCGTGCTTGTTGTCTTTCTGAGCCGTGTTGATCTTGTCTTTGAGTTCGTCCCGTCCGAGTTTCCGACCAAAATCACTGTCTAAAAACTTCTTGGCCATATCTCGTAAATTTTGGCCACGCTCTATGCGAGCCTGGAAGAAATTCTTGACGTTGACAGTAGCAGTCCTAAGCTCGCGAGCCATCGTATTTTTGCGAGACAGATCATCTTCCAGATCTTCATCGTCAATTGACAAATTAGTAGCATGAACAAAATCATATACATAACTATTAGTTCCCACTATGTTATAGTCGACTGACTGATTAGTAGTGTGAACTGCCCTCGATGCGGAAAGCTGGATGCTGGCACGAGATGTGGCCTGTGCAAACACCGTCCAGATAGCTTGCACTCGTCGCATAATGACCGCTTCCGCAAAAGGCGCGACACAGCTCAAATAAACAAGACCAAGACGCTCTTCTGCTTCGCTGAAAATCTCAGAGCTGTCGTAGAGGCATTGTGCAAAGGTAGAGTGGTGTCATACTGCTCCATGCATCTCATAAGTATCTTAGCCAAGGTCCTTCGATCTACTCAACTGTTAGTTTCGCGGAGAACTAAACTGCAAATCCTCAAAGTAGACATACCACTTGGTACGAGGTTGGAGAATCGGCGGCATCTCTTCCCACACCCTCCGCAGAGCAGAATGCAGCATATTGGTCAAAGAACGGAGCAAAGCAATCTTGAAAAGCAACTGCATCAGGTGAAATGCTTGTAGTCGTGGAATGATTTCTGCGGTGAGAGACACCCAAAATGGACCAAAAAGAGGAGTTCCGCCGAGTTCGGATCCGGAGTTGCATGAGTAGGCAACGCAGCTTTCCATACTGATACTGACAGATTCAATGGCCGAAGATATACGAAAGTCTTGAGCGCAGGGCGCCATAACCTGCGCGGCAAGCACACGGCGTAGTGCCAAATAGTATCCGCGACACCATCAGAAAGGACTAGTATGACAAAGCGCCTCCGGCCTCAGCGCTCTAATGATATGGCTTTGGTATTGTCAAACTCCTCCCTACAATTAACTAGTTATTGATCTCGAATCACGATCTTAATGGATTCCTACGAGTAGATCGGTCACTTCTGGCGCCCCTGAAATCTTCCGCGCTTCGGCGCCAAAATAACGCGTCAAGACCGAACGCGTGCCACGCTCTGCGACGCGTCTTCCATTCGTTACCAGTTTCCAAATAGCCTTGCATTTGTTGACTGAACATTGAAAGCATGACAATACCCAGACCGAATAAAATCAGTACAGCCGGCACCGCCGTTGCCGGGGCAACCGTGCATCTCGAGGTTCTGCTCAAACCCGCGCTCGCATCAGCGCAACGGCATGGCGACATCAAACGCGCCGTCGCAGGCTTCGTCACCGAGAATTATGCCGTACTACGACTGCACTGGTCTGTCAAGCCGCCATTGACTGAAGACTACGATCTGGCACGCGTTGAACGCATTTCGGTCGTACAAGTACAGGGTTTGGGTGTCGGAGCCGAGGTGATCCCAGTGGACACGTGCAGACTCGAGATGCATGTCTACAGTTTTGAAAAGGGCGACGACGGCGAATCAGGAGTATCGGCAGATTTGTCTGTCGATGATGAGGGCACTGTAGCGGCTCGAGTGACTGAGCTGCCATGTCGCACACTGGACGGAGTTTGGGAGAGTCTCGTGTTTGGCGACGATATCAAGCACCGTCTGCTGCATTTCATGAGCACGATCATGCTGTTTGCACAACGTAAAGTCGATGCAAATGTTGTTTCTTCTAACCGGTACGACTGCCAAGCTCATTTATGATACCTCCTGTTCTCCTTTGTTGACAGACCTCCTCAGCATCATTCTGCTCCACGGCCCTCCCGGTACCGGCAAAACAAGTCTCTGCCGCGCGCTCGCTCAGAAACTAACAATCCGGCTCTCGTCGTCCTATCTCGATGGGAAACTAATTGAGCTCTCGGCACATTCTCTGTTTTCGAAATGGTTTAGCGAGAGCGGGAAACTTGTGGGCAAGCTTTTTGAACAGATTCGTGCTCTGGCAGAAGACCAAGGCGTCTTTGTATGCTTGTTGATTGGTATACATCCCATACAGTTGAAGGAGCGGGATACTAAGCACGATGATTAGATGAGATCGAATCACTCACAGCTGCACGGCAGTCGGCGGCAGGGAACGAGCCAAGCGATGCATTACGTGTCGTAAACGCGCTACTGACGGAGCTGGATAAGCTACGATCGGCAAAGGTTGTCTAAGTAGGCAGATTTACATTCACATTATCCTATACTGACAATTTACCAGAACGTACTGATTTTAGCGACTTCAAACTTGATTGACGCTATTGATCCCGTATTTCATCTCAACCGCTCACTTGATATATATGCTGTACTGACATTCTTCTTAGGCATTCATCGATCGTGTCGATATTAAGCAATATGTCGGCAACCCTTCGACCGGTGCCATTTACGAGATTCTACGATCTTGCGTTCTCGAGCTCATGCGATGTCAAATCATCACCCTGCCATCCGCAGAATCTTCAGTTCGGGAAGAAATCTATGATCAGCCGATTCTAGATAGCGATCCTATCGAGACGAGCAGCGTTGCCGACGATATCTCGCCGTACGAGATTGTTCGATCTAATATCAATCGAGTAATTTCATCGTCATCATCCGACTTTGACTTTTCCGACCCAATCCAAGCTCCACTTCCTCCGCGTGCTCGAATCAAACTTCCCAGACGACGCGGCACTGCCTCTCGAATTGAGAACCTTGCGGGGAACGTCGAAGCCAGAACACTATCCGCCGCTCAGACTAGCGAGATGCTTCTTCCGCCGTTTGCGTTGGCATCTTTGAATCTGTACTCAAAGCCACAAGCATATTCCTCAATATTCTTTAACATCGCACTGGAGTGTAAGGTAGTTGTTCTAGTGTCTGATACAAATTTATAAAATGAACGGGCGACTCACCGGCATACAGGGACTTGGAGGCCGCAAATTGCGCAAGCTAACAGTTCTTGCACATGCAAAGTATATCCAAAGTGACGTCTGCGATCTCGGAGAGTTTCTGGATGCTTTGGCTCGTGTAGTGAAAGAAGAACAGAGCGAGAGATTGGCTGGTGGAGGACTGCCGCTGCAGTTGCGAGATACTAATCTGGCGGAATAAGTAGCTTTAGAGATTGGCTGATTGCTCGAATTGCTGTGTCTTGTTTTCTGTTATGCTTTATATACGAGACTTAAATTGTATAACTGTACTGTTACGCTGGCTGCCAAGTCACTGAACTGGACTTTGTATGTTCTTTGTGCTATTGCCTTTATTAAACAGAGATTATTCTGCACAGAGCGGGCTCGAGTTTGCGCTGATGTACCTTACCATGTGTACATATTAAATGTCCTTAGAACAACAGGAAATTTACAGCGTATACGACCGCGAGACAATGATTCCCGCCGCAATATTCCACACGCGCGCGTCAATGATATGACCCTCCTTAGCCAGCGCCTCCAAACGCTCCGGGAACTCCTTCAGCGGCACTATATCATACATCAGCACCAACTCAAGTCAAGTCAAGTCGCAATCTAATTATTTAACATAGAAAGTAAGAGCTCAAACTTACCTGTGAAGTTCTCAATGAACTCGCCGTCCTCGAGCTGCTGCTTCGGCGAGATATTTCGTGGATCGCTGAGGTCGATCGCGACCTGCACGAGCTTCAAGTTCGTGTTGCAGAAGCCTGCGCAACTATTAGACTCTGAAGAAGGCAAAAAGAAGAGAAATACTTACCAGGATCGCAAAATACGACGGGACTGCTGTGAACCGCGGTTCCGATATATCCAGTCTCTTCGAGCAACTCACGCTCTGCACACTGCTCAAGCGACTCCCCCGCGTCCAACAGGCCGGCCGGGAACTCGATCACGACCTATTTTTGCACATTTTTAGCACGTTTCTTACCATAAACAGAGCCAGAAACACAGTAAAAAGACAAAACGTACGCCGTCAACGGGAGGCCGGAACTGTCGCTGAAGCATGATTTCGGGTCCACTGGCCGTCTTGAGAATAGCGAGGATCGCGACACCTGCACTGATTCAGTAACTGGCACATAGAAAGACAAACGACGACAAACATACCATCGACCTCGCTACCTGCAACTCTGGTCTGCCGAGACGCAAATTCCCAGTCGCGTGCTAAGAAGAAATCATATTAGTACTAATTGCAGTCTTCAAACACCGGCGAAGAATAGATAGTACCTTTCCCATTGGGATCAGTGTAGAACACTTTCTGGATCTGCAATTGTATAATGAGCGACCTAGATTCTTGCTCCCATTTCAGAACAAAGACGCACCTTAACCCACTTTGCCTCATCTAACTTCTAGATTTCCGATTGTCAGTTTTGTAAACCCGCAATTGGGATGTGTATACAGATCGGGTGCACTCACCAGGTCCCGGACCTCGGTCACTTTCGCGTCTGATATGGCCATGTTTTTGCGTGATCTACCGCGCAGTCAGAATCGCACAGTCATACGCAAAGCTAACAGAAACCTTCAACTGCGAAACATACCGTGATTGTCGTCTGATAATCGTATAATCGTATAAGTAATGTGCGAGAAGTGAGCTTTATGGCTGCTGCAGCATTTCGAGACGTCACCGGCAGCCGTGCGGCGCTCTACACGAGATTTATATTCAAACAGCTGCTCTTTCCTCTCGATATCTCAACTTTCCTCGTCTCAAGCAACTCTATTTTGGCAGCTGTTCTTGCATGACTTTTTAGTTGGGCATAGATTCTTGAGAGAGCGTGGGTGATAGGATGGGTTTGTTCTGATCTCGTTTCGGCAAGCCGGCCTTCATCTTTGAAGACGTCCGCCCTTGGAAGATTGGCTGGTGTCATATATGTACGCCAGTTCGGCAACTCTTAACTTGTCTTGTCAATGCGAGTAGGCGCACGGAAAAGATCTGATTGCAGAATTGGTACGACAATCTCAATTTTGATACTAAACTCACTATGCTCAGTGAAGTTTTGCAGAGCGGAGTTGAGACGGATCTACTAATGCTACAGCCGGCGGGAGTCGAGTAGATTTTCTCGCATTTCTGATTCAGTTTGCCGATTGCTCTTGTCACTATTTGTCACTTGACACTTGTCAGATAGTCAGTAGGCAGGCCAGTTATGTATCGTCCATTGCAATTTTAAATGCAAATCTACAGACAAGGATAGTAAACAAAGCTGGCCGAAGTCGGCATTTTTCGCGCAGAAACCCTTAACGCGAGGCCGACATCGGCCAAATCGGGCCAAAACAGGCCAAAAACGCAAAAATGAGTAAACGTCGAAAAAAATTTCGCCGGTGCGCAGCTTCGCGGAGAGAGTTTTGGTCCCCGGCTTTGCTCTTCTTTCCTCCCTCCCTCCCCCCAAGTCCCGCTCCTCCTCCTCCCTCCCGCTCACGAAAACAGCCCTTTTCTGCTTCAAAATGGCCTCCCGTGCTGTCTCCCGCGCCCTGCGATCCGCGGCCCCCGCCGTCCAGCGGAGAGCGCTCTCCGTCGCGGCCTCCAAGCTCGCGCGTCCCACTCTCGCGACCGCCGTGCGTTCCGCGCAGGTCTCGCAGACCCGTGGTCTCAAGATGATCGACTTTGCCCAGAACGGCCAGCTCGAGAAGGTCCACGGTATGTTCTTTTTTCATTTTTTGGCAGGGCGGTCTGGTGTAGTTGTGGTGGCATAGCTAACTTTTCGCAGAGCGTAGCGAGTGGCCCGCCGAGAAGCTCCACGCTTACTTCAAGGACCAGACCTTTGCTCTGATCGGATACGGATCCCAGGGTGAGTTTTATTCTGCTTTACTTGTGTAAACCCCCGAGCAAAAGCTCTAACAACTGCAGGATACGGCCAGGGCCTGAATCTCCGCGACAACGGTCTGAACGTGATCATTGGTGTGCGAAAGGGCGGTGCCTCGTGGGTTGCTGCTCAGGAGGACGGCTGGGTGCCCGGCGAGACCCTCTTCGACGTCGACGAGGCCATCGGCCGCGGTGACATCATCATGAACCTGCTCTCTGACGCCGCCCAGTCCGAGACCTGGCCCCACATCAAGCCCCTCATCACCAAGGGCAAGACCCTCTACTTCTCCCACGGTTTCTCCGTCGTCTTCAAGGACCTCACCAAGGTTGACGTTCCCGAGGGTGTCGATGTCGTGCTCGTTGCCCCCAAGGGTTCCGGCCGTACCGTCCGCTCGCTCTTCAAGGAGGGCCGTGGTATCAACTCGTCCTTTGCTGTCTGGCAGGACATCACCGGCACCGCCTACGAGAAGGCCACTGCCATCGGTGTCGCTATCGGCTCGGGATACCTCTACGAGACCACTTTCGAGAAGGAGGTCTACTCTGACCTTTACGGTGAGCGTGGTTGCCTGATGGGCGGTATCCACGGTATGTTCCTCGCTCAGTACGAGGTTCTGCGTGAGCGTGGCCACACTCCCTCTGAGGCTTTCAACGAGACCGTCGAGGAGGCCACTCAGTCTCTGTACCCGCTCATCGGCAAGTACGGCATGGACTACATGTACGACGCCTGCTCCACCACTGCCCGTCGTGGTGCTCTTGACTGGTCGCCCAAGTTCAAGGACGCCCTCAAGCCTGTGTTCAACGACCTCTACGACTCCGTCAGGAACGGAACCGAGACCAAGCGTTCGCTCGAGTTCAACTCGCAGGCTGACTACCGCGCCAAGTTTGAGATCGAGCTCCAGGCTATCCGGGATCTCGAGATCTGGAAGGCCGGCAAGGAGGTCCGCAAGCTGCGTCCCGAGAACATCGAGTAAGGGAAGGGTTAACTATAGGCTATACGAATGATTTGAATGAAAAAGCTATACATGCAATGCATTAAGAATCATGTAGTTTTGTGTTTTGATATATAAAGTCTGTTCTGTTTTTTTTTGTTATTTGAGTTGGATTTTTCAAAAGGTCGTTTGTCTGGTACCTGCGATGTCGTTCGTTGCTTTATTACCGTAGTAATTACGAATGATATATATTAATATTTTTCTGCATTAATTTATACCCAGTCCTCTCCTCGGCAGTGTGTGACTATTGCAAAACATTATCGAACCGTTCGCGGTTCACCATCCCACCCTTCATCGAGGTCGCCACGTTTCGCCGGAACCCTTCGCGGTTGTTCTGCAGGTCGGTTGCCGCTTCTACAGACAAAAGTTAGCGGAATTAATTGAAGCAGAAGAACAGAATGAAAACGTACCCTTGTTCAGCGGATCAGAAGCGTTCGGCTCAAGGAAGAGATACTGTAGTCCGACGAGCACGGCGTTCCTAGATATGTCAGCCCGTCAATCATATTTTGTGGCATAGACGGCACAAAACATACAAATTCAGCACGGGTTTCCAGTCTTCCCGAAGAATATTCAAGCACACATTCCCCTCAAGGTCAATATTCGGATGATAAATCTATCACAAATCGTCAGCTTGCAAGAACTCCTTGACATTCGTTCCAAAGGGGCGTACGAAACCTTCTGGGTACACTTGACTTTCGGCGGTTCATGGGGGAAGCTCTCGTTGATCTTGAACGTGAACTCAAACTTGCCGCCTTCGTACATTCCCTCGTCAGGTTCGATCGACACCGTAAAATTCAGCAGATCGTCCGGATTCGGGAAATGTGTCTTCATCGTCGACGGCAGCGACAGCTCAGTCAAGTCTAATCTCGTCAGTCCTTCCTCGCTGCCCAAATATTACCACGGGCAAAGAAAAGCCCGGCAAAAACTCATACCTTTCTGCACTCGAATCTGCGCAGCAGTGACTTTCTTCTTCACAGTTCCGTCCCCGGAAGCAGCAGCAGCCTTCTGCTCCTGCTGCTGCTGTTGCTTCATGCTCCAGATCTTCAACTACACGGCCACCAGTTAGTACCACTTTCCGCTCCAGCTGTAGTTCCAAAAAAGCACAACACACGTACCATAATGTATGCAAAAGCTCAATAACCAGTATTCAATAAGCGAATAACAATGCAGGACTTGCTCCCAGGCTCGTTTCTGACGGATCTATAGTGCAAGCCTACTTGCTCGCGTGGGAATTCGCGATATCCGGCTGAGATGCGCCGTTTCAGCGTCATGTGACTACTAAGCACAAGCCCCTCAATTATTGTCAGCAACAGGTCGGCGCCGCACATACTGAGGCGCATGTATTCCACCTGGAGGGACAACCAAAATTGTTAAGATTCTCTTTTTACAGTCGGTCACCTCGATTTACAATATGAGTGACCTCGAAACGAGCTTAAAATTATACAAGAGTAAGCATTAGTGCTAATACTCGACCAATCAGCCTACTTAAGCAGTCGCTTGAACGCCTCTTTGCCAGCGTTGAACTTCTGCTTTACGCGGTTCCGACCATTACCGCTCCCACCCCTCTCGGGTCCAAGACTAACCGCTCCTGGAACGGTACCCGAAGATTGGCCCCCTCCGTGCCGAGAAAACCAATCCTCCCGATTCGCGTCAGCGTAGCTATTACGCTCGCCTCTAGCGTTATCATCGCGTCCGCCGCGCCTGTATGGTGCGGATCCCTGGTTCGGACGGTACGTGTCGTCGCTCGTCTGTATCCTGTTCCAGAGTGATCCATTACCACGCTCTTGTCCGCGACCAGACGGACCTCTGGGCGCGTTATTGACCGGATTAGATGGTCCTCTCGGTGTATTCGGACCGCTGCCATCACGCCCATTGCTCTTGACGGATGGTGCTCGACTTGAGCCTGAGCCCGCCGAGTGAGTCTGACGGGGAAGCACTGGCTCAATGAATGTATCCGGTGGCAGATTCTTAATTGTGAATGCAGAGCCGTCGAGAAAAGGGTGCATAGGAGGTCGCTTCCTTGGACACTCGTCACCATAGTGCCCTTCCTCTGCGCAATTATAGCAGAATGCTCTCACTGACCGCTTGGGAGGCCCCTTCTCGTACTTGTACACTTGCCATATTGACGGACATGTCTAGAGGGTCAGTACAACATCTACACAGCTGGTACTGGTAAACAAGGCACTCACTTCGTAACCGTGGTTCGATGACCGACAGCTAGAGCAATAGATATCCCTTCGGCGCTCTTTGCACTGGAAAGCGACGTGTCCAAGTTGGTTGCAATTCGAGCACCGTTTCGTCTTTGGACAGTTGCGTGTGAGATGGTCGCCATGCTCGCCACACGTGTTACACTAAAACACGTTAGGTTCCAAATACGCAGCCTACTTTGTTCACTATACGTACCACAACAATCTCGCATTCTGATGCCATATGACCCGACTGATGACAATTAATACATACGACTGCCGGTCTCGATGAAGACTCGCTTCCAAAGTATCGACCACCACCTCGCATGTCTATCAATTCATGAATATTTGACTCCTCTGCGTTTCTCTTCTGCTCATCCTCGGCAGCTTTGGCGGCTTCTATCTCTCGCCTCCGCTTCTTCGACGCGGGCTTCACGAGCAAATCAGCGCGCTCGACTTCTCCCTCAGCTGCGTCCTCTTCGTCTTCGCTCTCCTCCTCGGGCTCCTCATCGCTGAATGGGTTCTCCAGAACTGTGATCAAGCCATCTACCAGACCCAATTTCATAAACCGCGGTTCTCGCGTCACGCCCGCAGGTATCTGCGTCACGTCTGTGTCAGGTACCGCCGTGTCGGCGGGAGGTCTTTCAGGTCCAATAAGCTGAGCAGCGGTGTCCGCCGCAGTCGGTGCTGCGTCATCGTCGTTGATGTCCACAACAGTCGCCGCAGAAACAATAGAATCATCAAGATCAATAACAGACACGGCCCGTTTTGATATCGGGCTATCATCTATATCTATCGGCGACGACACATGTGACCCAATCGCGCTAGGCGCAAGACTAGACTCTGCGCTTTCTTCCGCTTCCGCTTTCTTCTTGGCCTTCTTCTTTAGCTTTTTGTTTAATCTTTTGAGCTTCTTCTTGTCCGAGGCATTGGGAGTCGCGTCCGGAGTCGGCACGTCGTCAACCGCGGCATACCGACTATCCAACTCCTCGCCCTCCACCTCTGCCTCCGGGTCAAGTCGTACTCTCTTCCTCACAGGCCCGTCCTCTTCATCATTTCCTGACGCGTACCGGTCGCGAGATTCTCCCTCGACTGTGTCTGTCTCTCGCATCAAAACCTGACGTCGCAAACCGTCGGCGCCGCCGCCTCGTATTGGTGATGCGAGAGGCGAATCTAGTATCCGGGGTCCAGGCGTGCCAGGCGTGCTCGGAGGTGAACTGTAAAAGTCAGAAACACTTCATTAAATAATACTCATCGACCAGCCAAGCACGTACTTTTCTACTTCGCCTATCATGATGCGTATGAGACTGAGCTCCGCGTCAAACGCGTCGGCTGATCAATTTGGTCGGAGTTGGAGCTCAAAACGAAGCATGTGCACTCAGGATTCTCAAGATCCAAGAGCAATCGCACGGATATATTCAATGGTATCTAGTCTGAGCTGGTCGGGAACTGTAGTGTCCCAATACTACAGCTCTCTAATTCGTCCTCGGTCGTCCGTGTTACGGTTTGGACATCTGCGCAAGAAATATTTCGCGATGAGCCATGCGGTCAACACAAAACCCTCTTTGGCTTACATTCACGTAACTTTTACATCACGTGAGCACAAACCTTATCTTACAATTGCTGCGGTCTGTCCGAAAAGGGAAATGCAGCTAAACTCTATATCAGCTCAGCCTTCCATCTCTGATACGTGCCTAACCAAACTGGTTTCTATCTTGGTAAATTAACGACTATTAAACTAGATAGGCTTGCACAAGAGTTAAGGGCGGTAAGGCCTGCTTCAGAATTTAGCCGTGTCACGGGCCGTATCAAGCAGGATGCGCCGTATCTCGGAATTGAGGCACTTCGCAAGTTTTGCAACGGGAACCTAAGCCAATCGCATTCGCGGTCTAACTCCGCTCCGCTCCGTCGCGACAACGTCGAGCTGCAACAACGTATCCATACAAACTGAAGTCTGAATGACGGACATAAGTATGTAGATCATCTCCATTCGCGAAACGGCGTGAAATTATAAAATGAAGCATTAATCTCGCCGAAGTCGATATCACGTCCATAACACTGCAAACGCACTTTAGCCATGTCTGGAATCAAAATCGGAGGACTTCCTGTGAAGAAAGGATTTGGCCTCATGGGACTCACCACGAGAGTCCCGAACGTGCCTCAGGAGCAGGCACTCGCTACCATGGCGCGCGCCGTCGAGCTCGGCGTCACGTTCTTCAATAGCAGCGAGTTCTACGGCATCCCAGACCCCACTTTGAATATGCAGCTCGTGAACAAGTTCTTCACAAAGTATCCTCAATACGCAGACAAAGTAAGACTGCAGTTCCGTTTCAACATAGGTACAAGATGCGCATTGAGACTAACAAGCCCAGGTATGCTTGGCGATTAAGGGCAGCCTCTCTCTGGAAACATTCCAGCCTGATGGTAGTCCCGAAGGTGTCAGGGCCAGTGTGATGAATATCTTGAAATATTTGGGAGGGGCTAAAAAACTCGACCTTTTCGAATGCGCTAGAGTCGACCCAACTGTGTATGCTGCCATTTCTCTAAGCTCCATACCGCTTGACCGTCACGCTAACTTCACAGGCCAATCGAGACCACCATGGGAGCACTTAAGGAATTGATAGCAGAAGGACTGATTGGAGGTATCATGCTTTCTGAGGCGGGTGCTGCCACAATCCGTCGCGCGGTAGCCGTTGCCCCCATCGCTGCCGTCGAGATCGAGTACTCGCCTTGGATGCTTGAGGCCGCCGAAAATGGTGTCTTGCAAGCCTGTGCCGAGCTTGGCATCCCCGTGATTGCGTATGCTCCACTCGGGAGAGGATTCTTGGCCGGCCAGTTTCGTACACGTGCAGATCTGCCCGACACTGACTTCCGCCTGCAGATGGACCGCTTCTCTGAAGAAAACATAGCGGCCAATCTCAAACTTGCCGATGAAATTGCCGCGTTTGCTGCAAAGAAGGGAATCACTGCGGCTCAGCTTGCTCTGGCGTGGAGTGAGAAGAGCGCAGAGAAATTTCCGGGACTCACTATCATCCCGATTCCCGGATCGACTACCATCGCGAGAGTTGAAGAGAACCTTGCGGAGTTCTCGTTGTCTGATGACGAATTCGCCCTAGTTGATGCTATGTTGAGTTCGGCAAAGGTTCATGGTGGCAGATACAACGCGCGTCACCGGGATTTGCTTTGGGGTTAAGTCGGACTAAACAAATCAGAAATATGTGCTAAATTTCTTGTGCGGGATTAAAGATCTGATGGGTGAGAAGGGTATCGATAATCTAATCTGTGACAGAGGAGTATTTCGATTGACCAGGCTTGCCTTGCATCTCTGTAGTGTGTGAAATGTGAATTATAACGCGATTAAATATGTTCTAAAACTTATAGTAAAGCGCTGTTTTCGTAGTCGGTGGTAGATCGGGAGCCCAGGAGTATTGTGCAGAGTCTCGATTTGGCGCTGATATCCGATCAATACGGAAACTTCGTCAAGTTCGCCGGCTAGAACAACAGCTCAACTGCTCAGTAGTGGTGACAGACTGATAGTGCATGAATCAAGACTCCAGGACCTTGAATTCAAAGTAGAATCGGCATATATAGTTCTTCAATTCCTTCACTAGCTTATGACTGAGTGCAGCACACGATTGCGAAGAAGAATTGGGACGGAAATGCCTGTTGGGCAAGTCGCGCGGCTCAGGCAGCTCCAGAAATGTCCCGAATAGGAAGTTGTTGGGCGGCGAATTGCCCACTTCGGCATAGACTTCAAAACTTTGAGCGTCGCGTTCGAGACAATTTCGAACTTGCTCAGCCCATAAATTCCTGCTTATGCCGGCTTTCGATCTTTGTAGTTTCTAGCTACAGAACGTTTATCTACTGTTTGTCTGTTTCCGTATATTGAGGAACTCTCACAATGTCGTCGCTCGGCACTGTTAATGACAAAAATGACCTGCTCAAGACACCGCTCCACGGGCTCTACATCCCCATGGCGCTCATCGTCGTGGGCACGTTGATCGTGAAGCGCGAGTGGACTTTGTACTCAATCATCTTCGCGGTGTCCCTGGCCGCGCTTAAGGTCTGGCGAGGAAGTATGAGACCAATTGAGTCGAGAAAATCAGATGATCGATGGGCTTGCTAACGAGATTCTCGAACAGGATCACAGAAAGTTCTCAAGCCGGATTTGTTCCAGGAGTTTGAACTCAAGGAGAAGACTATTGTGTCGCACAATGTGGCAATGTATGTGTTTATCTATTCTTGTTACTATTGGAGGCTGTGGTGACCCTTATGCTAATCGTGGTGTGTAGTTACCGGTTCTCGCTCCCGAACGCGAACGATACTCTCGGTCTCCCCATCGGCCAGCACGTGTCCATTGGCGCGTCTATCGACGGCAAGGAAGTCGTGCGATCGTACACTCCCATGTCATCTGACGACGATCGCGGATTCTTTGATCTTCTGATCAAGGTAAGCCTTGCAGCAACTCTATGGTCCTACAGAGACTTGAAACGCAACGCTAACGAAACGTATTAGTCCTACCCTACCGGTAACATCTCCAAATACATCGCCGGTCTTCAAGTCGGCCAGGCGATTCGCGTACGCGGACCCAAGGGTGCCATGGTTTACCGTCCCGGTCTTGTCCGTGCGTTTGGAATGATTGCAGGCGGCACCGGCATCACTCCCATGCTTCAAATCATTCGAGCCGTGCTCAAGAACCCCGAGGACAAGACCGAGATGAGCTTGATTTTCGCAAACGTTAACGAGGAAGATATCTTGCTCAAGGATGATCTCGATGAGCTTGCGAACGCGCACCCGAACTTCAAGGTCCATTACGTTTTGAATAACCCGAAGGAAGGATGGACTGGTGGTGTCGGTTTCGTCACTGCCGACATGATTAAGGCTCTTTGCCCTGCGCCTGCGGCCGATGTCAAGATCTTGCTCTGTGGTCCTCCTCCCATGGTCAGCGTCATGAAGAAAGCGACCGCCGAACTTGGATACGACAAAGCTAGACCTGTGTCCAAGCTTGAGGATATGGTGTTTGCGTTTTAAACGGAACAGCGACGGGGAAGAATGCCTATATGCATTCATTATGTACATGTAAACTAGATGAACGCGAACGATCGGACACGCAGTCTCTGAATCTCAAAATAATATAAATGACTGATAAATTCTCATTATTCATAATTATTTATCCAAAAAATGAAATGCATCTATACTCTATACACTCTGATTTTGCGCTTGATAAGCTGTCTACAGATCGGACAAAGTCTTCCGCTGTGTGCAAGCGGTCGGTTACGAATTGGCATCGGAGCGATTTCGTCGGCGCAGTACTATGTTCATTCACGTCAGTATATCCGGACCCCTCCAATTCAGCAAAAATTTGGAAGAATACATACCTCGCAAACAGCTAAATGCGCGCAAGGCAAGAAAACTAGCAAAGCATGTATGTCAGTATAAACCCCGTTACACGCGTAGCTAGGAAGGTGGGGGGCATGCATACCGGTATTTGCGACCTGCACAAAGCACACTTTACACTCGATATTCGCTACAAGTTCTTCCGGACCAAGCGGATCCGGAGGCGCTAATCGGACTCGGACAGGCTGAGCCCAAGATTCGGAAACTTGCACTTCGACTCCTTGTTCTTCGGCCGTCATCTCATCTTCTTCCCGCTGTAGTTGTACCTGCAGCCTTGCATCTAGCGCGATTTGCTCTTCTTCTGCCTCAGTTCTCGGTGCGCGCGCTCGCAAGATTTGCTCTTCAGCTGCTCGTCGAGCGGCATCCTGTCGTTCTTGATCTTCCATTAATGAAACCTGTTGCTGAGCAATAGCAGTCGTACGCTGTGCTTCCCGCAACCGCTCTTGTGCCTGCCGACGGCGCTCGACGGTTTCATCCGGTTGATCCAAGTTCGTGACTTCCAATTCGTCATCGTCATCATCATCTTCTTCCTCGGCCGCAGCGGGGAGTGATCGAGTTTGTGCAGCTTCTTGTTCCAGTCGACGAAGCTGATTCTGTCGCCAAACAACAGCACGTTCAAACATAGACGCAAGAGGAGACACGTAATCTATCCGGCGTTGGTTAGTTCCTAATTTTTTCTGCTGCATAATCATTAGAAAGAATAAACAAACCTTCGCGAGATATCTCTTCCATGGAACCAAACGCGTTCCGGACCCGCTGCCGTCTACGCTCGCGTAACCGTCTTTGCTCTTCCTCATTCCGTGCCCGAGCAGCAGATATTATCCGCTCGATCGGCGTCGCTGATCTAGCCCAGCTCTCTAATTCACGGTAAGTATATGTTGTACTTCCCACTCACGCTCCACCAGGGGCTCAATCAAACTAACCTTTACACGGCCCGCAATATAAATCCCATCGTCTACCCTCATTCACGACCCCACGACCGTCAATGTAAATATCATACAGTCCGGTCTCACTATGTGGTCGATTATCCATGCACGAGCAACAGCGATCGGTAGCTGTCAGCGCGCATCGGATATCAGAATGGCCGCATGTCTTTTGCCGCTCGCGAGGAGTCGGTTGAGGAAGTGTAATTGCGGGCTCATGAAGATGATGATCTGCGCGTTGCAAAGCAGTGAGTTCTGCTTCTGATAGCGTTCTAGCTAGAGCATCCCAGTACTCTACATATATCTCCTCGTTAGTTGCAACTCAATTATCCCCGCCTATATCGTTATCGCCATGAAATTGATATACACTCACCAATGCAAGGCCGACAGTACATCCCCCATCGCATACCCTCATTCACGGTCCCGCGTCCGTCAACATAGATATCATACCGCCCCGAGACAGATAACTGCCGCTTATCCATACACGCGCAGCATAAATCGGTCGCGGTCAGCGCGCACTGCGCGGCGGCATGGCGACAGGTCTTGGGACGCACGTAGACGGGGAAATGGCGTCGCGCGCGGGCGGGTGAGGGGGTTGACATTTCCGTTCTTCGATGCCGTACAGAATTGAGAAGATGAGAGAGACCGCGAGACGGCATCTCAGGCCCCGATGAGCCGGGTCATGCGGAGCAATTGGTCGGTGCAGGAGTACGTACAGGTGCTGGGGATATATATCGTGAGGTCGGATCTCTGGTGACGTCGGATCATGCGGCGCGGCGGACCAGCGGGGGGCATCGTGAATTTGAACCTGCCTCGGCAGCGATAAATTGTATAACCCATGGATCGAATATAATACATCTGACTGTGATAGATCACGGGAATAAACTAAATGGCAGCGTGGAAAAGTTCAAAAACCACAGAATGGACTACTCAGCGGACCCAGCGATAGCAGGACTATCTTCGTTCGTCGAGCTTTCAAAGTCCCTGCGCAAGGATTCGAGGAGTATTCACAATCGACTCAATTCGATATTCAGCGACTCTGAGTTTGTAGTTGAAGTAACGAATGCTTATGGACTTCCGCTTGTTGGTATGTCTGCTTCTTTTTGCGGTTTTGTTTGGCGATGGGTGTTGACGTAGGATACTATAGCGAATGAGAGGTGTGGACGGTGGTATATCCCGCCCGAGAGGATTGCGGAATCTGTGTATTTCAAGAGTACGGACGGGCATACCGGACAATGGGGGTTCAATTCACGGAGACTGAATATGCACATCATTGATTTCATTCTACGGAATCGCGGGTGAGGATCGTGTTTTCAAATTCTGGAGTTATGGACTGACGAAATCAATTTCCAGGGCCGTGATTGTCGATTCTACGCGTCGTGGGAAACGAATGCCGGATGCGTTGTCAAAGACGATTCCGATTTGGTGCGCGGTGCTGAACCAATCTGTTTTCGGAATCCGGGATTTACATGTTCCGCCAAGTTCTGTTTCCAAATCCGAGAAAGCGCAGATCGAAGCTCGCATTGATGATTGTGGGTTTGTTTCCTCATTTTTGCAATCGGGGATTGACATCGACGGCTTGAAATCCAAACTGAAACTGCCGATTTGGCCGATTTGGGTCACGCCTGGATCTGCGTTGCCGATTAGTGTACCGGAGTTTGAGGAGTTTTATCCGCTTGTGCTGTGTACCGCGTCCAAGATGGCGCTGGATGGGAGTGATCGAAGAGATGGGTATACCTATGTCCAGGGCGCAGCTGACGATCACGAAGAATGGGCTTCGGTATGCTTTTCTTTCTTTTTTTGTTGGTCAGGGGATAAGAAGTGGATTAACGGGTCTAGATAATTACGCCAGATATATTTTGGAAGAATAAGGATATGCTGTTGGCTGCTTCAGACGCTGAGATTGAAGCCTTTCTGAATGAGCGGGCAGCTAATGTCAATCAAGATGCTGATGATGGCAATCAAAATGGAGAGCAGTTAGATATCAGTAAGATTTCTGAAACGGGAATTTACTTGGGTCGGCCACTTTTCTCTTTGGAATCGTACAATGATGACCTTCCAGACTTCGACATCATCATCGATCTCTGTACAACGCAGCCTACTGTACCATCACCAGACAAAGAGACAAAAACCAACGAAAAGAAGATCCTTCAGATGCTATTACAAGACGGCAAAAAAGGCTCCAAGCAATTCCGCACCGCGTTGCCAAAGCTTCTTTCATTCCTCACAAACGAAACGGCGTTTCTCACGTCATCTGGATCGAAACTACTGGTTTTGTGTGACACGGGATCTGACTTGTCCGTGGGTGCCGTGTTAGCGATAATGGCGTTGTATTACGACAACGCAGGGTGTAAGATACAAAGTTCGACAAAGACGCGGGTGGATAAGGAGCTTGTTAGACGGCGATTGACGTTTATTGGATTGCAGCGACGAGTCAATCCAAGCCGGGCGACGCTTGTGGCAGTCAACTCTGTGCTTATGGGATGGGATTAAATGTGAATAGTGTAAATAGTGTAAATAGTATGGGTGGGTAGCGAGAGTACGTGTACTCTGCAAATCAAACGAAGACAACCACGTCAATTGTGCACCGTCTATCATAATTAAAACAAGTCTAATAATAACCCATATTCCCCATATATGACATGAAAAGCAATTGAAAAAAAAAGAATAAGCACTGTAATGAAATGTAGATACCCCCAAAAAGTACACCTGCTGCGATTTATAACCCATCCAACCCCCTCACTCTCTCTTTCTTTCGTCCAACCACAAAGATGCAGTCCAAAAGCTTCACGCGACCTGCTCCACCCTACACATTCATTTTGCAAAAATATCCATACCCTTCGACCCGGTGAGTTCTAAAAGACTCGCCGGGAGAGAGTGGGGAAAAAGGAGAGAGAAGGAGTACTATAAGGCTCTTGAGAGAAAAGGAAAAACAACACACGCGACGAAAACAGTTATGCCGACGGAGAGTGAGCTGTTTACAGCTCAATCCGGGACTGTCGTCGGTGCATGACGATCTGGCAACCGCAGAAAGCGAGGAAGATCTGGAGACGTTAGTATGCTACTCGTCTGGTGGACCCGCCCTGGCCTGACAATCAAAATCGAGCAAGGAAAGCAAAACATACCGCGTAGATGATGGCACCGCCGAAGAGGTTAACGGCAACGCTGGAAAAAGTCAGTAAAGCTGATTCGAACAGAGGAAAGGCCAGCGAGTTCGAGTTCATGCGTGACACCACGAAAACACGCAACGCCGAACGCGAACCGGAGCGGAGCGGGACAAAGAAGGAGCACTCACGGCTGGCCCGCTGGGGGGTCCTCAGTGCTGCCGAGGAAGGCCTCAGTGCCGCCGAGGAAGAAACCGGCGATGGCGCAGAGGATGACGATTCCGAAGACGGAAAGGACGGTGCAGCACCACGCGTATCCGAGCTAGAACAGAGGAAGGTGGTCAGTGGATGCGGACTCGCGGGAATCGATCGAATCGAATCGATTCAAACCAAGTCGCGCATAGAAGACAAAAACGCGCGCTTGTCTGCAAGGAATGACTTACAGAAACAACAGGCTTCATGGTGAGTGTATGTGGGTGGTGGATGGGGAAGTGTAAGGGAAGAGTTGTTGGTGACGAAAGGAGCGAAGCCGCCAGGGATTTTCGACGAGCGGTTATCTCTGTAGGCGGTGCGCGCTCCGTGCACGATTTGTGGCGTAAGTGCACAGCAGGAGTGCAAATATAGCATAAGTACGCAGCCGCACGGGTTTGGGAGATTGTTGTGCCATTTCATACCACCATTCTACACGCCGCCGGTCGCAGTTCACACAAATAAAAACTAAACAGTTTTACTAAGAATACTCCAGTGTTCTAGCTGGCAACTTTTCAGCAAAGTCGGGCCCGCGGTGCGCCCGGCAGCGCGCGCGGTGGCCGTATCAGCTGCGCGCGCGGTGGCCGTATCAGCTGCGCGCGCTGATAAGGCTTCCACGTTGCCCGGCTGCAATTGGCCGGCCGCACGTGCTGGTGCGGATGCTGCTGCGCACTTGTGCCGTATATGTACTGCTCTGTTTTCGATGGAAGACGACAAGAGCTAGAGGCTACTGTTCTGGAGATCTGATTTCTGGAAGTATTGCTGCTGCCTGGACCGAGACGGGAATTTACTTGCCAAATGATTTATTAATTCACCAAGAAGTAAAGACAGAAGACTAAGACTCAAGAGTAGCCGTCTAGGCGGTCTAGCCGAGTAGTCAGTAGTAGTACTCACTACTCAGTAGTCAGTAGTCAGTACTAGTGACTACAGTAGAACCCAGTAGAACTATTCAACTAGCACTCGGGTCTAAAGAGTAAGAAGTGGAGTAAGAGAGAAAGAGTCTAGTTCTGAGAATTGAGTAGTAGCGAACCGAGCAACGGTCCGAGGCCGAGAATGCGAACAGACAGCTAACTGCATCCGACAAAGATCAACACTGCGCAGCAGTCAGCAGTCAGAACAGCAACCGCGTTAAATGTTATGTTTCTATTACTTTCAAGTGACAAACGACAATAAACAATTGTTGAATTTAGAAGACCAGGTTGGTTGAATGCACCAAAATAAAAAATAGTAAAATCAAAAGCGTGCCTGGCGCTAGTCCTGTTTGGGAATTAGCATGCACACTGTGAATGCAGCACTCCGCCAGAATTGCTTTCTTTCTTGAGAATATTTTGCGATATTCTGGACCAGCAGCCCGTAATACATCTGATTCCTATTTTTTGCTGCCTTTTGCTGGCCAAACTGCCCGCAGAACGCGCATTCTGCTCGTGGCCCGCAAACAAGGTTTGCTCGTGCAGCGCTAGTCAGGCACGCCGGCTCGGTCCGCTCGCCTCTCCTTTTCCTCTTCTCGCCCTCGAGCTGCTCTCGCTCTTGCTCGTCCTCCCACCGCGATCGGACTGCCTTCCTGTTCCTGTTCTTATCGTCGCTGGCCGGGCCGTGTTCCCTCGCTAGCAAGCTGCATCGCGTGTTCTGTCGCGAACGGAAGAGTCACCAGACGCGCCCGCTGTGTGCCGTCGCGTCGCGTCTCCTGGCCTCGTCGCTGCGAGACTCGCTCCTCCCGGCCTTTCCTCCACTGTCGACCTTCTTTCGACACTGTTTGCGCCAGCTTGTCTGATCGGCTATCTCAGACAATTTTTGCGCATTGCAGATATCTTTCTTTTGGCGGTTTTATTGTTCTAGTCAGCGGAACAGAGGCAGAACATCGACGCCGCGAGCGACGCGTTGGGTTGATCCGACCCTGCTCCGCTCTGCGCTTTCTGTACGAGCACACCACCCGTTCTGGAAATTCTGGAAACTCTGGAAATCCACCAGCAACTGACAATTGCCCAGTCTGGCATTCGCCGCTATTGTCCTCCCCAGCTCTCCACGGTCTCCCCGGCTGCGCGCGTCCGCTTGATGCCGGAATAGGCCTGCCCACGCCGCCCTCCCGCCCAGCACCGCCCGCGATCCCTGCCGCCCCGTCCAAGCGCGCCAGGCTTCTTCCGCCTTAGCCAGGAACCCGCTGCAGGAACCCGCCGGCGCACGTGCTCGTCCGCCGCTTCGAGCTCTTCGCAGCCGCATCTCCTCGGCCGCAAACGCGGGTTCGCGCTCTGTCCGGCCACATTTCCCGCTCCCCGGCCCGTCTTGCTATATCTCGCCCGCCATGGCCGCCGCTGCCGTCCCCGACGTCGTGCCAAAAGACGAGTCCGTCTTCCTCGCTCCTCCGCCCCCGCTTCCTCCGCCTTCGCTCGCGCCCGCACTCACGCTCACTACTCCCTCCTCGACCACGCCCATACCGATCCCAGTCCCCGACACCCGGCCAGAGACGTTCATGATGTCTGCCGAAGCTCAGGACTTACTGTCGCCTGACACCATCAACGCGCTCAAGGAGGTCGACAAGCGTAAGCATGCCCCTCTTTCATTTCACTTGATCCCCGTTCTGCACGTCTTCTAACACTGCTCTAGTCAAGATCTTCCTCGCGAGTGCGCCGGCACAGATGATGCCTAAGGAAATATTCAACAGGTTCCAGCTCCCTACTCAGGAATACGTGTCCTGCGTGTTGTGGCGCGGAGTTTTCTACATCACCGGCACAGACATCGTACGCTGCCTGACATTCCGCTTCCAGGCCTTTGGCAGACCGCTCAAGAATGCCAAAAAGTTCGAAGAAGGCATCTTCTCCGACCTGCGCAACCTGAAGCCCGGCAACGACGACGCGCTGCTCGAAGAGCCTAAGTCGACTTTCCTCGAGCTGCTTTACAAGAACAACTGCATCCGCACACAAAAGAAGCAGAAAGTCTTCAACTGGTTCAGCGTGCCGCACGACAGACTCTTCCTCGACGCGCTAGAGCGTGATCTCAAGCGCGAAAGTTTGAATCAGGAGGCCACGACAGAAGCAGTTTCCGAGCCCGCGCTCTCGTTCCAGTACGATCCGAATCAGACGTTGTTCGAGCAGCTCATGAAGGCCCTGCAGCAGTCGGCATCGTCGTCCGTGATCACTGATCGCATGCTGGACTCGTACAACGCCGGACCGGCTGCAGTTTCCTGGGAAATGACTCCTCAGGATATCTCTGACATGGCGCCTCCACCACTTCCTATGGCGTCGTTGTCGTCAGTTGGACCGCGCAGCGTGACTGGAACTCCAGGAAGCATGTCGCAGGAAACTACTGAAGCTATTATCGACGACCATGTATCTGCGCTTTACGCTGAACCTGCTCTTCCGTCACGGGTCTTGGATGTTCGCAAGCAAGTCTCCCATGAACCGTCGCCCGCGCCGTCGTATGAGTCTTCTGCGTTTGACGACTTGGACATGCGAATGGGGTTCTCCGGATTCGAGCCTATGACGCCAGACACACAGCATTCGCTGCCGCTCACGGATTCATACCTGGATTACTACCCCAACGAAGTACTCTACGACAGTGAGTATCTGGATTTAGGCTACGCGTCCGGGCCACAACCGTCGTATTATGCAAATGGCAAGTCAGAGTATCCTCAATATCAACACAACAGTCGAGGTCCTCATCCGAACCTTCCAGCTGGTTACCTCGGCGGCACTCCGATTTACAAACAGCGACGACGGAGGTCATCATCAGGCATGTACGGTCCACCGACAAGTTCAGGCTATGGACAACCTCAGATGTATTCAATGCACCCGCAGCAGCAACAGCAGCAACAGCAGCAACAACAACAACAGCAGCAGCAGCAGCAGCAACAACAGCAACGCAGAGCTCCGACAATAGAACGACCACATTTCGATCCGTCAATGTCTGAACCATTAATGTCCTCCGCCCAGCACCACCACGGTCATCGATCAAACCCGTCGCTTGGTCAACAGCGGCATCTGGCGAGCCACAGTCACCATTTCACGCCTCAGATGCAGTCTGAAGACGAGTATGACGTCGAGAACGAAAGCGTGGCGGAGGATTATTCACAGTACCTGGACTACCCCGAATCCGCAAGCATGCTTTCACAGCAGCAACTTCTCTCACAGCAATCTCAACAACAGCAACAGCAGCAGCAATATCAGTATCAAATGAACGGCGCTGTGCATCCCAATGTCTCAGCTTTAGGAGGTAGTTTGAAAGCAAAGAAGTACAGAATGGAGATGCAAGGACCGTATCCGCTCATGGCGACAACGTCGACAGGGAGCAGTAGTGGTCGGAAGACGCATACTTGTCCGATCTCGTCTTGTGGACGCGTGTTTACGCGGTTGGAACATCTGAAGAGGTATGTATCTGCTCTAGATGATACAGCAGTTGAAGGATGCGTTGCTAATATTTTACCTACTAGACATGTGCGAACGCATACTAAAGAGCGACCATACAGCTGCAAGATCTGCGGCAAGGGGTTTTCTCGATCAGATAATCTTGCGCAGCACAGACGGACGCACGACAAGATGACGGTGTTGAGCGAAGAACAGGTTGCCGCAGCCGCAGCTCTGGCGGTTTCTCGACAACGGCAACAACAGCAACATCTTTCCGCGTTCCAGCATGATCAGCAGATCGACAATATTCCGCGGCCGGGAATAAAGCAGGAGATGTTTTTCAATAGTACGCGTTCGTCACCTGAAGATCGGGATGATGGGCAGTATATGTGTCCGATGGATATGCATGCCATTGATGGTGCGGGGGAAAGTGCAGATGAAGCTGCGGAGGAGGAGTATCGGGAGAGTAAACATGTACACGTACAACATCAACATCAGCATCAACAACATCATCAACAACAACAGCAGCAACAGCAACGGCGAATGCTCGCGCCCCCGAGTGACGGACAACGATGGCCGCCTGTATCGCCTGGCCGACCACTTAGCCAGCAGCAACAGCATCAGCAGCAGCAGTCGAAATATGCTTCGCCGCATGTATATCACCGGGCTGAACCTGCGGCTGAGGTGGTGCATGATGATGAGGAGTTGTATGACGATGATTTAGATGATGAAGGTGAGAGCGAGGCTTATTATGAGCGGCGTCGCGGGATGTATCAACAGTCGGTGTATCAGGACGATGAAGATGATGAGGGATCTGGGGATTATTGATGCCCGAGCTTCGTTATCTGCTTTTTGGTATCCATACACACGGTAATATTTTAAGTAATAACTGGGATCGAAATTATAGTATAATAATGTCTATATCTATGTAACAATTCTTCTCGCCATCCACCGTATATACATATGCCAATTATTCATCTATCGCGCGTTCGTGTAGACTTCCTGGACCTCGTCAATCTCATTCAAAGCCGACACGACTTTCCCCATCGTCTCACCATCCTCTCCATCAAGCTTTACGGCCGTATCCGCTTTCGGGACATACTCAATCCCCATATCCTTGATATCATACCCAACTTCACGCAACGACTGCGCAACTTTCGCAGTATCAACCGAATCAGTTATAATCTGATACACAACCCCGCCGAAATCGGGGTCATCTTCCTCTAAATAGTCCTCATCCAGGGTCTCGATATCTTCCGCGCCAGCTTCGATCGCATGTTCGAAAATCGAGTCAAAGTCGATCTTGGTCGTGACCGCGCCGTCAGCGGGAGACGTGTACTTTACGATTCGGATGACGCCCTTGCGCTCAAAGAAGAACTGCGTGGTGCCTGTCGCACAGCCGTATTTAGATAACGCGGTACGCACAAACGTAACTGCGCGCGCTTTATTATCCGTCAACGCTTCACTTAAAAAAAACAAGTCAGTACATCTTCCCGTCTTATTCTCGACCAAAAAACAACTCACATGATAAGCGCAGACCCGCCAGGTCCTAAAGCTTCATACGTCACGCTCTCCAAAGCCTTCCCAGACCCATCACCAATCCCCGCCGCGCGTCTAACCGCATTCTCAATTGTCTTCTTCGTAACCTGATTCCGTTTCGCGTTCTCAATCGCATTAAACAGCATCGCGTTATTATTCGGATCCGCGCCGCCAATCTTGGCCGCAGCTACAATAGACCGTGAATGTTTCATGGCTGTTTGGTTGCGAAGTTCGTCGTTGGCGAATTTGCTGTGCTTGATTGTAGACCATTTGTTGTGGCCGCTGCGGGGGATGGGGGTATGTGAGAAGAGACAGCGCTGCTGTGAGGGGAGCGCTGCGCCGCTGCGGAGGCGGAAGCGGAAAGAAGTTTTGAGAAGAACCGTAGGTTCAAGCTCGCGGGCGAGTAGTGCAAATGACATTGTGCGAATGGAGAGCGGAATGCAATGATGCGTGTGTGTGTTGCTGAAACGACCCCGAATGAAAGTATCCAACACGCCCAATATCCAGTTCAATGCCAACAAATAAAGTGCCGAAACAGAAAAAGATTCAAGAACGACACCCAAATCTTTACTTAACGTAGTTCCTAAACACAATCTCCGCCAGAAACCGCAATTGGTACAAATCGCAGTGAATTGTCGGTAGGACTTTGCATTTATCAAATTCGAATTCCGCGTGGTGACCTCGAACTTCCCGAAATCTCAAACCTTAAAATTGTACGCTTGAGTACTCAGGGTTTTACAGGGTTTCTAGCAGCTATACAGCAGATGATATAGATGCCGTCTATATATTGTACACTAAAATATCTGATATCGTACATGCCGTCTCGAGCTTCGATTGAACACAATCTGGAGTCTGGAGTCTGGAGTCAGGACCTACTCTGGAGTTTCTTATAGACCACGCGAGATCGCGTCGTAGGCCGGAGTGGAGTTAATATACGACTCCATGAAGAACGTCTTCTGGTTCTTGGCCAGAAATCTGCAAAAGAAAAAAAAAGCGTAAGTAACAGAAACACAGCAGCATGGATAATCGAGTCGTCATCAGAAAAGAGAAAAGGGGGGAATTACTTTAACAGATCCTCGATATGCGCTTTCAACACGTTGAGACTTTGTTGGTCCATGTGTGTGTGTGAAAGGAGTCCGGGAAGCGAGACTATATCGTTAGAAAATCCTGAAAGGTTCTAGATCGGAAAAAATCCAGATGTCCGGGCATACCGAAAAGTCTCAATAAATGTTCCGCGCCATAAATCTCGCTTGGACTAGCACCAGATTTGGAACGGGTGATCTCGAGATACTGTTGCCGCTCAAAACGATAGAGTAAGATCGAGCCCAGAGATTTATCGAAATACAGCTGAATGCCGTCGATCACCTCGTCGAGAATTTCAGTCTCGGCATTGGATAACCGGCGTTTTAGATACATTGTCCGGAACTCATGCAGGATCTCTTTGACTGATGGTTTCCGTGGAAGGTCGACAAGCTTTTTACACGATTAGCCAGAGTGAAAAGAAACGAAACTGACTGAAAAACCCCTCCGTACCTGTGAGTTTTTAGTGACAAATTCCCAGTCGTCTACTAATTGTGCCTTCAATATATCGGGGACTTCGATGTTGACGTCCAGATGTGACGAGAAATCATCATCCTAAAGACATGTGTGTCAATATACCAAATAAAACGGCGCAAACCAAAGAAAGAAACCACCGCACTCACTTTGTCGTCTGCATCACGCCTAGACTTCTTCAATGCTCTAGCAGACTCCGGGTGTTCCTTCGCAGCTTCTTTCCGTTTCTGTGGAGCGGCCGTAGACGAGCCGGATGCGGCGACAGGGGTCGACGTTGAAGCCTGTGTTGATCGTTCTGTCGAGTCTCCGGCTTTCGACTTTCGTAGCGCCTGAAGTGCTTCATTCTTAAGCTCTTTTTGTAAACGTAGATTCTCATCTGTCCATCGTAGTACTCTTTCCTGGGGTAACTATAGACGTTAGAACATAGAGACACACGCAGACGATAACGCGACGGAAACACGCACCCATTCGTCCCACCTAAAACGTGCCAAATATATTAGCACAGAGCAGAACATGGTAGAAAAAGAACACGTACGATGACTTCCAGCCCTTGTAGTGGATATAATAAGTTATGGCAGACCGCAGTTCTTCAGGGATCTCGTTGACCGGTATGTCTTCGTTCTTTCCGTCAGGAATATACACTTTGAGAATCTTCGATTCGTAAAGAAGCGGGCCGTGGAATGCCAGACATCGTGAATTGGTGTGGAAACCGTCAGGCGGAGCGGTGACAGCAGCCATGATATATGTATATTTGTGGTTTATAGATGGACGCGACTTGAATTGTTGTATATGGCGTATGCTAATGGTTGCGATCGCGGTGTAACTGCGATGGATTAGGGCTGCGCGCGGATCTCGACGCGTGTTTAACGCGACCTCGACGAGAACAAAAACACTCGACTTATCCCACGCTTACGCGAATTACTTGTGAGTGTAATTGATTGCGCTGACTTTACTTATTAAGCTTATAGTCTATAGACCAGAGACCTTCTTATTGCAGTCTCGTTTCCAATTTACCTTCAAGCAAGGACCAGACGTACGTGCTAAGAGGCTCGGGTGTAAAGGCGTAGTCTTCAACCTACACTATTTCAGAGAGGATTGTGTATAAAGATCTGGTTCTCCCAGTTTTCTGGGACTTGACAGACCATCTTGCGTTGTTATTTCCGATGCCACGTATATTACACATATCGTACAGGATCAAGTACAAACAACCCCAAACGCCATGCATTTTAACAAATTTTGCCCTACTTTCTCCGAGGGGCAGCTATACTACCGAGTTTGCTCACGCAGCCAATGCGCCGCAATCCCAAGATCTTCCGCAACGTTAAGAACATTCTCTAATGACCGTACCAACTCTTGACTTCCTTGAAACTCCAATTGCTCGTTCACTGCCAGACTAGAGACGCGGATAACTCCGCCTCGCTGAACTTCTGCCACGAAACTAGTCAAGCGAATTGGATCTGCAGTGTCTTCGGAATAGCAAGAAGTAGGAATCACCATACTGATACGCGCTGGTTGACCATAAGGGCTTTCCACTTTAATTGACACTTCCGCTGGAGGATCTTTCGATAATTTCGTCGCCATGCGGAATGCGTCGATACCAGAGCTGTAAGCTTTTGATTCATGCTCTTTAGCAGATACAATGAGCTCGGGTCTAAATGCGCTAGATAAAAGAGCACGAGTCCGATGCGCTTGCCGTAAGATATCAAAGACGGATTTGATCTGCCGAGGATGAGATATATGTACACGTTCAATCAATCGCGTTTCAGCCATTCTTGAAGACATCAGAGAAAATCTGTATGGAACTGGAGAACCAGTGGAATCAAAAACCGTGCGCTGAGAAAATATGAGAGAATCGCCAGTGCCATCCAACGTGGGGATTGTAGTCTCGGCTAGGGCTTCGTTGTTGGGATCAAGGATAGCAGCGTCAAAATACGGGACCGCCACTGGAGGATGCAAAGTGAGAACGTAGCCGTTAGACTGATCTTCAAGATTGCTGTAATCTGGATCTTGCCAGTTTATTTCGCCCCTATATACGCGTTAGTATCTGATGTACCATGTAGAAAAGGGGACAGGGGCGACTGACGATGGCGAAATAGGGTCAGACTGGAGGTAGTCATTATTCTGCATGACGCCCCAGCCATTGCCCGAGGACTCGTCAATCTCAACAATAACGCGGTAGCGAGTGCGGTCTTCGCCGGGAATCGAGGGTAACTTATGCCGGTCATTCCAATACCAGATAGAGAGCCCCAGTGCGCCGGAATCGTTCATGGCCGGAGTGCCGTGTCCCTCGTTTTCGGCATCAATCCCAGCAGATTTTTGGTGATTGTAAATGCTGAGTAAAGCTGAGGTATATAACGCGTCTAGTATCAGGAAATTATCAATTGTGGCAGTGGAGAGTCTGTCTAATCGCGCTGCACGCTCTAAGCTGCGGGAGAACGCGTCTAGCGATGGTGAACGCAGATTCTCGAGTAAAATCGCGCCAGCACGGGAAGTATGCTGAGCTGCTTCTGAGGTTGCAAGAGCTGAAGCGAGGGAGAATGTGACTTTGGAGACTTTGTTTGCAGGAAGCAGGAGATCAATGTCGATTAGGATGATGCGGCCGCCGAGACTGATGCGCTTGCCGCTTGGGATCTCTTCTTTGAAGAGCTCGAGACTGACAAGTTAGCAACCACATTCAGTCATAGTTCAGTCATGAAGTAGTAGAGTAGCACACACCCGTTCAATCGCGCCAGACGTTCGATTCCGCTCTCCGAGACGGCGCCCGGTCGACGACGGACAAGGGCAATGACCTCGTCGATATCGCGGCCGCTGGTTGTGCTGCGAGCGCGGCCAAAGACGGGACGGTTGAGGGCACCGACAGGCTGTGCCATGCCAGCAGGCAGCGGGTTGTCCATGGCCTGTAGGCTGTAGGGCGATATGTGTCGATATCGGTGTCGATATATCGAAGAGGAAGTGGGATCGAATTAAAATTTAAATCGCTGTATTTACCAAATGACGCGCGGTCAACGGGCGAGGGACTCGTGACACGGCTGACGCAGAGTAGCGCTCTCGCCTTGGCCGCCACGCTCTCAATCCTCCCCAGTCAGCTTTAAATCGCCCTCCTCCTGCTCTCGCGCCCATCTCGCGCCCTCTTCTGCACCGTCCAGACCCCAAATCCGCCCGGATCTTGCTCATGTCCACCTACACGACCTCTGCCGGCGCCATGATCGCCAACGCTACCAAGGAAGAGCGCCGTCGTCGCTCGTCGAGTATCATCTCGCACGTGCAACCGGAGACCATCGAGGAGCAGATCGACCAGGCCTCGCTGCCGAACCTCAACGCAAACTGGGTCCATAACAAAGGTATGTGTTGCAGATGCAGTTGTTTTGGTATTTTGGGCGGTTGCTGCGGCAAAAATGGCTTGTTTGCGTGGCGAAAGTGGCGAGCTGTGCTCAAAACCCGCCGCGGGAATGTTTGGGAATGTTTGTGGACAGCAGCTAACCGTGCTTTCTTTCCCTCTAGGCGCCTGGATCATACATTTCGTGCTCATCGCGGGCCTCAAGATCTTCTACGATCTGCTGCCGGGCGTGTCCCAGGAGCTCTCGTGGACTCTCACCAACATCTCCTATGTCGTGGTACGTGTCCAAATCCCCCCAGAGTCTATATTTAGCTCAAACTGACCTTCCAGGGATCTTATCTTATGTTCCACTACGTGACCGGAATACCGTTCGAGTTCAACGCGGGCGCATACGACAATCTCAACATGTGGGAGCAGATCGATAATGGCGATCAGTACACCCCTACGAAGAAGTTCCTCCTCGGCGTTCCGATCGGACTGTACGTGCCAGATTTGTTTAGAGAAAGCCCGACTGCTTAGATAAAGCCCGACTGCAGCAGCTAACATGTTCTAGATTCTTAATATCTACACATTACACGCACTACGATATCGGAATGTTTGTTCTCAACACCATTGCGTGTCTTGTTGTGGTCATTCCAAAACTGCCTAGTGTATGTTGTCCCTGACCCTGAACCCCATTCCCTATTCGCCTCCATATACTAACTCCCCTAAACAGAGCCATCGCATGCGACTGACCGTCCCGGATTACATGGCAGCTTCGAGCCGTAGCTCGTGAAAATGCTGTAATCTTCTCTTCTGTGTTTTTGTTTGCCTTAACTCTCCTTTAGTCGCCTCGCGGCATGCTCTTGGATCGATGTTTTCTTTTTGATTTACGGTTGCTTTGCTCTTCTGAGTTCCGACGCTGCATTTTATTCTGAGTCTTTTCGACAAGGTGGGGGGTGTGCTTTTTTCTTTCGGACGCCCGGTCTGTCTGATTCGAATCATTATTGGCTGAAATTTGTGTGGATGTGGTGTTGTTTGTGGTGCTGTTTGCTCGCGGGACAGGGATGCTTTTACTATCGATCGATCGCAGCTGTGTGCGTTTCGTGTCCGTGTATCAAGCAATATTTGTGGCTTTTCGTTTTTGCGTGCTTATAGTGGCTGGATTTATGAGAATTCGTGGGTGCTCAGGTCTTGTAGAAACATTGTTGTCTCTTAATTGTGTTTGGCGTAATGGAATGAAATTGAGAAGTTAATTAATTCTACTGATAACTAATTGATATAATACTAAAACTGAACAATATGCGCAGCATGTTATATTACTATATTGTACATTGTTGACGAAAAATAGTCTTATTTGCTAATCTCGTTCTCGAGTATTTTCCATTCCGGCGCCAATTCCTCGCTCTCGTTGGGGTCGTACAGATCAAGCAGGTCGTCATTCTTCGCCCGCAACAACCCCGCCTTAATCTTCTGTTTCTCTTCATCTGTAAAACCAGGCTTCTCGCGCGCGAGGAGAAGTAGCACGTGTACGATCCTGTCCACCACCGACGCAGACGATTCTTCTTCCAGTAACCGCAACAGTGGTGCAACAACTTCATTTTCTCTTAATACCGCGATCATTTCCTGAACAGGCTCATTGGAAAGCACACCGGCGAGCAACACGACAGCTCGCCTCCGAACATTTGCTTGCTCTGTGTCTTCTCTGCGTAACAATTCCGTCAACGCTTTCCACCCATCCGCAGCAGCAAATGCGTCGTATCCAGCTTGGTGGTGGCGTATAGCTGATGAAAGACAATATAATGCTTTTAGTTGACACTCGACATTTCCATCCTGAAGTGCAATCGAGAGAAGATCAGGCATTACATCTCCCTCAGAAATCAGCGCAGCCTGTGATTTGGGGTTATTCTGGACCGCGGTACCGAGAACCCAGCATGCCATTTTGCGTAAGACTGCTTCTTCACTTTTAAGCTGTGCAAAAAGCGGCTTCCATAAACCCAGCGGCGTCAGATCGTTCGCGTTGTCCATATTCTCGACAAGCATTTCCAGGTTATCGAACGCTGTTTCTCTAGTCTCCAGCTCCACTGTCGGATCGCTGATCACGTTCACAGCCTCTTTCATAAGTTCCGCATCTGATGGCTGTCCAAATAGTTGTGCCAGCATTTCTGCATTCTATACATGACAAATTCTTTGTTAGCTTCTCTCGTTTCGAGATCGAGATCATGATGCAGCTCGACGACTTACAGGCATAGGCTGCCGCCGATCCTCAGACGTCGAAGTTTCTGAGTCTGTCGTATTCTCCAAAGACCACTTTAGTAGTTTCTCCATTGTATGTGATGGTTGTATTTATTAATTGCAAATGAATCAATAAAATCGAGCTACTTTTGCCTGATATATGTCAATTCTCTTTCTGAATTTGTTTGCTCCCAGCGAACATTCACGTGCCTTCCAGAAGTATTCCTATATTGGGCTTAGCGCAGATGCGCCGCACAGAATCGTTTTGCCCAAATGCAGTAACACAGCAACAGATTAATTGGTTTCAGGAATTAGTATTACGTACAACTACTTAGTTAGTTAGTTAACTAGTACTCTATACGATAGATAACTAGTAAGAATATGATTACAGCGGTATAAATCCTGTATTCATAACAATAGTCAATGTATTTGCCATATAGCAGACAATTTCAGTATTTGCTTGTACCCTAGCTCACACCCCAACACCGATTTCACCTTAAGTTCTAACTATACTGTACATCGGAGCCCTGAATCCCATTAAAAATATTCCAGGTAGGCTTGTCTAATCGTACGAGTGCCGATTAATTCACTTTCACGACGTGATGCTGCGTACCGCAGACTTATGCTTTGCTAGGGCTTTCTCGTGAGCCGCTTTCGCCACCTTCTCGCGTATCTTTTTAAGATACCGACTCGCGAGTTCAACCACGTCACTGTTCTCAGTTGACCTCCCAACTGCTTCCAACAAAAAATCAACCTGCGCGACAGATGTAAACTGAGGACAAATCTGAACTCCGGGATAATGATGATACCCACACAAGTTACACGCTTCAGGCTGAACTGTACGAAGCGGACACTTTCCTGGCTCATGTGTCCTGTGCGTGCCATCGCATAAATAGCGGTAGTTTGAGTTCACATATATCTGATTCCTTCGGTTGCCATGACTGTTAATACTTGCTCCAAATTCAGAGCTATGCATCGAGTTGCTCGAGCTCTGCGCCATAAGAGTCTCTGCCGGAATCACTACCGCGGGTTCAGTTGCAGTTGCAGAAGCAGTCGGATGTGTAATTGCGGTCTGCGGGTGCGTCGGTTTCATCGAAGGTCGCAGATTTGGGATTCTGAGGATCACGGGGGGACTCTTAGCAGGTTCAGACGGCTGCGAGGCTGCATGCTGAAGGACCAAATCTGCAAGATCCACTTGATCAGCATACTCGTCCTCGCTCTCACTCTCATGTACCGGCGATTTGAACGAAGCCGAAGAGTCCTTTGAACCCGCTCGTCTTTTGCGCGCAGGCTCATCCTCGTTCTCGACATCAGATAATGCATCGAGCAACGGTCTCATAGGTGCAGACTCTCTCGCTCGCTTTCCCCGTCCAAGTTGCATGATATTCGCCATCTTCTCAGCGTATAATTCAGCTTCTCGTTGCTTTAGAATATTATCCCAAAACTGGGAATCTTCCTCCGTCGCGGAAGGCCCAGTATCATCTCCAACTGGCTCTGCAGCCTCGACCAGTTCCTCAGTATCATTCTCCCAGACACGCATATATCCGAAATTATTCGATGCTTTCTGTGATGCACTTGCGTCGTCGACATCTTCATCTCCTTGTGACCGGTCAAGCAAGTGCTCGATCGCAGCACTATCGTATCTCAATTCCTTGTCTTCGCTCTGAGGCTCAAACAAAGCACGAGCTCCGCTCCGCAAAATTGACTGCAGATCAAGCTCTTGCTCTTCTACTTCGCCCATATTCTCAATCACAATCTGATCCAGCATTTTCTTCTTTCGTCCAATTTCCAGGATCTTCTCTGTTGAGGTATTATTAGAATAATTCAGCAATAAATAACAGCATTTTGTCGGAAGCCATACCTTCAATCGAACTTCGAGTCACAAGATTGAACACGAGTACCTTATTCTTTTGACCAATTCGGTGCGCACGCGATTGTGCTTGCATGTCCTGATGCGGGTTGTAATCCGGATCGTACATGATGACAGTATCAGCGGTAGCCAAATTGATACCTACTCCGCCAGCTCGAGTAGACAGCAAGAATACGTGCAGTTCCGAATTTTCAGCATTGAAGCTGTCGATTCTTCTTTGACGTATAGCCACCGGTGTCGATCCATCCTGTGAAGCCAATATTAGCCTTCATACTTCATTACGAACACAGTAGAACTTACCAAGCGCACGTATGCTATATCCATTGCGGTCAGGAAATCCTCAAGAATGTCTAACATCCCCAAAAACTGGCTGAAAATCAGAGTTCTATGACCTCCTTCAATCAGCTTTGGAAGCATCAGCGAGAGCATATGCAGCTTGCCGCTCGCAGTTGTTAGTCTCTTGAGAGACTCCTCCGGATCTGATGATCGCTCTTCGATATTCGCGTCAAATAAATACGGATGGCAAAGACATTGGCGCAAATTCATAAAAATATTAGAAAGATTGCCTCGAGAAGACTTCGCCATGACAGTTCTAGAAACGATTGCACGTAGAAGTCCTGGGTTTTTCGCCAAGATTGTCTTGTACAATCGCTTCTGTAAAGAAACCATGGACACTGGAACAATGATCTCCACTTTCTTTGGCAAATCCTTGAGCACTTCGTCTTTGGTACGCCGAAGGAAGTAAGGTCTTCGAGTCCATCAAATTAGCTTTTTGATAGCAGAATATAAAGAGAGTATACTGACCTGAGCATGCTATGCAGTTTAGGTACATTCTGTTCGTTCATTTCTGCGTATTCCTCTTCTAGCTGAGTCGCGTCAACTTCTTTGGGGCTCAGAAACTGTAGTAAATTGAACAGTTCACGGATATTGTTTTGCAGTGGCGTTCCTATACTTGTCAGTATGCGCTCAGCAGAATCATAGGCTGCTAGTTACCTGTAAGAAGCACTTTATGGGCAGCAGTGACTTCCTTGAGAAGTTTATAAGTCTGACTCTTGTCACTCTTCAATCGCTGTCCTTCATCAGCCACCAAAACCTGCCATTTGTACTTCGACAGGATGCTGGATGCCTCGGCCATTGCATTGAATGACGTGACGAGCACATGACAGTTTAAGTCGCGACGACCGGTTTGATGTATCTCAAAGTCCCTCTGAACCTTCTGAGTCTCCTTGCCGCCAAATAAACCCACAGTACGCATGTCTGGGGCCCATTTTTGAAATTCGCGTAGCCAATTGGGAACAGTAGATTGAGGAGCCACGACCAGCATGGGCCACACCTTGTGCTCGTGGAAGATAGTCGAAAAGAACGATATCACCTGAATAGTTTTACCCAGACCCATTTCATCCGCTAGGATAGCAGGCTGTCTTTGATGCCACTTAAAATACAACCAACTACATCGAGTTAACAGAAGAACATTCAAGATAGCCGGAGACAAATACATACTTCATACCGTCCAATTGGTACGGCATCAGAGTTCCTCCAGATATAAAAGTTGGCTGCGTCTTGCATTCAAGTTTTGAAAATGGAAGTTTGTTAGCTGCAACAATCCGTGTTTCAACGCCTTTAGGGATCTTAGTATAAAACCCGGCCACGTATTTGTTATATGCAAGTCGAAAAAGCTCGTAAAGCTCCCCATCCGATTCTTTGGGAGGTGGTGTCCAGTGCACTATAATACCGTCATTAGATGATCCGATCAGCAACAGCAATAATAATTCGTCGAACTTACGTTCTTCGTAGTTGAGACCCTTCCACTTCACATACACTTCATGAATGTCATCGATAGCCCGCTCTTCATCTTCTTGAGATTTGAATCTCATATCGTCGCGCTTTCTCTCACCGGTGTATTCCGCCTCTAACACGATGTCAATCTTATAGTTGTCGGCAGGTATGATATCCTTGACGTCAAACACAGCATATGAATGCTTTTTATTAAATGAACGCCGCTGCGACGGGTGCACTGTCGTGATCAACCAGCTTCCCGGTACCCACTCAGCAAGAAAGTACGAGTCGTCCTCAAATTTGACTAGATACTCGCGCTGGTATCCTGGTATCTCTTCCAAGTACACAGATCGTTCGTCATCCGAGGAAGATTCTAACGGTCTCCAAGCAAGGATGTGCTCAACCTTCTTATCGTACTTCTCACAGAGATCGCACAAGAAGTCAGGTGCATGAACTTCAGATTCAGAAAGATGGTGAATGTGTCTCCCTCGTCGACACCGCCCACATCGAAAGAATATTCTGCTTGCTTTGAACATTCGAGGATCTGTCACCGTGTCCTGTGCAACCCTGTCCTGCGGCATATCAGACGACGCGGTCCTCTCGATGGGAGTAGACCGGAGTGGGACATATGGCTCAAACTTCTTACAGTTTTCGCCTAATAATTTGCATTCGTAGCAAAACTGAGTTCCAGGATCGTCGCCTACAGTACCGATAGGACCGCCAATACATGCCTGACATTGAAGCACGTACCAAGACTCTGATGCTCGAACAATATGATGCTTCGACCCCACCATGTTGCAACAGGTTTCGTGATATGAGAACGTACATCCCTGACAATGAACAAAAGGGCCCTTTCCACTGTCTTCGCCTAGTTTACAGGCCTCACAATACTGAGAGTGGCGCTCTGAAAATTCGGATCTCGGATCCTCTCTATAAAAGGGTCTCTTTTGCTTTGGTGCAACAGGTGCAACGCTAACCGAGCGATCATCATCTTTGGAAGATTGGGCCGCAACTTTCTTCCGAATATGCGCAGCGCGACTGCTCGACCGCAGTTGTGGAATGTCATCCGAATCCGACGACGCCGACTGCTCCGAACTATCATCTCGTAGTCTCTTTCCGTTGGAATTTTTGGACCGTAATGAACCTATTCGTGAAGCGTCTAACTTGTCAGCATTCAATGAGTCGCGTGAAATTCTATAGTCTGGGCGAGAACCTTTTCGCAAACTCCTCAGTGGTAAATCTTCCGAACTGGACTCGCCAGAGTCCTCATCTTCCTCATCAGATTCTGAGCCATCGTCGATAAAATTTCGAAGCTGGATGTCTTTTCTGTTCAAACTTGGTCGCGAAATATTGCTCGGTACCGTTATTGATCCTTTTGTCGATTTGCCCATGGTCACTACCGGATGTTTTCGAGGTCTGCCCCGCGGTCTTGGTTTGGGCAGATCATCAGAAAGCTCAGGAGTTTTGTCTTCTCTCGCTTCAGACTCAGACAGCTCGACAATGTCCACCTCTCTCGTATCTTTAATCTCTCCTTCCTCGCTTGATTCCACAGAGTCATCAAAATCGCTTTCGGGCACAATCTTGTGTCGAGATCTCTTCGCGTAGCTCTTTCTATTGCCATTGGAAGCCAAGAACGACTCGAACGCCTCATATCCATGCCTAAACTTGTCCAAGCCCTGAGGTAACATCTGTGATCTCGTTAGTACTTGCACAAGCTCGTTAATATATTCACGTACATATATCCGCATCCCCGATTCAAGTTCCACCAGGAGATAGCCATTATGATAATGATGAAGGACCCGTGTGATATGCTCCCATTTCTTGTATCTCACTCCTGGTCGCAACCTCGGGTCAGTAGACTTCGGATCTACTAATGGAACGCGTATCTGAAACGAAGGCTTTTTCTGTTGTTTCTCTGCAGCTGAAGAACGCGTCTCGTCAACGCCGTTTCTAGTTGACATTGTGACACTGAATCAATACGGCTTGTTTGTTTGTGTATAGCAAAGACACTACGCCGTGTTGTTTTACGCGCTTCCTCGCACGTGTTCAGTGATTGTCCGCCAGCAAACCAGAAATATCAAACGTCAGAAGTAAAATACTAGGCAAAACTTCTATACAATAAAATGACTACCAGTCAACGAGATTACGATGTCACGAGAAAGACGCGTTTATAGGCTCTTGGAATACGGGTTGTACATGATGATGCGGTTTAAACCCCTTGCGATTGTAATCACGCCGCGCTTGAATTCGGTTCTGCAACGGGAACATAGACGCGATCGATCTGTATTTCACGTACAACGTAAACAAGATAACGAAGAAACAATGGACGCTACTACGGCAGTAGTTCTTGATGCTTACACAGATGATTTATTATCAAAGAATAATTCGTCGTACTCCAAAGAGGATGACGAGAATGACTCCATGGACGATGCAGACTTTCTGGAACTGTTAGAGGAGGATAGTGGTGCCCTTGACGCGTTACGAGAAAAGCGAATGCAAGAACTGGCCACTCAGTGAGTTTATCGCTGTTTTGATTGAATCTCTTGAGAAGTTTTGCTAACGAACATGTAGAATGAAGCAAGCCAGGCATTTTCAAGAATCGGGGCACGGGGTAATGACAGAAATCATGTCGGAGAAGGAGGTCATGGATATATCAACGTGAGTTTCTCGATTTCACCAGAGTTATGTTCGACTTTCCAAAAGTATGCTAACTCTCATGTCTTACCAGTACTACCAAATACGTTGTGGTTCATTTCTTTCATCCTTCGTTTAAGAGATGCGATATTATGAACAGCAGGCTAAAGGTGCGCTTCAATTCACGCCAGGTTGTCAATTTATTGTCTATTAACTAATATCTTCCATCTAGACTCTGACTGCGAAGCACATGGAAACTAAATTTATTAGCATAAATGTTGATAACGCGACATTTCTCGTTGTTCGGCTGGGAATCAAGGTTCTCCCGTGCGTGCTTTGCTTTATCGATGGAAAGGAGAAGCTGAGACTTGTTGGTTTCGAATCACTTGGAAATACCGATGACTTCGCTCCAGGACTGCTAGAATTTCAGCTGCAGAAGTGCGGTAAGGCGATACTCCTGCCTGAGATGCATTGACCTATACTAACATCTTTAATAGGAGTTATCAAGAAGAAGCTTGGAAAACTTAGAGAAGACACTTCGGCTAGAAAAAATATAGCGAGTAATGTTGACAGTGACGACGACTTTGACTGGGACTAAATCGGCGTTTGGGTTACTACACATTTTATTAATATACTGGTCAAGCAAGCTTCTCGTTGGTTCTAAGGCAAAATGCAATATAGCCTTTAGTCCGGTAGATTGACAAGTGCATCATTTAGCAAGTTCCTACCTGACTTACATGTCAGTATAGTTCGACTCAGAATCCCAGCCTGAAGCTGTCGGCGGTCGTAGAGTGAGCTGCATTGTAATTTGTAAACTATTGTCATTTGTTAACTTAACTTACAACTTGCGTATCAATAAATCGAGAAAGCATGACCAGCATCCGTGATCCGACGGGTCGATCGCAAAAATGTCAGTTCGCGGCTTAATTTTAACAGAAAACGCGGTTTCCAGCGCAGACACGAAACCACGTCGTTCGAAAGATGACAATTCAATTCCTGCTTGAATCCAAATATCTGATGATTAACTGGGACATATACAAACTACCGCGCACCGCTAGCTAGAATTCCGACTTATGTTCTGTAGATTTCAGGCATGGTGTAGATCCATTTTTCTTATTTTTATTTTAAGTGAAGAGGACGCCTCAGCCGCACGAAAGTGATCCAGTTGTGACCAAAGTGACTTGTGTGACTCGAGCTGCCCGGAGTCCGCTCCTCCCGAGTAAATCGTACGGCTGAGGATCCAACGCGATTAGAAGCCACACTTGTTACCACAGTGCTTTAAAGACACTCAATTGATTTGTGTTGATGCGGTGATATATCTAGTGCTCGTGTAAATTTGGTATATATTTCCAACTGTGAAGATCAATCTCGATTGGCCAGTTGGTTGAGGAAGACTTAGGCGCTATCGCCGTTTAGCAGCATCCCACCTCCTGCAGTTCCAATTTTGCGATAGCAGATTCTCTCAATCTCAACATGATTTCTGCTATTCTTCTTTACAGCCAAAAGGGTGAAGTGTTGATCTCTCGGATATACCGAGAGGGCCTTCGGCGCAGTATAGCAGATTTGTTCAGGATACAGGTGATTTCAAATACAGATGTAAGCAACGATCTGAAGAGTAGGTTATTGATGTGTTGTTAACACTGTCTGTATAGGTTCGATCTCCTGTTCTTACGTTGGGAACCACGACATTTTGTCATGTGAAGCACGAAAACATTTATTTGGTAGCAATCACGCGACAAAATGCTGATGTCGCGCTTGTTTTCGAGTTCTTGTACAAGATTGTGACCTTGGGACGATCTTACTTTGGAAAGCTGGATGAAGAGGCAGTGAAGAATAATTTTGCCCTGATATACGAGCTTCTTGACGAGGTGATGGATTTTGGATACCCGCAGAATACGGAGACAGACACTTTGAAGATGTACATCATGACGGAGGGAGTGCGATCCGAAATCTTACCGGAAGAAACGTCAAAAATTACTATGCAAGCTACTGGTGCAATGTCGTGGAGGCGAGAAAATATTCGATATCGAAGAAACGAGGTTTTTGTCGATGTTTTTGAGGATGTCAACCTGTTGATGAGCGCTACAGGTATATAGGCATCATGCGATGAGAAGTAGAGCTATACTAACAATTTATCCAGGAAGCGTCCTGCGCGCGGATGTTAGCGGACAGATCATTTTGCGAGCATTCTTGTCAGGAACTCCGGAATGTAAATTTGGACTCAATGACAGTCTGCTAATAGATGCTGCTGATGAAGAAAATCGCCCGTAAGTATTTCTTGTACGAATTGCGATGAAGACAGGAGCTAAGTCATAGATATAATAGTTCCAGAATGATGTCAAAAGCTGCCGCCGGGTCCGTGTCGCTTGAGGATTGTCAATTTCATCAGTGTGTACGATTGGGAAGGTTCGATCAAGACCGTACCATCAGTTTTATCCCACCGGATGGTGAGTTTGAACTCATGAAGTATCGCACTACAGAGAATATCAATCTGCCGTTCAGAGTGCACGTGATGGTGAACGAAATAGGGAAGTCAAAGGTGGAATACAAAATCGCCGTGAAAGCTACGTTTGGATCAAAGCTGTTTGCTACTGGCGTTGTTGTGAAGATTCCTACACCTCTCAATACTGCCTCAGTGAACACTCACGTTTCTCAAGGAAAAGCAAAATATGAACCATCAGATAATGCTATTCACTGGCGTATTGCTCGATTTCCTGGAGATTCAGAATTTGTGTTCACTGCTGAAGCCGAACTGCTATCGTCGATGACGAAGACCAAAGTCTGGTCGCGGCCACCCGTGGCGATGCAATTTAACCTACTAATGTTTACAAGCTCGGGATTGCTTGTAAGATATTTGAAAGTGTTTGAAAAGTCCAACTATACGTCTGTGAAATGGGTGCGATATGTGGTGCGTGCTGGTAGCTACGAAATCAGGGTATGTCTTTCTTCATCCTGTTGCATGCCTGATACTAACATCTCTACAGTTTTAATGAACGCTGAGACAGCGGATTATCGACCCGACAGTTGGCAATAGAGTATAGTGATATGTATTTTTAGGAGATTGTACATCTTGAATACATTTATATACACCAAGCAAACCCCCGAACCTGCTATATATACAGAATACCATAATTACAGACTGTCTATGATACGGTACCAAATGTTCAATAACCTCCAGCTTATGACATGAGATTGCTCGCGTAGGCTGTGAACACAAAAAGTTAGTATGAAAATTAAACGCAGATTCGAAGAACGTACCCATAGGCTTGATATCCGGATGAACAACAGCTTCATAGGTCTTGAAATTGAGCTCATAGTCGCTCTTGATGTTGATGACGGCGCCCTTGTTTCCCTGCGAGTCGCTAATATTTCGTTAGAAATGAATATAAAGATAGAAATGTGCGCAAAAACATACCAGTAATTGGGAGCAGAAAACACCGTGATTAGTCTACCGTCATGCTCAACTTCATATCCGCCCATGCGAACCTCATGGCTTCGGATGACAGCCATGAGACCGTTGTTGTCACAGAATCGCTTCGTAACATCCGGACCGAATTGAAGTCCGACACCACGCTTGCTCGGTCCGCGCCCGGGTTGAGGCTGAGGATCAGTCCAAAGCATTTCCATCATCAGGCCACTCTGACCAGGTTGCTTCTGTGAAAATCGGTTGAATTTCCGGACATCGTCTAGTGTGATGTTGTCATCAGAGAACAAGCCACCGTGCAGAACAAAGTAGTTGTTGCCGATTAAAGTGGCTAGCGGCATAGTAGAAAACGATTCCGAAAATAACTTGAAAATCTTTTCAGAGTATTTCGCTTTACACTCTCCTTCAAAGCCATAGACCTTGTTCATATCGTCGGCTTCGTGGTTGCCTCGGTTGAGGAAGAACTTTGTCGGGTAAAGCCACTTATACGAAAAGAACAAGAAAGCGACTTCGGTAGACCAAGATCCACGATCAACGAAATCGCCGTTGAACAGATATCCATGCGTCTCAGAGGGCTTTCCGTTGAATCGCAAAAGCTCCAGCACGTCGTAAAACTGACCGTGAGTGTCACCACAGACAGACAGCATATCTTGCCCCTCGACTCCAACTTCGACCATTGTCGGCTCGGCCTTGAAGATCTTCATGACTTCAATTATAATCGCAAACACGTATTTTCGCGGAAGACGTTTTCCCGCCTTGAATCGTTCAATCATATTCTCGATGAATTCGAGAGTCATGACAAGCTTCGGGTATTTGCCGTTCTCCGTCTTCTCCGTAGCAGACTCGAGTTTCACGCCGTCATAACTATCTTCGACAGTCATTTCCTCGTAATTTATTCCTTCTGCTATTGATGGTTCATCACCAACCTCAATTGCAGCCTCGAAAGCTAGGCGTCGAACAATTTTCTGGCATTCGTCGCGTTTGGCACGTGCGTTCTTGTCATTCGGAGCACGCTGAACCACGGTCTTAAAATCGACCAATGCTTGCTTCGGTCTAATAATAGCTGTATAAGCAAGCGCTCGGCGGTAGTAGGCCTTGATATAATCTGGATTGATGCGAATTGCTTCCGTCGCGTCTTCGACCGCGGCTCCGTACATCTCATCTTTGATATACGCCTTTGAGTGTTAGCATTACTCGTGGCACTCTCAAACAAAAACACAAGGATAGTCGCTTACCTGAGCGCGGTTTGCCCAGTAAATTTCGCTCGTAGGATCAAGTTCAATTGCTTGAGTGTACAGCTCGACCGCGAGTTGGTAGTTCCCCTTTGCTAAAATTTTGTTTGCTTCGTCCTTGATTTTCGCAGCCTTCTCCTTGTCCGCCTTCGATGGCGGCGGGCGATTCTGAGAGCTAAGAGAAGTTCCATCGGTGCTCGATACAGTCGTATCGCTGTCTGTCATCGTGGTATCCGACATCGTGGTGTCGGAGCTGGTGCGCTCGCTGGTGGGCGCGATGTTCGACTTATCGAACTGCTCCACTATCTGATTGAGTACTACCGGAGTGTCGGTCGATCCGCTCATGACCTAAAGATAGAAGGCAATTCTGGATTTCACCTTTTGGGAGAATATACGATTGAAGTTGAATAATTTGGCAGTCTTATTGTTCAAAAGACTCCAGTGCCGCCACCTCGAAGTGCATAGCGGGGAGACCGTTAAGACGCGCGGAACGATTTAGAGTTTTATGGAAGGTCGCTCTAAACCTTAATCGATACTCGAAAGCTTGTCGCGTCGAGCGCGGGAATTATCAGATATTGATCTCAGCTCTCATAAGGTAGGTGGCTCATCTTCATATGCTTCCCGCCAGATAATGAGATTGCCTCTTGTTATTTATGTGAGCACTTGACACGCGTGGCATGCAAATGAGCAGGACTTTTGAGTTACGGAATGGCCGCCTCGAGTGGGAACAGTAACGTGTTTGACGACGATGCCAGTAGTGTCACGGCAACAGGCATGGATGCGCGATACAACACGAGCAGACTTGCAGGACGGCGACTATCGTCACTGGACTCTGTACGGGGTATCAATGAAGTACAAGCGCCGGCTCCTCTAAGTCCCGAGATCGATACTTTGGATTCACTGGAGCAAGGTGTTTTGCGCGAGGAACAGGCTCAAGCGCCAGCAGTAGAAGAGAAAGAGCGGATGAGTCCTGGTGACACACTACCAGAGCGACGATTATCGTCACTGGACTCTGTGCGGGGTATCAATGAAGTACAAGCGCCGGCTCCTCTTAGTCCCGAGCTTGATGCTCAAGATTCACTGGAGCAAGGTGTTCTGCGCGAAGAACAGGCTCAAGTAGAAGAGAAAGAGCGGACGAGTCCCGCTGGCACACTACTGCGGATAATTACTGGTGATATTGCGGAGTGCTTGAATTGGCTTATTCTATTTTCGATCTGGGGTGTGCTGGCACGTCTAGGGCTATCGGCGCTTGAAGACTACCCTGGCGCGTCAGTGAGTGCTCTCGTATGGGTACAATTTGTCGGCTGTGTTATTATGGGAGCGTTGGCTGAAACCAAGGATTTTTACGTTATTGGAAATGGGTAAGGCGATCTATATTGAAGTACGTCGAGAAACAGGACTAACAGGTAAATAGACAAAGCTTACAGATCTATGTGGGATTGACAACAGGATTTTGCGGATCGTTTACCACATTCTCGTCATGGATGAAGGAAGTTTTTCTAGCGATGGCAAATGCAGCACCATATTTCTCGCGCCCAAGAGGCTACGCAGTTCTTGGGCTTGGAGACGGTGTAATAGTCACGTTGGCACTCGCTCTTACCGGCATCAGATTTGGCGGTATTGTTGGTCTGTTTATCCGGCATATTTGGATATCAGTCATTGCGCGCAAGAAAAGAGTTGCCAATTTGGATGAACCAGTTGATTCGGGGTCTTCTTCATCAAATACAAAAGCTCGACCGAAACTTGGCTTTAATGGTGTTACCGGCCGCCGAACAATTCCAGTGATGCGGATTAGTGCTGTTATTTTTGGCATTGGCTGCTGGATTGGAGCAGTTCTGATGGCTATTTTTATTGAAAAATGGCGCGGAAAGGTTCTTTTTGCGATAGTCTTTGGCCCACTGGGATCTCTTCTTCGGTGGCTACTTTCGCGAAAGCTGAATCCGTTGATCCCGTCGTTTCCGCTGGGAACTTTTACTGCTAATATTTTTGGAACGATTGTGATAGGGTGCTTGTCGATTGCTCAGCAGCGTGCACCATCTACTCTTTCCTGCCAAGTTCTGCAAGGGCTTTGTGATGGATTTTGTGGATGTCTTACTACCGTGTCCACGTTTGCGCTGGAGTTACAGACCCTTAAGCGTCGTCATGCTTGGATATACGGTTCCACGAGTATTGCGACTGGTGTCATTGTTATGTGTTTAACTATTGGAGTCGATCATTGGGCGTTTAGAGAGTATGTGTTAATAACAGCATGTTGAGGAGTATTCCTTTTTTAATTTATCCTTTTTATCAAATTTACCTCTTTTGTGCCTTCATGCGTGCCTCGACTGCCCTAGCTCTTCTTTCGCGCTCAATTTGCATTCGCGCTTCTGGAGTAAGACCAGCTAGCATCTGCTTAGATGCGTCCACATTTGTAACAACGCCACTAGCGAGCTTTTTCCCTGACGGGACGCTTCCACGCGGAGGCAATCGCGCCGCTGCTTCCGCTTCAACCTTTCGTAGGGCGGCAGCCCGTTCCGCAGCCTCGGCTTCTTTCTCCTTTGCATCTCGGGCGGCGATATCTTCTCGTGAGAGCGGGCTTCCAACGTTTGACCGCGTCCAGTCCCAACGATCAGGGATTTCGGAACGAGCAATTCGGAATGCATCCCGAGTAGCGCGATCGCCAGCAACATCCCACGGCGTCCGTCCTTCGTCATTCGCGACCGATGGATCGGCACCGACGGCGTCAGAAAGAAGAAAAGTGACCATTCGCCCGAGTGCGAGCGACGATGCGAGATGAAGTGCAGTCGGTGTATGATGATATTGAGATGCGGGAGCAAAGCGAAATTCTGGCGATAGTCCGTTGGTTGTGAAATAAGAAGCAAGAGGTTTTGTACGCGATTTTTTCACCATTGCGACAATTTGAGTAGTGTGAAGCTCCTCAGGTGAGAGCTCTACTGGTTCCGGCAGCCGTTTCTCAGGGGCAGTAGTATTCTGCGGCTTGGTCTTCGGTTTAACCGGAATCGGTGCGAATTCTTCACGATTCATGATCTTCGGTCGCGTAAGCTCGAGCCAGACGCGTTTGATCTCACTTCCTGTAGCCCGACGTGTCGAGAACGGGATTCCTATAACTCGTGGATCCCGACGGTCGATAACAGCACCTTCATATCCAGTCATGATAGCTCGATTTGTACGTCCTGTAGCTCGAATAAAGATGTGCTGTGCCCGATCAAGGTATGGTTTCCAACTCGCCACAACTTCCCGAACTTCACGCTCTAGTTCACGCTCGTTGTATTTTCGAATCATAGATCCAGCAGAACTCGCTACGTTCTCATGAGCCGACTGTGCACCACCTTGCTTGCGACGAGTAGTATATCTCTGAAATGTTTTGTGCTGGAGAAAGACAACAGGGTCGGATTTGTTTGAAGGATTTAGACCGTGTGAAATGATTGCGCCTGCAAAACGGCCTCCTCCAAGCATAAATACTGCAGAGATTGCTGTTTCTGGGGGCGGTGAAGGCGGCGCGGGGAGCTGAGCTGAAATTATTGCGGCGAGTGCAGTCGTCAGATCAGGTGCGGGAAAGAGACATGAATAGATTGCCAGAACCGATTCCGGTGGTAATAATGGAGTGGTGAATGCATGAAATGGGGAGGAGCGGATTTTCGGCTGGTCTTCTTCATCGTCAGACTCGGCTATGGCGGTAAGAGTAGACCTACTTAGCAGATCTGCCACGTAGTCTGCGTCCGCGTCGTCATCCGAGTCGCTGTGATCACTTTCTGAGTCTGACGACGCTTTATTAACGTCTACTAAGTCAGCGGCTATCATTATGTAGTTCAAATAGTCAAACTGGACTCACCCTCAACCATCGTCTCAAACGTCGACTGATCAACAGCTGGGTGCGCAAGCAACTTTCGCTGGATATTGAATCGATGGAGATCTGACCGGTAATGCTCCCGTTGTTCGTCTTGTGTCGCAGCTGCAAACCCACATGTTCCGCAATTACTTGCAAGTGCATCCACACCGACAGCCGATGGCGACTCGCTTGTTTCCGTCGCACTCGACTCTGGCACGACTTCATTATCTGGCGAGGTCTCATCGGAGGGAGCTGTGAGTGTCGCTGAAAATGGATCCAGCGAGTCTAGAAGCGCGGCGGGGAGCGTATACACATAAAACGGAGATGGTTTGGAGGCCATCTTGCCAAATTATTTATCAGCACGTATATGTTTTCAAAGATTGACGGAAATTCACATGCATCCGCCGAGATCATGAATTTATACAAAATCGAATCGATCAGTTTCGAGCCGCATCGAATTTTTAAATTTGTAGCACGCGCGTGCTTCTAAGAGTCATAGAACAACAAAAGCTCGTAACTATTACTATTTACTGGAAAATGACAATTATATGATTGTAAATTTGTAATCCGTGTAAACCGGCAACCGCATATGCTCTTTAAATTACTCAGATCCCAAAACCCCCAAACTCTACCACCTCAACGAAATCCAAAACACGTGCAGATTACTGATCACGTGATAAACACAAGCCCCTTCGAAATGTCGCACTCGGTGACAGTTTAGAACGCCTCGAGAAGACGTATATAGCGGTAAAAAACCACAATTGCAAAAAAGTTTTGTTTCGATTCAACACAGTTCTCCAAAAGGAATTGCCTGTACTTAGTTTCGGGGTGAGACGAGTGGCTTGTTGGTTTGCTCTATTGGTTCCGTATATACTCCGGCTTTCGTTTCTTTCGTTGCGAAAAAAAAGTTGGCGTCTGTTTCGTTGCTGGTGAGTTGTTCTTTCGAAGATATCGGTAGCGAGATCAAATCGCGCCGTGGAGCCTCGGGAAGGAAGATAGCATACTCGATCCGGATCTTGAACAATTGGAGATACGATTGCTGCGCAGGAGCATTGACCTCGTTTTTGATCAAAGACCAAAATCGGATCAGTGTGACTACGCATTCCGAACGCTCGAGCGGCGTCGATATCGAGAATGATCTTTCTACCATCTGCATCTGAAGCTAACGACCATGTTACAGAGCTATCGTTTCAATCAATTGCTTTGCCATCGCATCTTATTACGAATTTCTTTTATTCAGTTTTTGCTGTAATCATTTTCAACAATGGCGCACATTCCGCAATTTTACTGTAAGGAGTGCCCGCCCACTTTTTTCCAGTGCTCACATGGGCTGATATGTTTTTTTTAGATCGTACGTCGAAGAGTATCGGTCTGATAGATTCCGTCCCGCGGTATGCGGAGGTCGAAGGATTTGAAAAGTAGGTGAAGATTTGAGCGCTGTTATACAATTCGACATATTCTAACAATCTGTCTGAAAAGGCCATCTGGTAGTCGTACGTGCACATACTCCCCGTCGGGTGGTTTCTTTGCATACACCACTGTCGAGGATGTCAAGATCGTTGATTCGGTGACCGGTGAAATCACGAAGACGCTGCCGCAAGGAGGTATTAGCGAAGTCAGATTTTCTCCAAAGGGAAGCTACGTGTGCACTTATGAACGGCCCGCGAAGGTTGAAGAAGGGCAATTGCATTATAATTTCAAAGTCTGGAAAGTGGCTACTGGCGAGAAGGTTGCGGAATTTGTGCAGAAGGCGCAGACCATGGCGTGAGTAACCGTGAAATCAGTTTGCAATATGGAGGTTGGGCTAACGATACTGCAGCAACTTTCAGTTCACATACGACGAAAAGTTCTGCGCGAGATTAGTTCCGAATGAGCTGCAGTTTTTCGACACTGCCAAGCTTGGTAGTGCTGCGAGCCATAAGTTGCGGATCGAGGGTGCGCTTTCGTTTGCGATTTCTCCCGGCCACAGCTACTATATTGCTACTTTTGTACCGGAGCGCAAGGGCAAGCCGGCTTCGATTGACGTATACAACGCGCCGAACTTCAACCAGCCGCTGTCGGCAAAGTCTCTGTTCAAAGCCGAGCGCGCGATCTTCAAATGGAACCAGCTTGGCACGAGTCTGTTGGTGTGGGCGCAGACCGAGGTTGACCAGACCGGAAAGAGTTACTACGGCGAATCGAACTTGTACTTGCGTGGTATTGCCGGAAACTATGACCGCCGGATTGATCTGGATAAGGATGGACCAATTCACGACGTTGTGTGGTCGCCAAACTCCAAAGAATTCGCTGTGGTGTACGGATACATGCCCGCCAAGACTATGATTTTCAACTACCGTGGTGAAACAATCCGCACGCTTCCTCTCGGACCGAGAAATACTGTGCTGTACTCTGGCCATGGCAAGTACTTGATCCTGGCTGGTTTCGGTAACTTGCAGGGTGAATGCGATATCTACGACTGCGAAAACGATTTCAAGAAAATTACCTCGATCGACGCGTCAAATCAGAGCGTGTGCGAATGGTCGCCGGACGGTCGTTACATTTTGTTTGCCACGACAAGTCCGCGTCTGCGAGTTGACAACGGTGTTAAAATTTTCCACGTCAGTGGCAAGCTCGTCTACGTCAACGAGATGAACGAGCTTTTCTCCGCGTCCTGGCGACCGGAGTCGCCTGAGATTTACCCGCTGCGATCGAACTCCCCTGCACCCCAGGTCCATGCGTCGGCTGTCTCGGTCGAGGTTAAGACTCCTGCGAAGGTCTCTGGTGCGTACCGTCCGCCGCATGCGCGCGGAAGCGCGACGCCGATACATTTCAAGAGAGAAGACGAGGGCGGATACGCTATTAACCCTGTTGATGCTGCGCAGCAGCGCGTCAAGGCTATGCGTGTTGTCCCCGGAGCGGCACCGGTTGAGGAGGCGGCTGCGGGCGTAGATGACTCGATGCTGTCCAAGACTGCGTTGAAGAACAAGAAGAAGCGCGAGGCTAAAAAGGCTAGGGAGCTTGAAGCTGCGTTGGCTGAGAAGACTGCTGCATCTTCTGAAGCCACGACGCCGACAGAAGCTAACCATGCCGTTGCCGGTGGTGCACCGCCTGGGTTAGGCATCACGAAGGATGGTGTGACTTTCAAGAATGCTCAAGATGAAAAGAAGTATAGAGGACTGATGAAGAAGCTCCGCGCGATCGAAGAGCTCAAGGCTCGTTTGGACGGCGGTGAAAAGTTGGAGGACACTCAGGTTGCAAAGATCAAGACTGAGGGTTCTGTTAAGGCTGAGTTGGCTCAGCTGGGATGGACGGCTTGAGAGTATATGTATATGAGTGATCCTCGGGGGGTGGCTGGCATTTTGTCCTAGATTTGTTCATGTTGCTACGATTTGTACATACCTTTGGATTTCATGCATTGCCGATTATTGAATTGCTTTATTGTGACCATGTAATCGGCAAATCTTTAATGATACAATTCTTTTTTCAAGTCTTAACATGTGTGATCTGTGCAAACACATAACTAACTACAACTAACTAACTATAGCTAACTAAGTTAGCAGATAGCTAAATCAATGATCTCGAGAACGCTTGTAGAAATTTACGTCATAAAGTAAACATGCGGCTCAACACGCGATCCCTGCGCAATCTCGAGCTCGACCGACTATTAGTTCACAGTTCCACGTACGTATACTCGAAGACTATACAGCCGCTGAGCTACATTTCGTCATTTAATTTTCAAACTGAATTTTTAAGATAATAAAGATATACTCAATCGATGTCTACAGAAACTCACTCGACCACGCGGTCGGTAATGGTGACAGGATCCACCGGATTACTCGGTCGCGCTCTGATGCACCAGTTCCAGGACTACGGATCTTCATGGGATGTCACAGGCACAGGTATATACAGCAAACTAGATCTATAGCCAGTATCTTGGTCTTTGGTTCAACAGGCCAGCTAAGTCGAATATGTCTAGGATTTACACGTGCTAAAGCCCCAATCGTGGGGCTAGATCTTACAGATTTTGATGCCGTGACGTCGACGTTACGATCGATAAGGTACATATATATGCCTGGCCGCAAAGTTATAGCGAGTGTGACGAGAACTGGTGTATACTGACGCTGAAGTATAGACCGGCAGTGGTAGTTCATGCTGCTGCGGAACGGAGACCTGATGTGGCGAGTAATGATCCGGAAAGGGTCGCTGAGCTGAATATTGCCGCGTCCAAGCATTTGGCGATGGTAACGGCAGAGATGGGCATCGCGATGATTTATGTCTCGACCGGTAAGGATCTGCGATTTTAAAGCTTTTTTGTGTTTGGCTTTGATTGACTGTTTTATGTTGGGTAGATTACGTGTTTGACGGAACAAAAGCACCATACGAGCCTGGCGATCAGCCAAAGTACGTACTCGCAATGTACTTAATAATTGGAATTGAGTCTGACATATAATCCAGTCCGACGAATTTGTACGGGGATACGAAGTTGAAAGGCGAAACTGAAGTACTGAACAGCAATAAACGGTCAATTGTCTTGCGCGTTCCGGTGAGTTCCTTCAATTATCTTTGGTTAAGCTCGACTACGGACCACTAACACTCGGCTATAGGTTCTGTAAGAAATTACTTTCACGACCGCCATGGCTTGCTGGTGATATACTGACGAGGAACTAGGTACGGCGCAGCCGAGTATGAGTCCGAATCTGCAATCAATTGTTTAATTGATGTCGTGACGGTAAGGAACTGCGATTTTCATAAAATGTGCGATATATAGAGCTGACTCCTCGGTCTAAAGAACCAGGCGGGCAAGAAGGAAGTGCAGATGGATAATTGGCAGTTGAGATATCCGACGTATGAGCTAGCAAATTTCTGGCACCATGGGTTTTCTGTGCTAAATCGATTCCTAGGAATACCTCTGATGTAGCTCGCGTGATATACGACTTGTCTGGTAACTATGGTTTCTGAATATTATGAGGTCAAGAGTTTTGTGATACTGACGATGCCAGAACTGATCGCTTCTGGGAAAGTAGAGATGCCGGCTGTCCTACATTTTAGCGGGACTCAGCGATACACCAAGTACGTACTAAGACAATCTACAAAACTTTCATTCTCAAGTATTACGGCAACGATCGCTGACACGCGCCCTTCTAGATATGAGATGTGCAAGATTCTGGGCGAGATCCTTGCAGTACCAATCACTCATTTAAAACCGATTGATACAGTTCCCGAGGAAACCGCCGGCGCTGTACGACGGCCGTACGATTGCTGCTTGTCGAACCGGAGATTGAAGGATTTGGGTGTGGATGTGGGTTCGGTCGATTTTGTGGGATGGTGGAAAAAGTACCTCTTACCGAGGAGGTAGCTAGCTGCATTTCTTTTGTTTTTGCGATTGAGTTACGACCTGCCAAATTTTAGCCGTGACAATTGACAGCCCGATTACCATGGAGAGTTCCGTTGCAGCTGTAGCCCAGGCCATCATTGTTCTTGGTTCAAGTCGGGTAGATTGGACGTTGACATACAGTTAGCCTGCTAAAGCATTCACTAGCCAGACTAGATCGATGTCCATTATCCATGTATAAGTTATACGCAGTAGCTCCGCGAACAATCGAGCAGGACGTTTTGCACAACGATGATTGGAGGCGCGTACTCTTGTGGGCTACGCAAAATTGCACTACAAAGTTATGACGCGCGCCTGCATGTACACGCGCCTAGCTGCACGAATTGTCAAGTGTCAATTGCACTCCACATTCCTCATGTACAATGGCTAGTGTTAATTTCTCGCTAAGTAGAGCCTTTAATTCACTGTTCAGGGCCGCTTTGAGCCTTTGCTGATTCCGCTCTGTAGGACTATACGATATCTTTTGAATTATCGTCATTCGTCCACCACCCCCAAATAAAAGAAGGCAATTGCAGAAAGCAGGACTTGTTAACCGAAACGCGCTAGCTCAGAATTCCAAAAACTCTGCGTGGTTAGTCAACGCCGGAAAGCGCGCGCGCGGGCCCGCTCAAACCTCGCTCGATCGAGGCCCCGACAGACCACCTTCCCCTGAAGGCTCAACCGCGAACCCGGGACTTGCAGACCGCGATCGAGAGCCTTTCTCACTGCACAATGAACGCCGAGCCAACTTTAGAGCTGATAGAGCACGCCAAGCTTCGCGGAAGGCTGCTCCGCTAGTGGATTTTTCTCGAGCTTGAAATTTTTGTCGACATTTTGGTTTTTATGGTTAATTCTGCTGCTGGGCTTGTTATTGGCCCGCGTCGGCGGATGGCCTAGTGCCTGGTGGACTTGGGCTAGTGGGTTAAGTTTGCTGTTGTCCGAATTGGGAGATTCTGGGTCCACTATGAAGAGCTTCAGAGTAAAAGTGAGAGACGTGAGATATGATCGAAGTCGATTGGAGATACGAGAGGAGTATCAGATTTCGATGAACACGAAATCAGATTGATCAGATAACTCGACCTGTTAAAGCCTGAAACGCGAAACTTAAATAAAACCAAAACCTGCAAAAATCATAACTCGGCCCACCCCGGGGGCGCTCCGGGATCCCCAAAAGGACTTGACTGACTTCTCGGGAGTCTCAAAACACAGTCAGACTCAGACCTCGGAGTCGCAACGACAATTCCGAATGTCATGCGCGATAATCGTAAATTTTAAAGCAGAAGTTTGTTGTCTAGACTTGGCTTCGGACCACAATTTCTGCGGCGCAAGTTTGTGGTTTGAGACGTCTCGGACTCGGACTCAGCCGTGAACTGTAAGTCACTTAAGTCTGGCGTAGCTGGTCTGGGAGTAGTCAGTCGCGTTCGGATCGGAGGAGCCGTCACCGAGGTGCACTTGTGAGTGTGTAGCGTGATGTTGACGTTATAACCACGGCGTATAAAATTATTATAGAGGAATTAGAATCGAGATTAATTAAAAGTGATGAGAAGCTATCATGAGCAGCGGTCTCGAAGACCGGCCGGCAACACAATGCTTAACGCACGCAAAAGTTATCAAAAAAACACAAAGAAGCAAAAAACAACTAAGCCTTAGTCATGAGCGGACCATCCTGCGAGGTCTCGTCAAGAGCAATATCAGCACGAGCGTTCGCGGCAGCGAGTTTCTCGCGACGAGCGGCGTGCTTGGCAGCACGGCGGGCTTGCGCCTTCTCCTCGTACTTGCGCAGGAACGGGAAGTAGCCGTGCTTCTCCTTGAAGAGCATGAGGACGACGGCGACCATGATTCCGATCCAGTAGAAGTTGTACGCGAGGACGGAGCCGAGGGTAGCCGAGTTTTGCCAGCCTGCGTAGATTTGTTAGAGATTGTAAAAGATGTGAATGAGAGATAAAATAACTTACCGAAGAGGGCGTTGAAGATCATCCAGCCGCCATCGGACTCCGGGTTGCAGCAGTTTACGTGCCAGACAACCTTGCGAATATCGTAAGATCCGGCGCCAGAACCGACTTCAGCAGCGTCTCCACCCACAAGCTGGACCCAGCGGTACATCTGCAAGTACCAGACGGCCTTTGAGAACAGACCGGCACCGACGAGGTACAAGAAGCTGGTAGCGACGATGAGGAAGTACTGGATCTTGACAAAATCACCACCCTTGTACATCAGGTATCCGACAGCAGAGCCAGCAGCGAGACCGCAGACGACGGGCAGCGGGAACGCCTTGGCGGGCGACGTGAGCGAGACACCGCCGACGAAGACGATGGCTTCGACACCTTCGCGAAGGACAGTGATGAAGGGCAGGATCGCCATCGCGTACTTGCGCGAGAAGCGGCCGAACCAGCCGCGGCCGCGGTGGTTGCGTTCCTCGAGCGCGGCCGCGATTTTGACGCGCCATTTCTCCTTGAGCTTGTTCAGACGGAGCATGGCGAGGCCCATGATGGTGATGATGATGGTCGCGATGAGCGAGAACACGCCTTCCCAGATGTCTTCGGACGAGCCCCAGATGTCCTTGCCGAGGCCGTACCAGGCGCCGATGAAGGCACCGCCGATGACCAGACAGATAAAGAAACCGATGGCAGAACCGATCCAGACATGCTTGACGAGACGTTTGTAGACCTTGGGGTCTTCGGTGGAGCGGCCGATACCTTGCTTGAGGAAAGCGAGGAGGACGGAGATGATGATGGAGGCCTCGAGGGTCTCGCGGAAGACGCTGTGACGAGTTAGATTGGCTGGCAAGACAAATGGTCAAGGAGGACAAACGTACATGAAGAAGACCGAGACGTCAAACACGTTCTGAGCCATGGCGAAGCGGGTATGGTGCAGCGACGCGGTCGGGTATGGAGTGGTTGACTGGACGGGCAGGACAGCGAGCGGAGCACGGCAGCGGGTATATAATATAGCAGGCCTGGTCTCGACGACGGCAGAGACGGTATCACGGTATGGTTCGGGAATACCAAGAATACCAAGAATACCAAGACGACCAAGAAAACTCAAGACGCGACCAAGAAGCCCAAGATTGCGGGAAGCGCAGTGGAGACGAGCAGGTCAGGCAGGCAAGCAAGCAAGCCGGCCGGCCGGTTGACTCGTGTCGAGCGAAGCTTAACCGCGTTTTGGCGGCACGTGCAAGTGACGGGGTAACGCTGCAAAACTTAACCAGCCGCGCGGTCTCGACGCGGCGGCGAGGCGGCTCAGTCAGCGTGGTTTGGTTCGGCGTTGGAGACGGACTGACTGGCAAGACCGTGAAGTGAAGAGGGACGACGACAAAGCACGAAGGCTGCGACGGCCGAGAAGCGTGCTTGTGCGAGTCTGTCGCGGTTGCCATGGCGACGGCAGTGTTTGTTTACTGTTTACTGTTTACTGTCTGCCTATCTGCTTCGTCCGATTGCTGTGTGTTGCGTTAGACTTTTCACCTCCCGATCCGGCGGGTCTAGACCGCGCTATCAGATCCGGCACGAGCCCCTTGTTGCTGTGCGCGTCGCACAAAACGCGTTTTGCGTCCGCGCGTTTGGTACGACGCGACTCGGCGCGACTCGCGCTGCGGCGCGCGTTGGGCGCCGGCCAGAGCCTTTCTTGCCTTTGCCTGCTGCCACGGATGCCCATAAACCGCCCGCGACTGCCCCGTCCTGTCCGGCCCTTTTATTCCTCCTCGTCGTCCGCTTCTGCCTCTTCTGCACTCCCCCGTCCACTCTCTTCTCCCCTTTCTCCCCTCCCTCTTCCTCTCCCCCCACCCCAGCCATGCGTTTCCTCCTCGCAGGGCTCGCGGCCCTCGCGGCCTCCGCGCCCGCGCTGGCAAAGACCGTGCAGTACGACTTCGAGCTCACCTGGGTGACCGCGAACCCGGACGGCGCGTACGACCGCCAGACAATCGGCATCAACGGCGAATGGCCGCTGCCCGCGATCGAGTGCGACATCTACGACCGCGTGATCGTGAACGTCACCAACAGCCTCGACGAGCCCAGCGCGATCCATTTCCACGGCATGTTCCAGAACGGAACGAGTTACATGGACGGCCCCGTCGGCGTCACGCAGTGCGCGATTCCGTCCGGCTCGAACTTTGTCTACAACTTCACGGTCGAGCAGCCCGGAACGTACTGGTACCACTCGCATTACTCGTCGCAGTACCCGGACGGTCTGCGCGCGCCGTTCATTGTCCACGACCCGGACGAGCCGTTCGAGTACGACGTCGACACGTACCTGACCGTCGCGGACTACTACCACGACTCTATCCCGTGGCTGTCCGCCAACAAGTTCCTCATCCTGTCCAACCCGACCGGCGCCGAGCCGATTCCGGACGCGGGCCTGATCAACGACACGCAGAACCTCAAGTTCATGGTCGAGCCGGACACGACGTACAAGATCCGTATCGTCAACATGGGCGCCCTGGTGTCGCAGTACATCTGGTTCGAAGAGCACACGTTCACGGTCGTCGAGGTTGACGGCATCTACGTCGAGCCCCAGGAGGCGTCGATGCTGTACATCACCGTCGCGCAGCGCTACACTATCCTGCTCACGACCAAGAACTCGACCGACGCAAACTACGTCTTTGTCTCGTCGTTCGACTTGGACATGATGGACACGCTCCCGGACACGCTCGAGTACAACATCACCGGCTGGCTCACGTACAACGAGGACGCGGACTTCCCGGAACCGACTCTGATTGACGAGTTTGACTTTTTGGATGACTTCTACCTCGTGCCGGTTGAGAAGGAGGCGCCCTACGACGAGCCTGATACGACCATCACCGTGCAGGTTCTCATGGACAACTTGGGCGACGGCGTCAACTACGCGTTCTTCGACGACATCACGTACACCGAGCCTGTCGTGCCGACGCTCTACACGGTCATGTCGTCCGGCAACCAGTCGAGCGACGTGTCCATCTATGGTTCAAACACGCACTCGTTCGTGCTCGGATACGAGGAAGTCATCGAGATCGTGCTCAACAACGCCGACCCGGGAAAGCACCCCTTCCATCTCCACGGCCACGTTTTCCAGGTCATCGAGCGCTCGAACGCGTCGGACTCGGACACGGACTACATCGTCTTCGACCCCGAGAACCCGGGCGAGATCCAGGAGTACCCGATGCGTCGCGACACGGTCTACGTGCGTCCCAACGGATACATGCGTCTGCGGTTCAAGGCCAACAACCCGGGCGTCTGGTTCTTCCATTGCCACATCGAATGGCATCTCGAGCAGGGTCTCGCACTGACCCTGATCGAGGCCCCCGCCGAGATCCAGCAGAACCTCGTCATCCCCGCCGACCATTACGCTGCCTGCGCTGCCGGCGGCTACGCCTACGAGGGAAACGCGGCCGGCAACACGGTCGACCTGACCGACCTGACCGGCGAGCCGCTGCAGCCCAACCCGCTCCCCGCCGGCTTCACCGCCCGCGGAATCGTGGCCATGGTGTTTTCGTGCGTGTCTGCGTTCGTCGGAATGGGATTCATCGGATGGTACGGAATGTCGGAAATCAAGGCGACCGAGCGGGAAGCGGCCGAGTTTCTGGACGAGCCGATTGACGACAGCGGAGAGTCAAAGTGAAGGCCGGCTTAAAATTACGTCTGGAGGCCGGATAGTTATTTGTAAACGTCTGATTTTTTTATGTTCAAAGTGAGGCGGCGGCTGATGGGTTGCCGCTCGCGCGCGTGTAATACATACCTACATAGTTTTAATTATTCTATTTAACCACTTACTTCGCACTTATACGGGTATCTTCTGGTATTGGTGCTACATATTGGAAATGCGACCGTCAAGCAAGGAACACATGACGTTGCATTCCTCTATTAGTCCTGAGACCATCAGACGGGTTGAGTTGTAGACTGTACTCCGACCGTCTGGCACAGAACAATTCCAGTCTTCTAGAAGACTGCACGAGACGGGCTTCTCATTTTACTGAGCGGGAGTCAAGCCGGCACTGAGGAAAGCCAAGCTCGGCCAAGCCTGAAAGCGCAGTGATGTGCTTGGCGCCGGAGCTGCTCTGCTGGGATATCTGTTGCGTGGAGTTACCACCAATTGCACACTGTTGATGTTCAGCAAACAGCAGCATACATATTCTACTATCTTATATAGTCCTAACTACCATCCTCTTGGGTATCGGCTCCACAGAACAGCACACATCCAGCTCGAGGGGGTTAGTTCAAGCAAAGCGCACAAACCCCAACCCTGTCCCGCCAAGAACCCCAAGCCTTGGTCCCGAGCCCCAGCGCCCGCAAACCACAGCCCGCCAAGCGCACGCAGCGATGCCTTGGCGAGGCTTGTAAGCCAGCGGGCTCGGCAGGGGGCGATGAGCTTGGATTAAGGATTGAAGGTGCGGCGCGCTACGCCTGGCGAGAAGTCGTGAAGCTGGAAGAGGTCCTGTCCTCGTGATGGCTGCCCCTCGTCCACGCGCTGCCCCGCGTTTTCGACACGGCTGCAGGGACGCTCAGGGGGCGATGAGCTCGTCACGGCCGGTGCTGCCAGGCTCGATATTGCTGTAGCTGCGGTACTTTGTGTACTTTGCGGGAAAACGTGGTTTCTCGAGCTAGGCTAGGCTCGAAGCAAAAGGCAAAAGCCAAAGCCAAAACTTAGCTCGTGGGTGCGCGGGATTTGTTTTGGCCTTTTGCGCCGTCACCCGGCCGGGACCGAGCACGGCGGGTGACAGACGCTAGCAGGAGACGAGAGCTGGGCAGCTGGAGGAGGGAAGCAACCGGGGAGGAGAGGGAGGAAGTGGAGGTGTCTGTGTTTGGTAGACTTGCGTTTGTGCGAGTGTTTCTGTTTCTGCTTCTGTTGTGTTATTCATGTTGCTGTACTGCTGGTTTGTTGTTGATGCTGCTGTTGACGGCGCACAGCGCCCGTTCCCGAGTATCAAGCAAGCCCAAATATCGCGCCGCCGACTCGCGCTTAGAGTTCCGCAGCCCAATCTGATTAGACCAGACACGACAAGCCCCGGCAGCGCTCGTCCCACCGCAGTCTGCAACCGGCCGGGCTAGACTGGGCCACCAGGCACCCCGGCCGGCCTTTTATTTCCACCGGCTGCCCGCCTGTCACGGCTTTCTCCTCCTGCTCTCTCCAATACCCACTTCCTCCCCATATCCCCCGCTCCCCCCTGATAGACCGCAATGCGCGTCTCGTCCGTCCTCGCCGGCCTCGCGGCCGCCGCCGTCGTCGCGGCAAAGACAATCACCTACGACTGGGAGCTCACCTGGATTGAAGTCAACCCGGACGGCCAGCTCGACCGCCAGTACATCGCCATCAACAACGAGTGGCCGCTGCCGGCAATCGAGGGCGACGTCGGCGACCGCATCATCGTGAACCTGACCAACAACCTCAACGAGCCCACGTCGCTCCATTTCCACGGGCTGTACCAGAACGGCACGAGTTACATGGACGGACCCGTATACGTCACGCAGTGCCCTGTCCCCTCCGGCTCGAACTTTGTGTACAACTTCACGCTGGACCAGGTCGGTACTTACTGGTACCACTCGCATTACTCGGCGCAGTACCCGGACGGTCTGCGTGGCCCGTTGATTATCCACGACCCGGAGGACCCGTACAAGGACGAGTACGACGAGGAAGTCTACCTGACCTACGCCGACTACTACCACGAGGACGCGTTCTGGCTGCTGTCCAACACGTTCCTTATCCTGTCCAACCCGACCGGAGCCGAGCCCGTCCCGGACGCGAACTTGGTCAACGATACGATCAACCTCAAGTTTGAAGTGAAGCCGAACACGACCTACAAGATCCGCATCATCAACATGGGCGCGTTCGTGTCGCAGTACATTTGGTTCCAGGACCACACGTTCAAGATCATCGAGGTCGACGGAATCTACACCGAGGCCGCCGAGGCCGAGTGCATCTACGTCGCCGTCGCGCAGCGGTACACGATCCTGCTCACGACCAAGAACGAGACCGACACCAACTACCCGTTCGTCGGCGCCTTCGACCAGGCCCTGCTCGACACCGTGCCCACCACGCCGCTCATCAACGCGACCGGATGGCTCGTGTACAACTCTGACGCCGACTTCCCCGACGCGGCCTACCTGACCGAGTACGACGTCTACGACGATTTCAACCTCGAGCCTATCGAGGCCATCGCGCCGTACGCCGACCCGGACGTGGTCATCACGAACGTCGTGGCCATGATCAACATGGACGACGGAGTCAACTACGCGTTCTTCAACAACATCACCTACGTCGCGCCCGTCGTGCCGTCGCTCTACACCGTCATGTCCTCCGGCAACCAGTCCACCGACGCGACGATCTACGGCTCCAACACCAACACGCACGTCATCGAATACGGCGACGTTGTCGAGATCAGAATCAACTCCCAGGACCCCGGCACCCATCCGTTCCATCTCCACGGTCACTTCTTCCAGGTCATTGCTCGTTCCGAGGCCTCGGATGACGACAACATCTTCATCACCTACGACCCGGACAACGCGACGTTCCCGGCCAACCCGATGCGTCGCGACACGTCCTTCGTCCGTCCCAACGGCTACGAGGTCCTCCGATTCGTCGCCAACAACCCGGGTGTCTGGTTCTTCCATTGCCATATCGAGTGGCATCTGGAGCAAGGTCTGGCCATGGTCCTCGTCGAGGCTCCCGTCGAGATGCAGGAGACTTTGACGATCCCGGAGGATCACTACGCCGCGTGCGTCGCCGGCGGGTACTCATACGAAGGCAACGCGGCCGGCAACAAGGTCGACCTGCTCGACCTCACCGGCGAAGCCGTCCAGCCCGGCGCCATCCCCGCCGGCTTCACGGCCCGCGGTATCGTCGCCATGGTCTTCTCGTGCGTGTCGGCCTTTTTGGGCATGTTCTTCATCGGATGGTACGGCATGTCGGAACTCAAGACGACCGAGCGCGAGGCGGCGGACTTTTTGGGAATCTCGGCGGACGAGGTCGAGGTTGACAGCGCGAGCGCGGAGGCGGAGTCGAAGTAGAGATCGAGCCGAAAAGTTGCATCTCCTTCAGTTTGTCGTGTTGTTTTATCTGATGTTATTTTGTTCTATGCCCGGCCAGTACATATAAACGGTCGAGGGCTTATGCGTGTAATTCGTTATTCGGTCATGTAATATGGGTTTATTGCCTCTAATCTAATTGTATATCACCAATTTCTCAACCACTCACTTTAATTTTTACTCAATTGGTCTGTACGACAGACTGTACAGTCGGGCGTTTAAGGTAGACAGACAAGTAGAGTAGGCCGATCGAGCCCAATCGAGAGGAGTCAAGCGACGGGCATTATCACATCGCATCGATGGTTTAACGGCTGTCGCTGTCGCTGTCTGCCAGACTCTGAGTTCCGTCATGGCGCCACTACGCCGCAGTTCTGCCACCGGGGTGTTGTCTGTTTGCAGCTGCTGGTTTGTTATGGCTGTTGCTGTTGTAAATGCGTCACGAGAGCCACTGAGCCAGGTTCGGCCAATCAGCGAACCGTTGCGATCATCTGATTTGCATAGAGTTATCAGTCACGAAAACGTCCAGCCATCCGACTTTTCATCAGATATCGGGAGGATTCCCATCGGTCCCGGGTGGCGCGATAACCTCTCTCTCTATTTTTTGTAAACTCTCTCTCTGTAGTGTAGTACCCAGCGGGCCAATCGCGGCGCGCCAACCGCCGCACGCCGCACTAACAAGTCTTGTCGGGCATAAACTCATAAGCTCGTACTAGTTTTCTGCTACTTGTTAGTGCTGTGCTTAGTGTTGTGCTTGACTGAGCTTGGTTCTCGGCCATGCCAACTCAATTCGCGAATGCGAGACGCATCTAACTGCGTTCGTCCTTCGTCGGCGGAGTCCAGACAACAGACAACAGTCCATCGACTCGTCTCGCGAATTTGCGTGTTAGTCAGTGCATTGTCCAGCCGGCAGCCCACTGCCCAACAAAGCAAAGCTGAAAGCTCAAGCTCGAGATGCAAAGGCAAGGCAAGGCAAGGCAAAGATTAAAGACTAGTCGCGGGAGTCTAGATGCTTGAACTTCTCGTAAGGTCGAAGCGCAATGCTTGGCGTTTTCTCGCGCTTTTTCGGGATTAGTTGGGTGGTTCCTTTCTGTCTTCTCAATTGCGTACTGTAACATGTAGTTGGTCGTAGTAGCCGTATAACGTAAGTCTATGAGAGATCCCCGGTCGAGAAACAAAAAGACCTGCCGCGTACAACCACAATTGACTTACAGTGAAAAGAGCAAAGATATGGCCCACTTCGGCACGCCAAAACCCAAATCCTCGCAATCAGATCCGGAAGAAAGCTTGTTTGCTCGGGCCAGATCGGGAGTTTGCCCAAAACCAAAAGCCAAAAGCCAGGGTCGACACGAAACGCCAAACCAAAACGCAAAAGCCAGTCACTTTTGTGTTACCAAAACGCGAAACACAACTGGAGCGAGGACCGGCCGCCGGCGAAGGTTTCCCAATCTCCAAGCAGTGGAAATACGCTTAATCTTATTCTAGTCTGCTAGTCTGTACTGTGCAATTCTTTAAACGCGATAAAGCCATAATACTAAATACAGCGGCGCATGGGAATGTTATGTAAACAACGCGGTGGCTGCTTTCGGATTCAGCCACCGCTCTCAGCGTGCTGGAACGGCCGCTTTGGGATGCTCGATACCTGATAACTCGCTTCTTCCGAGGGTTTAGTCAGGTTTAGTTAGAAGCAGCTTACAGTTAGAGTTAAACGTCGTGAGATCGCGAAGCTTGTTTACTTTTTGCAGCGAGCCGATCGTCACCCGACGCGTTGGACTCGCCAGGACAGCTCGCGACGGCTCGCGTGCTCTTTCTAGTTTCTATACGAGCGAGAGCATCATTCTATGCTGTTGTTCAGTAGGCACTGCTCAGTACTCACTACAGCAGTCTACTGTTGCTTCTGCCTACGAACAAATGTAAAATGGGAAGTGACTTGGTAAATGCGAATAATGCGATAAATTTGACACCAGGTAACAAAGAAAAGCACAGAGCTGCGCCGCGATTGGCTGCAGATGATCAGATATCGCATCTACAGCTAACGAAAAAGCCCTCGGTAAGCGGGACTCGGCATCCAGACCGCCAAAAGACACTGAGAAAAAAAAAATTTATCCCGGGGCCCGAGTCCGAAAGAAACTTGCGATGGACTTGTTTTAATTTTCTGTTGCAAGAGAGATCCGTCGGATGCGCGCCCAACTTAAAATTCGTCCACTGAAATTTAGCTGTCGACACCGCCGGGCTTGGCTTGTACAAGAGCCGGCTAACGCGTGCTTGGCGTAGTCAAGGCAATTATTCAAAAATTGAAATTAATTCAACTATAAAAGGGTTAAGTAAGCATGAAAGTCGCGGCCCCGGATCGCCCGCGCGGCTTGTGGCCTGATCCTGCTCTGGCCAGCATCGTGGGCCTTTGACGATTATGCCGCGCTCGAGCTCGACTACACTGACCTGAACTGGACTGGACAGCACTGGACTGATTCTAGGCCTGTTTCGTCTCGCGTCTGTAACAATTTGAAATCCAGAGTCTGATTCCAGCCTTTGTCTCGTGTTCTTGCCGTATTTGAGTTGCTGAGGTTCAGTTGTCGGAAGCCGCGAGAAAATGGTATGACAACTGCAGGTGTATCAGTCTGTCGAGTGGTGATATATCCCGTGTCATTCGTCTCACTGTCGAGCTCGTTAAATCGCCAAGCTATACCATATATTAATCCATAAAATCATTGATCCACGAGCATTGCCGACCGCTTTGCCGGCCGCTAAATCACGCCAAGTATCGGTAGTGCAACAGATATTCCAAAATACGCGGAGAAACGGCCATCTCATCGATCCTGAGCATCTCCGTAAACAATTCTAATCGCTGACAACCGCAAATAAATCCAACTCGTGGTATAATATATCCATCTCGTGGTATAGTCTGAAGTCATGATTCTCGAAATCCTAACTCCAACCAGTTCTCCATCGCGTCGAGTCGATTCTGAGCGTCTCCAGAATGCCGAGTTCCAATCGCTGATAACCGCAAATCAGTCCAACTCGTGGTGTAGAATCAAATCCAACTCGTGGCATGGTCATTCTCGAATCTCGGGCATACTTCTACCGTTCCTCTTCGTCAAATCGTCGTCTTTCCGTAAAGCGGCTGGCTGACCGTCTGGCTATCTCGTTGGCTGGCTGGATAGATGGATGGATGGATGGCTGGCTGACTGGCTGTGCTGTGAGCTGATCCCGATTGATGATGACTTGATGAGACGACGCCAAAGCGGATTCAGGCCGCCTCTTTATAGCAGCGAACCGCGCAAAATTGCTCATAAATCCTGCCAAATTCGCGCTGCAAAAATAAATCAAAAGACCGTAAAGACGCGTAAATCTAGATTCTAGATTCTATAGAGTTCTAGACGAGAGCAATTTTAATTGAGCAAGTTAACTAACGTGAATGATGATCAAACAAGCGTTGGTCGATGTCGATGCGGCGATCCAAATTGTGCTCAAAATTAGCTCAGCCCTAAACCGCAGATTCTTCAGCTCGCTAAGATCGCACGATCTAGAATCCAGTTATCACACGCTTTACAACCACGGTGTTGAAAGCAACTGATATCCAGCGCTGTTTTTCGTGTTTTGTTTGAAGCAAACTGAGAGCTTATAGCTATTTCTGATTTTAGCGGTTTGCAATATAGGCGCGTTAACAATTTACACAAACTAGGCGTGTGAAACGGTGTGAATTGTGATATACCCAATCGAAGTACACGCGGACTTATTACAATAATGGCGCGTCTTCGAAAGAAACCCGTTGCGCAAGCTGATATTGCGTCAAAGCCACTCGTTGACGTATGGATGTTGATGGTTGACGTATTAATCAAACGCCGAAAACGGCTTTTGTTTAAAGCTGCAGGCCAGCAAGTTAACGCTGTTCGAGTTGCGTCTGGTTTACTTCGACGTGCTTATTGTCCAGAGTCGATGGCAAACGATCTTTTGGAATGCATATCTCCCAGAACGAATATACTTGATGGAATGCTCGAACAAAGAAATAGGGTCAATGACCGAGTAATCTCTGTCGTGCCAATGCAGCCACTGACTTGGCCAACGATCGCATATCAGCTGTCAAATTCAGATGAAGTTTTGAATATACTGGTGGAATGGTGTCGACTGTACCTCGAGAAACTGATTTTCCCTCTCCTCCTCTTTTCCGTGTGTACTCCCGAAGAGGCTCCGCCTATGCCGGCAGACTATAAACGATTCGTTAGTTACATCGCATGTGTTGAAAAACTAAGCGAGCTCACTCTAACTTGAATGTTTTTTTTTCTCCTTTAGGGAAGAAGGCGGGCGCGTCTTTATCTTGGGTACGGAGGTCCTAGGGCCACACCTACTCGAATCTTTCCCAAAATATGTGGTAGCCACCCGCTCCTTCAAAAGCTGCTTTCCAATTTTGCGGGCGAAAATCTCGACAACTTGCTACGTGGCGAAAACATCGATAAACCACATAATATCCTCCCGTTACGCCTTCATGCACAAGACTCTTTTTTGAGGTTTACGGCTGGTATCGAATGCTCAAGCAACCAAGCAAAATCAGTCTTTTGTTATTATCCGGATAGATGTGAAGTCGTACGCGATCCACTTGCTGAACGCGTTACCAGAATACTACAATCTAAATCACCGAACAGGTCGATTCCGTCGCCGTTCCTGCTCAACCTGCACTTGAGCTTCGCCAGAGCTGTTATTCATATAGGCGGTATATGCGGGATAAGGGGGTTTGTCGACTACCTTGTGACTCCGATTCCTGACGCATTTGCATTTCTGAGAAATTGGTCTACAATGAAATTACTGACGCCTGAAGCGATTATGCTTGGAGTGAATCTTATGAGTGATACAGATAACGTCTTTGATATTGATAATTACTGTTTGCAATAGCCGTAAATTACAGACAGTAACAGCATGTATCTACGTCACACGATTCACTAATTTACTAGTTACCTAATCTTTTTTTGAGAACTGGTCGCGTATTGGCTACCATCTATGAATTATCCTGCCAGTTCGCGCTACAAACATAAAGCAAAAGACACCTACTGAGTACTACCTAAACCTAGATTCAGGTACTAAAATTCTAATTTCTAGATTCTTAAAAGTCTAGATCATAAATGAGAAGTCAGAACAGTTATTTGAGTAAGTTAACTAACGTGAATGATGATCAAACAGCATTGAGCATTTTGATCGTTGTCGATGCCGGCGACCAGAATTCTGCTCATATTTAGCTCAGCCCTAAACCGCAGATGTTCTCAAGCTCGCTAAGATCGCACGATCTTTAGTATCCAGCTATCACACAACTCTACAACCACGGCGTTAAAAGAATTGATATCTTGCATTGTTTTTTGTGTTTTGAACGCTTGCTCTAACAAATTAACAATGGCGCGTCGTCGGATCAAAAAGGTTACTCGAGCCGATACTGCGGCAAAGCCACTCGTTGACGTATGGATGTTGATTATTGGCATATTGACCAGACGCCGAAAACAACTTTTGTTTGAAGCTGCAGGCCGGCAGATTGACGCTGTTCGGGCTGTGTCTGATCTACTTCGACGGGCTTATTGTCCAGAGTCAATGGCAAACGATCTTTTGGAATACATATCTGCCAGAACAAAACTACTTGATCCGATGTTTAAACAGTGCGGGGATAAGGTCAATGGCCGAGTTGTTTCTGTCATGCCTAAACAGCCAATGGCCTGGCTAACGATCGCGCGCCAAATTTCAGATTCAGATGAGATTTTGAGCATACTGTTCGAATGGGGTCGACTGTATTTCGAGAAACTGATGCTCCCTTTACTCCTCTTTTCAAAGTTTACTCCCGAAGAGTCTCCACCTATGCCGGCAGACTATGAACCATTCGTTACTTAATTCGCATGTGTTGAAATTTTTAAAACTGAGCGAACTCACTCTAACTTGTATGTTTTCTGTTTGTTTTTTCAGAAAGACATAGAAGCGCGTCCTCGTATCCACTATCTAGATTCTAAGGCCATGCCTACTCGAATCTTTCCGAAAATATTTGGTAGCCACCCGTTCCTTCGAAAGCTGCTTTCCAATTTTGCGGGCGAAAATATTGACAACTTGCTACGTGGCGAAAACATTGATAAGCCACATAACGTTCTCCCGTTACACCTTCATGAACAAGACCCTTTTCGGACATTTGCGGCTGGTGTTGAATGCTCAAGCAATAAAACAAGGTCGATTTGTTTATGTTATCCGGATGGATGTCAAGTCGTACGCAATCCACTTTCAGAGTGCGTTGCCAAATTATTACAACCTGAATCACCGAGCAGCAAGTCAATTCCGTCGCCGTTCCTTCTCAACCTGCACTTGAGCGTTTGCAGAGCCATGTATCGTGTTAGCTCTATGCTTGAGATATGGAGGTTTGTCAGCCACCTTGGAATTCCGACTTATATCACGGGTCGGACAGAATGTTATACAATGACGCCTGAAGTGATTTTGCTTGGGGTGGATCTTATGAGCGATACGGATAGCGGCGTTGATATTAATAACTATTGTTTGCAGTAGCTGTATTATAACCGTGGAGGCCAGATTATCGCTATGGCCAATTATTTGCAAGTTTAACTGCGTTGATATGATCTACATACGTTAAGAGAAGGTGTTATTGCTTTTTGAATGCCTGAAGGCAGGGAAATGGGAGCTGACTGCGATGCTGAGTCACAGTTCACCAATCTGACAATCGATTAATCGCTAAAAACTGGTATGGCAACTGCAGGTGTATCAGTGTGTCGAGCAATGCTATATCCCGCGCCATTCATCTCACAGTCGAGCTCGCTAATAAAGCTGCCGGGTTATACCATTAATCTATTGACTATTGATCATAATGTGTCATCCGTAAAAATCGTCTTTACTCATTTGTTCTGATCCATGAACATGGTCGATCGCTGATTCACGCTAAATATCGGCAATGTAACAGATATTCAAAAATACACGAAAGTTGTGAATTTTATCAATCCAGACAGTCCTGAGCATCTCCAGGGACAATTCCAGTCGCTGATGTCCGCAAATTAGCCCAACTCGTGCGTGGTATAGATCATTTTAGCTCGTGCCACTATAGTCTGAAGGCGCTCATTCTCGAATCTCGGAGTATGGTCCTAATTAATGTTCGAATATTCCTGTTCGCCGTCTGTTAAATTGTCGTGTTCCGTGAACCGTGAGCTAATCCTAATTCCTAAATGTGCTCCAGGCAAAGCATGGTACTCTTACCCATAGCCCTAGCAGTCGTCTGCCTTTTTGGCCATGTTATGTGAACGACCTGGATGTGCTCGTTGATGTGCTCAGATTTAGCTCAGCCCTAAACCGCAGATTCTTAAGATCGCTAAGATCGCACGACCTAGAATCCACTATCACCACAATTTACCACCACGCCGTTGACAGCAATTGATATCCAGCGTTGATTTACGTGCTCTGGACGCTTGGTCTTTAAAGCAAAATTGTTTTGATTCTTAGGGGCTAACAACATAGGCGCATTAACCATCAAACAAAGTACGAACTAGGCGTGTGTCGTGTGATATGCCCAATCGAGCCATACGCCGATTCACAATGGCACGCCGTCGGATCGACAGAAAAGCCGATACTGCGGCAAAGCCACTTGTTGATGTATGGATCTTGATTATTTCTCTAATAGCCAGACGCCGAAAACAACTTTTGTTTGAGGTTTCACGCCAGAAGATTGACGCTGTTCGAGTTGCGTCTGATTTACTACGACGCGCCTACTGTCCAGAGTCAATGGCAAATGATCTTTTCGAGTATATGTCCCCCAGAACAAAACTGCTTAATCGGATGTTTAAACAGTGCGGCGATAAGGTCAATGGCCGAGTAATTTCTGTCATGCCTATACAGCCAATGACTTGGTCAACGATCGCACGTCGAGTTTCTGATTCAGATGAAATTTTGAATATACTGTTCGAATGGGGTCGAATGTATTTCAAGAAACTGATTTTTCCTATAATCCTCTTTTCATTGGCTTCTAAGGAAGAGTGTCCGTCTATGCCGGCAGACTATGAACAATTCGTTAGTTGATCCGCCCGTGGTGGAATTTTTACACTGAGCGAACTCACGCTAACCCGCATGTTTTTTTTTTCTTTTACAGCAAGAAGAGGCTCTAGCAACGCGTCCTGGTACCCGGCGTCTAGGCTCTGAGGCCACACCTACTCGAATCTTTCCCAAAGTATTCGGTAGTCACCCGTTCCTTCGAAAGCTGCTTTCCAATTTTGCAGGCGAAAATATTGACAACTTGCTACGTGGTGAAAACGTTGATAAGCCGCGACGCTCTACGAACGCTTAGAGGTGGTATTCGATGCTCAACCGATAAAGCAAGTATACTAAGTTTTGACTATCGGGGTAGACATTACGTCGAGCACGATGCGCAGTCAGAATGTATTACCAAACTATTACAATCCGAATCATCGAGCTGCCTGCCTATGCCGTCGCCGTTCCTTCTCAACCTGCACTTGAGCATTGGAAAAGCTATATTTCACATTCGCGAGATGTGCGACTTAGAGCTTTTTGTCAACCGACATGCAATGGCGATTCCTATCTTGACTTTGGAACCTTGGGCTGAAATGACGCCTGAAGCGATTATGCTTGGAGTGAGTCTTGCGAATGATCCAGAGAGCTCGTTTGATATTGATAGCTACTGTATGCGATTGTAATACAGCCGAGTGGGCCGGATTAATTCTATGGCTAATTATTTCCAAATTTAGCGTCGATACGATTTATATACAGTAGGAGAATGTGTCATTGCTATCTGAATGCCGGAGGGCGGGGAACGAGAGCTAGTTGTGATGCTGAGTAACAGCGTATATTTACGTCTTGCGACTCACCAATTTACTATTTAATCTACTTGTGAGAACCGGTCATGAATTGTAGCAATCATCTATAAATCGCTCTTGATCCCACTGCAAGAATAAATCCCAAAGACACCTACTACCTTGATCTAGAATCTGTATTCTTTGTACAGGACTGAGATTGGAGCGGCTTTGTATAGTGCATCATCTGGCGGATGTTTCCTTCCGGAACTCCGGGAGTTATAGAGACTCAGAGAGTCATATTTTCATTGAAGTTACTATTAAGATCTTTCTCTCGCCTCTTAACCCGAGTAATCGCTTGTAGTCGTAGCTTGTAAAGACCGTAGATTTCACAATTCGCCATTCGCCAGTCCCACAGCGTCGCAGCGTGCTGCCTCGTTCACCATTTTTCCGTCCAAGGTCTAATATCAATCTCTGCCGACCACGCTGTCTTTCCTTGAGCATGCAGTCCCCAGTAGGCTTCGGCAATTTCTTCAGGCTTTAGTTTCATATCTTCTTGCTCCTCCAGATATCCCTTGACTCTTTCGGTATCCACTACTCCATCAATGTTCACAGAACCGACGTGCACACCCTGTGAACCAAACTCACGCGCAAGAGAATGCGTTAATGCACGTAGACCCCATTTGGCGGTGGAAAACACGCTTACTTGAGCGTTTGATTTGAAAGACGCGGTAGCTCCCGTGAAGAGTAGCGTAGGGTGATGAGGCGTTGAGCTGTTAACAGCGTCGAGAAGGAGCGGAAGTGATTGACGAGCAAAATGAACGGCACCGAGTGTTGTTGTTTTGTAAGAAGTCTCGAAGTCGCTGGACTTTGTTTGCAGAAAAGGCTTCCGGGCAAATGGACCGGAAGCATTGTAGATGGCGACAGCAACGGGTTGATTCAGTTGCTGAATCACTTGGAAAGCATGAACAACAGAGTCTTCCTCAGAAACATCAGTCGTGATTGATGTGAAATTCGGAGGAGGAGAAAGAGAAGTCAACGAGCTGTCTTGGTAAAGCGATAGTAGGAGATCGGTAGCTGCCTTGGGAGGTGTCGTAGTGCCCGCGGCAGTAGCCGAAATCGTAGGCGTCGACCGGCCGAGAAGAACCACGTCGTAGGTACGAGCAAAACGGACAGCAAGGCCGTAAGAAATACCTGGTCCAAATCCTGCAATAACGGCAAGTGCTATGTTGTTAGTCGCGAGGTCTTCTCCAAGTACGACTCTGATCTGAGATCCACTTACATCGAGAAGACATGATGACTTCGAAACGCGTCAATTGAGAAGCACACAGCGCACCAAATTTACTCTGAAGATATCTACAGTTTTCAGTCCAGTCAGCGTACTTATATGAGTCTTCGACGCGTAGTAACTGAAGGGTAACTGCTTAACAATCGATCGAGCTGATATTATGATCGCTGATCCGTCGCGTCATCGATCGCGATTACGTAAATGTCCCGCTAACTGCTTTTGAAACTAACTATATTGAAACGTTAACTTAATGTAACCGACTAGGCCATCATATGACCGTCATAAAATTGGAAGAACTGGAATACAGCCATTATTTAGGGATAAATTACTAGATTACAAGTCTATGTACAAAACGAAGAATCACCGCTGAAATAAGTCCAGATTTAAATGCCGTCCCAGCAGTAACGATACAGCTGACCGAGCTCATCGAAGCATGCACCAGGACTGCTGAAATCAATATCTAGCAAATACTAACTCAAATGAAGTAGGACCTTAGCGGTCTATCAGGATTCATCATCCGCGTGATCTCACGCTGCAGTCCTTTGCTCTGCATGCGTACCCGGCGTCCAACAGGAGTCCACCGAGCGAGCAAAAACCAGGTCGCCACACCAGCAACCAAGCCGTAAATATGCGAGGTGTTGTGAGCTGTCGTGCGCTCGCTAAAACTGGGGGGCGTCTCTAAGTCAGCTGCAAAAGCAGGCTTTTCTTGGAATACAGTCAAGAGGTCGGCTCTGTGATTTGGTTAGCCGAAATGAAAACTAGACTAGAAAGTGCGGTTAAGTACGTACGCTGCGCCCAGGAGGGGAATGGCAAGAAGCGGGCAAGCGCCCAAGAACGGAAGAGTCGGAAGAAGAGCATTTGGGAACATGCATGCAGCAAAAGCAGCTAAAAAGTCAATCAATAAACAGTCCATGCGCTAAACGCTCAGACATATGGAACTTACCAAGAGAAAACACAAGAGTCGTATTCGCCGTAGCGTTCTGCACACCCTTGCAACACTCCACTCTGTTCTCGATCGGGTCACCATCCTCATCAACCGTGGTGACTGTCTTCGTGTACGTCTTCTCGGCTTCCATTATCAGTGCCTTGTTCGCCCATGCTGCATACAACACGGCAAGCGAGACTAGAGTGAAGTTTCCGAACACCATTGATATAATCCGCGCTGTAAAAAAACCGACATAAGAATTCGCAATCCATTCCAACATTGTCGCTGGCGTCAAGGGTGAAGCGAATAGTGCAGCCAGTTTCAGACTGACTTGGCTTCCTAGTGGAGACTCCGGAAGCGTGAGTACAAGATATTCCTCCCACCATTCAGGCTTAAACACAAAGACGCCTTCAGTGATTGCCAAGATCCCAAGAAATATATACCCGGCAGTCAATCCAGTAGGTAATTGCTTCTTCGCCGGCTCCTCTGCAGCTGCGACTCTTGATACGACTCCTCCGCCCCTACCACCGCGACCGCCGCTGCTGCTCGCTATGCTGAAATCACGATCTTCAGCAGTTTCCGAAGGGAGACCTCCACCTTTAGCCAGTTCTGCTAAAACATTATCTCGGTCTCTAAACTCGACTTTCTCATTCTTCAAGGACTTCAGCACTTTCGCTAGTTCAGCTCTGGATCTAATGGTAACACCCCCGTTCTCATCCGTAATGCCAGGTATCACCACCCGTTCCATTCCCTCAGGTACAGGCTGCTCATCGTTCCTGACAAAATTACGCGAGGGGTTGGCTTTTGTACCTCTAGCAGATGTAAACGCGCTGCTCTTCTTAATTCCAGCGTCTCCCTTTGGCTTGATCTTGCCCTCTGACCGCGCAGCATAGAACCGTGAGCCAAACGCAAACGCGCCGCCTCCAACGTATGCTATACTTCCTCTAGTGCATTGTGTACTCGCAAAGGATCCGCCAGGTAGCAATTGCCTTAAAATGAATCGTGTAGGGGCGTGTCGTAGAATCATAGTGGCTGATTTTGTATCTTGAGATTGCCCTCGACCTGCAGGAGAATATTTAGAATTCGTCAATTTGGGCAATTAAGCTATTTCCTCTTACGGAAAATTTAAAAATTGCCCGGTCAAGTTAAAATTCTGGTCAAGCTGGAAACCAAACAGCCATCCATATGTAGCACTCAAATCTATATTCATTATTGATTCATCCAGGTTTGTCGATCTGGGAGAGCCGGCGAGGTGACTTCACTGCACTTACCAGCTGCGTTGGAAGAGCTACTCGGGCACGATCGATCTGCTGGAAGAGTTAGCTTTGGTGTGTGTATGGAAGTTGGAGCATGCGTGGACATCATGTAAGAATACTACTGGACATGCCTGCCATTCATTTCAATGAGCTTTAATGACATGTAGTTAATTATTTCTCTTTTCTAATTTTGGGTCCTACTCTGGACAGAAGAACACGGGGAAGTGCAAGCGTGGCTTTGCGAGGTCTAAATACCTAATGTGTTACATGGACCACAGAACATGCAGGTAAAGTCAGTAACGGCTTCATAGTGAGAAATAACACTGAACAGCTTCAAGTATCATTTTACTATATAAATCTTGGTCCTTGGACAATATTATCAGAGCACGCGGGACAAAGGTTGGTTACCACTACTGCCCTGTAAACCCTATGCGCCCTTACTAAACGGGCAATCTCGGTGTCTGAAATTGGCGTCCCGGAGCACGGCGGGCGCGCATAGGAGGGCGACCGCGTCGCGGCGGCGCGCGATTGCGAAGGGGAGCAGCTACAGGAGGAGCCGGATTGACATCGGGATGCGGTACGGCAACCCGACGTGGGCGCAAGCCTGCACGCCTCGGAAAAACAGCGGTGTTTTGTCGGGCATTATCAATCATGCACATGGCCTCCTTAAGACTTATGCGCTTCGACGGTATAAATCGGACCAGTCCACATATCACGGCAATCAGAGGCTTAAACGCTGGATTGGTCTGTTTCGTTTCAAGCTCTTCGTAAATCCTAAACGTCTTCAGATTATTCACTGGCACGTATTAGCAAATCTGACTTCTGATTGTCATTCGGGTACGCGAGTATTGAATATTCACCTTTGTCAATCCTCTTGAGGATCTGAGTCTGGTTGACTTTCAGTAGTCTTTCTACCAAGTCCGCCAGCATGGGTTCCCACTTTGGCTGCCATTCAACCGGTAACTTCTCCGTGAATCCAATCATCTCAAAGATGCAAAGAGCAGGACTGCCTAGTCCGGAAAATGGACCGTACAAAAATATAAGATAATAAATCTAAAGTCCCGTCAATTTAGTTAATAGCAATATATATATCTGCAAAGTACACATACTATGCAACCTGCTCCCCATAGATCGACGCGATAATCCACTCGGTCCATAAAGACTAACTCTGGGACCATAAATCTGGGCGACTGAGCCAATTTATCAAATCCTTGGCCCTGGAGAAAAGCCGCTCCGAAATCAAACAGGCGGATATCTTCTTTGTCCTCATCTGCCCACGCCTCCCATTGCGCCGAGGAGATCGCGTGGGTTGGTAGGCGTCCTATAAATGCTTCATCGCGCATTTCTTTTATCGGCTGAGATTTCGGAGGTCCGAGAACGGCAAGAAGGCTTTTTTCAGTTTGGTTTGACAACCCGGTACAGCTGAATGCCACGTTACTATCATTCAGGTCTGAACTGTTAGCGTTATGCTGACAAGACTAGCAGCTGCAGCGGGGCAGACTTCTCACCTCCGTGCACCATTCCAGTTTCGTGAATCCAGTCAATAGCTTTCAAAAGCTGCGTAGATAGCCGGTATGCAGTCTCTGGTTTGAGCTCACGGGACCTGTCCCGGTCGAAGAGGTTTTTGCCGATATTCCGCAGACAAGGACCAAGCAACTCGAGAACAAGACACTGGTGAACTCCATTGGGCCCCTCATGAGTAAACACATCAATCAGTTGAACTACGTAGTTCGTAGACAGAGCTTGTTCGCGGAGGAACTGGAGGTTCTGCACCTCTCGTGATGCAGCAGATGGGTCGGCGATTGCGATCTTCAACGAGACCCATTGGTCAGCACTGTCAAGTAGTCAGTCAAAGCCGGTCGGAATACAAAATATGAATATCAAACAGAATGGACAGACATGTTGTCTCTTGCAAGCCATACAGTGGAAAAGCTGCCGAATCCCAGCTTATGGACAACGCTGTAACGATCGTTCTTGAACGTATCTCCGAGGTTAACAGGATGGTAACCGCCGCATCGGTACCCCAACAGGCTCTCTTCAGAATCAAATGCTGCCAGATAGCCGTGATCCATTTATGCGAAGAAAAGGTAGCGCTATAAGGGATATAGAATGGGAATTAGAATACTATTGACAGGACAGCTGATCTGTCTTTCTGTTAATCCGCGCGCAGCCTCAAATAATTATCTGGGCCCTCCTTGTGACGTGACAAAAAATCGAGTTATAAAATACTAGAGAAGCCAATTTCAGACACGCGAGAGGAGTGTGGGCGCATAGGGTTTACAGGGCTGTAGGGTTTTAGGGTTTTAGGTATACAACTTTTACCCCATTTAGGTAGCAATTGCCTTAAAAAATCGTGTAGGGGCGTATCGTAGAATCATAGTGGTTGTATCTTGAGCTTGCCCTCGACCTGCAAAAGAATATGTAGAATTCGTCAATTGGGGCAATTAAGCTATTTCGTCTTACGGAAAATTTCAAAAATTGCCCGGTTTAAGTTAAAAATCTAGTCAAGCTCGAAACCAAACAGCCATAGGTTGCATTCTGATCTCTATTCATTATTGATTTCAATGAGCTAGTTAGTTATACATAAAGAGCTTAATATATACATTATACAAATTGTACTGAGCCGGCCAATAAACTCGCTCTTAATCCTATCTGCGCTTCTTAATCACGTCCATCTTCTCACGAAACTCGCTTCTCACGGTCCTACTAAACTCCCGCAACCGGCCCCACAACTCTGTAATACCAATTCGTTTCTCCGGCAGCATCGAGTATTGCAGACTATACAGTCTGCTCCGCTGAATCGGTACAAAGCGACCCGAGAGTAATAGCGATATCACCCGAAATGACAGGTAATGCCGTTGAATCCGTTTACTCAAGAGAAGATACTGCTGAAACATTGCGGACACTGGTAGTGCTACAGGTCGTAACTCGATATACACAGTCTCTGTCGTCGGTTCTTCCTTGGAAACCGGTACACGAGTCGGCTGGTCCACCAGTTTGAACTCAATCCCGCCTGGAAGCCGTTTTGAGTCTTTCAATCGAAGCATGATTGCAAATAACGGAAAATGGTTCAATAACGCCAGCGAGCTTTCCAATACCGCATTCAAAACAATAATTCCAAGTCGTGCACCTGCAAACGTCAAGTAAAATACCAGCACTGTTGGAAGTAAAAAGACGAGAAGTGTGAAGAGTAGCGTGCCCAATAACAACTGATCGAGATCATAGTCAACCGAGTCGATACGGCGGCGGAGAATATTGCGACGCTTGCCTCGGAATAAATGAAACAAAGAGACCAGGACAGTCAACTGCCAGTTATATATCCGAGCAGAAGCCAGATAACAGGAATATATCTGTATGGTGAGAAATGAAACCAAGTCCGCAATCATAGCAATCGGGAACGTAGCCCCAACGAATCCAGACAAACCAATCAAATAAATCAAATCAGGCAGAAAAGGCCGCAGAACTCGCAACGATCCACCCCAAAACTCAATAACCCACAGAAACAACTCTCCAAAAAATGCAACAAGCTCGTTATTAAGCTTCAGTCCACCAGGCCAGTCCATCAGCCATTCGATTGTCCGCCGAAGACCGGTGGTCAAAATCTCATCAATGCAAAAATCGACAAACGATACAATGTAGTCTCGGTTGTCTATCACGGACGCTCCCACTGCAGCTCCAATAATTATGTCGTTCGCAACTAACCAGAGACTGTTGTAAAATCTGATGTACTCGGGATGGAACGCATTTCGAATGCTCACATTCCCCTTCTGATTGCGCAGTCGGATATATTGTACCGGCCAGTAACAGGCCTGTTGTAGCCGTAGATCTAGCTGTTGTACTGCAAAAACAAGTTAGCGTTTGCCTTCATCGTAGCCGCTCATGGAATTAACTCACTAGTCGCAGATATATCCTTCAGAGCCGGAACCCTCTCGCTTGGATACCACTCAATTACAACCAGCAAAGCCTCCGAACCAATCCTGTACCCCATCAACGCAACGATCAACCCCCACATCGACAGCATGACAACAGCTGTCCATAGAAAGGACAACAAACTGTACCCTAATCGAGCGGTCTTCTTCGTCCACACTTTAACCAGATCCCAGCGTGCCAAGTCCGTATTATCCAGTTTTTCGGCAGCCGCAAGCTCAATCGCGTCTTGCAGCAACATGCCAAGCTCATGCGCCAAATTGATTTCATTGATCCATGTATCAACACTGTTATTCTCCGCATCTGTTTCCGGAAATCCTAGTCGAGTATGCTTTTTGATCGCAGCCACAAGCGTCTGCCGTTTCTTTTTCGTCGCACTGTCTTCATCTTCCGCGCTATTAACGGAACTCCGATCAGCCAATTCCAGCGTGATTGGTGAAAATGAAAAATACTGTAACCGTCGCGACAATGGCCGTTCGAAAAATAAAACCTGGAATGAGCATAATATAACAGGATTCGTTGACCGGTCTGAGTAAAAACGAGGGTATCGATCAGCACGAGTCTTAAACACACGAAGCGGCAAATCATGAGACGTTCTGTCATTCAGCGTGCCAATAATTCCCAACTTTGAGGTGTCAAATGTTACTTCCAAGGCCTCACTCTCCTTACTCGCCGCCACTTGCTCTCCTAGAAAGGACTCCTTCCGGCTCAAGATCTCCGTAATGGTCGCAATCTCAACATCGGCGATTAATGAAGTAACCACAAAGTCTGACATTGAATTCTGAAACCCGACAATCACGGCCTTCCCCGATGCATTGCAATCAGTAGGCCAAAATACGCGCCGGGTAGTCGGTCGTTTTGCACGATCAGCCATATCTTTACGAACTGCTTCACGAAACGCGAAAATCTTGTCATTGTCGTATTCAATCAATTCCTTCCTGTTGCCCACTTTATACGCATTCCGTCTGGACCCAGCATTACCCGAATCATCCGTTTCAGGTGTTTTCCGATCATGAGAACTCGGTGATAATCTCTCCGTAGGACTTGTCCGTTTCTGTGCCCTAGCCTCTAGTGTGCGTGAGATAGGAGCGCAGTCCAATTTCCCAGGAGCAGACTCCTCGGTCGGCGAGCTCGCAGACGACACAGGCACCGACCGAGCACCGGATATTGTGGTACCCCGATGCCGGATCATAGCCGGAGACGATGGAAGAAAAAGATGCAGGTTGTTTCCTCTTTTGCCATTAGCAGCCGACGCGGTGATCGAAGGTGTGACACTGGCAGATGACGGAACGGTTAATGGCCGTTTTGGCGGTAACACGGCTGCTGTCTTGATCTGGGGGAACGAGGTTTCAGTCGCTGGGGCTGATGCTGGCGCTGGCGGCACCTCTGCGCGAGCAATTGAATTCTTGACACCATTGACGTCTCCTTGATCTAAACTCGGAGGGATAATACCCATGTTGACAATTAAACGACTTTAAAAGCTTCCTCGTCTTCGAAGCTGGTCGCGAGCTGATATCCGTCGTCGACCCTCGGAATAGTTCTACACAAATACGTCGTCAGATCTGCTTTCCCTCTCGATCAAAGTAATACATTAGCAAGCACAAACCTTTTCAGATTCTCGTAAAGCAATTATCCAAACTGGAATAAAAACCCCGAGAAACAACAGAGTAAGCCCGCCGACCGCTTTTCCAAACCGCGTCTACTAAAGTCAGCACTTGCCTTCACCTCAATTATCCAGCTCCACAGTCCTCCGCAAAGACCTCTTCATAAATGCCCAACAGATAATCAAGAAAGAGAAAAGAAAACTCATACCAGAACTCCCGCGCGGGAGATACAAGCCAGGAACTCGACAGTAATCTGGAGCACGCGGAATTTGTGCGACACGTAGCCGGTCGCGAAGAAAAGGACAGACAAAAGCGTGTATATTATTACCGCGCGCATCAAAACCTGCAAGACTCGTAGCAATTGGCCCAGTTGCGAATTGCCTCGGCGGGTGGGTGGGCAGACTGAGCGCGGGTTTGTATACTGTGGACACTTATTTCGAGATGGCTTGTCGAAATCCTCGAGTGGTCCCGGATTTAAAGTTGCTTACGCGTTCGCCGCGTTTACCTACAGATATACGACAATGTTCTCCTGTTGGACGTCTGGCTGTCTGGATTCTCGTGCGAGAGTGTTTAGAGCTCAAATATATCTCGTATCCACAGCAAGAACAGACTATTCTTGGCTAATTATCGAGTATGTGGCCATGTATACCGCGTAATGAGCTAATCCGCATCCGGACCTCGCTAAATCCATTCGCTGAATAAGCACTGACAAATATTTAAATGCTAGAATTCGAACACAAACTAATAAACACAACTATTTACTTTCAACTGCAATGCAGAAATAAATAAAAAATAACAACGCTCACCCACCTTTTCGGTAAACTATAACCGACAACAACAATTGATATAAAAAACGTAAATCAAGGCTGGCTGCAACGCCCGCGAGACAGCCAGCCAAAATCCTAGTTTTTCCAAAAAATGAAACCTCACATGGAAGATCTGCAGTTCACAGAATATACTCCGCAAGCTCTCAAGCGACGAGCGCGCACAGCGCTGCACCGACGCCACTTCCATCCTGGGCAAGGCCGATGGTGAGTCGCTTCTCGTTCTCGACACCAATAATGATCTTCATCGCATCGCGAATCATAACCTCGTAGCCCGGATAGTATTGGAACACGGAGCCGTCGATGCCAATGTCGACAAGTTTGTACATATCCAGCGCATGCGTGTGTAGCAGAATACCGGCAATCGCGCCAGCTGCTAGGTACGCTGACCGTTTGCCGATGGAATGTGTAATGACCTTAATTGCCTGGCGCTCTGATAAGGTGGTCTCCAATGACAGCGCGTTCTGGATAAACTGCTCAGTCTCTGAGAGCTCCACCGACTCGTCGGCTTCAATGCAGGAAAGCGCAGACGTATCCAACGAGAATGGTTTCTGCAGCGCATCTGAACTGGCAGAGAATAGCACGCCAGCAGTATGCAACTGGACAAAGACACGACGAAGCACTTCACCCAAAAACATTCCCGAGATACGTTTCTCAAAATGATGAAACCCCTTGTTCGGCGTGATATCATTGATCGCCTCATCAATAGCAGTCTGTCCGATCGTCTCGAGATCGTTGTCGAAACTACCCCATTCAGTGTTGATAATCATGCTTGACGACTTCTTCTGCAACGATTCCACAATTACCGGATCCATCTTTGAAATCGACGCAAGGCTTTCAACATACGCGCAATTCGTGCCCGTGCCCAAAATTACACCCATCAAAGTTCTATGCTCGCCGGGGAACGAATACGCACGCGACATCAGCGTCCCGACAGTGTCATTGACAAGCGCAGCAACATGCACAGGCAACTCAAGCAAATCAATCTGTTCCTGCAAAAGCTCGCAAACGTCCTTTCCAAGCGCGTCAGCGATATCAAACCCCTTTGTCCAGCGAATCAGAGTGCCTCTGTTAATAGCAGTCTGGTTGACAGGGAACGAGAACGTGAATCCGAGCTTGTAGACATGATCACCCGTCGATTCCTCGCTAAACTTCTCATCCAGATGAGTTTCCATAAACTCTTTAATCTTTTCGGCGATGAATTTGAATAATTCCAGAGCGGTGCCCTTCATGAGCGCATCCGTCAACGGGGTCCGCGATTGTTCGAGCGTGAACTTGCCATCTCCTTCAAGATGGACCGAGCAGACTCGCAAATTCGTACCGCCGAGGTCGACAGCGAGAAACGTGCCTTTTTCTTTTCCGGACGGGACGTCGCTGACTGAAGGAGGAAAACTTGGTAAGTGACTTTGCATAGACAAGACGTTTTCATGACGTCAAGGACTTACCAAAGGACGGAATCATAGCCATCGGCTCTCCGTATTTCGCCAAACCGACATCTAACCTCTGAGTCAGCTGTGTATTCCATATGCATACAATTCCAGCAAGAACGAAAAAAATCTAAGCCGAACGCGGAGAGACTCACCACATTGACGGACGCACTGCTCTGCAATCTGACGAAGCTGCGCTCCACCAATCTCGAAGCTCTCTACAACACCCGCTACTTCAGAAGACAACGACGGCGCCATTGTTGGAAAGGCAGATAACTGTCAAGACTCGGATTCTCCTAATTGTAGGTGGCTAGCTGGCTATACGATTACGCAACCTGTAGAGCAGTACAGAATTCACCGAGGCAAGGTTGGGGAATTTTGGATTTGGTGGCTGCGCGCCGCACGGTTGATCCGGAGCTTTTGAAGGCTGATCCGCTCGCCAATTAACGCGCGTTGGCAGCAGATGGGATTTGTATGGAAGTTCGATATATGTAGATGGCGGAAGTTGTCGAAAGTGAACTGACGACTAGACTAGGTTTACTACACGCATTATTCCATGATACTACCAACTAAGTGTAAAGTAGAATCTGACCTCGCGTCTAGACGGCCCGACATCCCGAAGCCCCGTGCCAATTAAGTTCAGACTATAATAACCCGGAGACGAATTCTCCAGGAAAAACGATAGTTATGTCTACAAGTACATCCAAAATAAACCCAAAGTAAACGTGAGATGCATTCACTAATGCTGCTGATTCCGACGCATGACATTGCGTCGCACATGCAGCGGCAGACCGCCTGCAATACCCCAATCCTTCTCATTCCCATCCTCGTCCAGAGGATTCGCCGTCAAATACGGCACGCCCGACCACGGCGACGAAGCGGTACCGTGCATATGACCATCCCACGCAATACTCAACGGAATAGGAATCCGGCCACGCGAAAACACAAGCTGCTTGTCTGGCTGCGCGCCTGTCGAGTTTAGCGACTGATATAACGCTTCCCGCGCCGCTTTGGAGGCAAGAATTTGGAAGTGTCCCGATTTCACGTCGATGGCGCGGATGATGGCGAGACCCAGACAGTTCCCGTGAACAGGCTTCGTGAGGATATGCAATCCCTGTGCAATCACTGCACCCTTGTCCGTCTCCACGGGCTTCCAGGTTTGTTCCAGGTTATAACTTGTCGGGATCGCATTGAGCGCGACGACGGTGCCGTTGACTGCAGACAGAACGTGCTCGTCGAGTAAATTGCTATCGCGATTGAGAATCTCGACAGCGGCGAGTTTGAACTCGTTTTCCACTTGTGCGCCAAACGGCACGACAAACGGACGGACGGCGGTCATGGGCCTTGAAAAGTCCCAGGTTGTGCGTCCGGTTGCGTGGAAATACAGTGTCGTCTGAATATCGCGAAGCGCAGCGGCATTGAATCGATGAGGCTGTGTAGATTTCTCAATATCTCCGGCAACATAAGGCGGCAGCATCCGTAGCCGAGGACCGGTGGCGTCCTTCTTTGTTGAAGCCACGGAATTCAGCATCACTGACAAAGCGTAGTTTCCCTCGAAATCGGGTTCCGAGGAAAGCGTTGGGCCGAGATAGATGACGATGCTCGCCTCTGTATGCGCGATGACCTGTTCAAGAATCTCGACGCCCTGTCCCTTTGTCCATCCGGGTGTGTTGATCAATAGCGGTGCGTATTTTTGCTTCTTGCTGGTGTTAAAGTTCTCTTCATAAGCTTTCGTCAGTCCCTTTACACAACGAATAGAGTCTCCAGGCTGGTCACGAGGAGTCAGGTAGCCATAGTGATAAGCGTGAATGCTATCCGCCATCGTACAATGACTAAACGGAGGACCAAACAGCGGATCTTTCGGTGCTGTCAAACTCAAGACACCAGCCGGAGCAAACTCTGGTTGACCGGGGTCGAGGTCGAGGTAAGCAGGGAGCACTGATTCCGAATCCACCGAGGTGCTGAGACATGAATTCATCAGCAGACGGAGAAATGTCGACTTTCCTGCTCCTTTTGGACCGCATACCACGATCCTGGGGTGACTGGTCTTGGAGTCGTAGTCGCCGGATAGAATCTGTTTTGTGAGCTTTGAAATCAGTTGTGTCCATTCAGCAGGTGGTTTGAGAACTGGGGGACAAAATTGGCTAGCATGGGTCCTGATAGCGTAATAATCCTTTTTTCCAGACGCAACTGAACCTTTCACGTCGTATGGCCTCCAAGTCAACGACAGATTATGCTCATGACCCTTAAAATCTTCGATTTTGGATTTAAGCGACTTGGTAACGATGAGACAATGCCCAAATTCCAGATTGTTCAGTTCATCGTCCAAAAACCCGTAGGCCAAAAGATCTTCCCGAGCAGTTGCCTCTGCGGTCGAGTCGAGCCTGCGAGCCTCAATGACAGGAAGGGCGTATGCCGCCGACGCAAACACGTCGTAGAACTTGGCAGACGGGGTCAGCGTGGCGCCGTAGAAGCTGACAACTCCCTTGATAACGCGGAAAGAAAATGTGCCTTGCGTTGTAATCGTCTGTGCCGGTTAGTAAACAGTGAGGCGGTGTGTTGCGGTATCGAATCACGAACCTCCTTCGGCTTCATGGAGAAGACCATGTATTCGGGGTCGGCTGTGTACGTGAAGTTGGTATCGGTCTCCGACCAGGTCGAAAGCTGGACGTTTTCTTCAAGATTTCTTTATAATGTTAGTATCCGCATAAAGTACAGAAAAGCATATGGAGTCTTAGACGCACATGATAGGCACCGGCGCGTCGCTGTCCGAGTCCGAATCCGAAATCAGAATCTGGTAGTCGTCGCCCTCGTCGTCGTCATCGTACCCGGCACCAGCAGCAGAAGAAACGGGCGCAGCCACACCCACAGTCACAGCAGCAGTCGCAGAAGCAGGCTCAGAAGGCCCCGCTCCTTCTTCATCCTCACTATCAGAAGCCGGCGCATAGGCAACCGCAGCCACGTCCTCTGCATCAGGCGCCGCAGCGTCATAGCCAGCATATCCAGCCCTGCGCTTCTCGCGCATGGTCAGCTCTTTCCGTAACTTGCGGCGCTTTGTAGGTGCAGAAACGGGAATCTCGGCGTAGTCCACATCGGCGTCGAAGTCGTCTGACGGGTCGAGCGGCGAGCTGGGCACATCAGTGTTCTCGGGCGACGCCTTTCCCAGACGGGCGAGGTAGGCTAGATGGGGAGTTAGAGTTGGACACAGTCTCAACACAAAGCTGCACAAAAGGTTCTGTTAATGTAATTACCTTTCGCAGAGAGCATGCTGTGCAGGGATAATTGCTGCCGGAGTTGGGTTAAACGCACAGCAGAGCGGCATCGCAGTCAATATTTATGGACGAGGACGCGTCGCGAAAATTGTGAGAGCAGGCCGCCGCATCACGTGCGGCTGCCACGAGCCCCTTAATATGTCAGCGTCACGTGGTGGCTTTATAACTCTAATTTAGCTCGGGAATTTAGCATTTCGGTTTTCACTTTCGTTTGTACGCAGCGCCGGAAACGGTCTCGAACAGGCAGGGTCCTGGCCGCCAGGGCCGTTTTGGCCGGCTTTGGCCTGCTAAAACTGCAGAATGAGAAGTCTCCAAGTCGTAAGAAATAATCGAAGAGCGCAGTGGGCGGTGTAAACAGCGACGGCGCCGGGTAACACGCGGGTGGGCGTCATAGTAAACGCAAAATGCACAGACAGACGCGGATCGCGCGTCGTGTTTACTCGTTTTATACTCCGGTCTCGGGCCTGAAAATCCCAACTTCACTCTCTTTTTTCCCTTTTCCCACTGATAGACACCTCCCGACATCCACTCGCTTGTGCCACTTTGGTCTGTGGCACAACTGGTCAATTGTATATCGAGGGACCACTGCTTTTACCGCTAATACCAACACCACCACCAACACCACCACCAACACCACCACCAACACCACCACCAACACCACCACCACAACTCTCTTACTGCTCTATGGCCTGAGCTACCCATGGCGACGTCCGGCACCATGTATCTCTACCCGGCCGCCGCCCGCCACGGCATCCGCGTCGTGTCCTTTGTGTTTGCCTGGCTCTCCATCCTGTTCTGCTTCGCGGCGTTCTACTGGCTCTACCGCCTTCCGGGGAAGGTCTTCCGCCATCTGTACGTTTTCGTCTTTGTCAACTACTACTACTGCTGCTGCTATAGTACATACTGACCTCCCAGACTCATTTTCCTGCTGCTCTTCTTTGACTGCTGGCGCGCCATAGTTCTCATGTGGTACCCCATTCGCCTCTGGTACACCGGAGAGGACTCTATCGGTCCACACGCCTGCCAGGCCGACGGCTTCTTCGCGGCCTTCAGCATCGAGGCCGGCGATTTCGCCGTTCTCGTCATCGCCATCCACACCGCCATGTTCATCCTCCATCCACACGTCCCCTCCTCCGGCAGCTCTGCCGACGCGAGCCGTCTCGGCGGACTCTACAAGCACAGGCGAATAGTCTTCATCCTCTGGGGCGCCTTCGCCCTCCTATTCGCCTCGCTGCCCTTCGCAGACACGGGCGCCATCGGCGGCGACGACCAGACAAACTCTCGCGACTCGAGTCTCGGCTACGTCCAGCTGACCTCCTGGTGCTACCTACCAATTACCCCCATCTGGTACCGTCTTGTGCTCGCCTGGATTCCGCGTTACCTCGTCCTCATAACCATTTGTGTTGTCTACGTCGGCGTCTACGTCTACGTCCGCAAGGTCCTGCGCAAAGTGCACTCCATCGCCAACGAACCGCAGACCATCGCAACCGCAGCAGATGTACCATCAGCATCCGCCACAGCAGCCCTCCCAGACGACTTCGACGCTTCCCTCGCGCTTTCATCAGACGATCAGTACGCGTTCGGCGCCAACGTGCGCTTTCCCGGCACACACCCATCTACCGCCTCCCCCGGCACAATTGCGGTCTTGTTACCCACCCTCGACAGCGATCAGAGCGCGACCGTTGAGCGCCAAGTTAAGCTGCTCCTTCTATACCCACTTTTCTACGTCATCATGTGGGCGTTCCCCTTCATACAGCAGTGTCTCCTCTTCTCTGCATATTTTCGAAAGCACCCGCCGCCATGGATTGGCTACATCACTGCCAGCATGTACGCCATCTCCGGCGTCTTCAATGCCTCGATTTTCTTTATCCGCGAAAAACCCTGGCGGCGCGGTTCCGTTGCGGACAGTCACACCGAGTCTGCGACTGTACCGCTCCAAGCCTTCTCCCGAGGTACTTCCCAACATTCGGGCTCTTCCACTATATACAAGCAAGTCCAGTCGTCACTAAACAACTGGAACCCGCGCAAGTTCTTCGGCTCGGCTTCCGGCGCCTCAAGCGTCACCGAGAACGGAGACAACTCGCGAGCACCGACGGTAGAACGACGACGAAGCTCCGCGTATGCGCCGTCGACTGACGTCGAGCTCGCCATCACGCCGTACGATATCATGAAGGTCCTGCCGTCGCGGAGGCGAGCGCCTACCAAAGGTGACTGGTGGACCAAAATAGACGAAGAGGTCGATTCTAGCTATCGTGGCAATTTTTATTCGCCGGGGCTGGATAATGGCCGACGGAATAGTAGTTCTATTACCGCAGTGGATCCTGCGAACAATTACAACACCGCGCCGGACGAGCTAATAGAGGCAGACCTAAGCAAGCCAGACGTGAACTAATTGGTTTTTTGACACGATTACTTTGGCAATAATGGCATCACAAGGAGTTTGGAGTGTACATATTTTTTTTTCGTCGCCAGAGTGCCCGTGTAGAGTATACGAGGCACTCTGTTTTTGCTATTTTGTATTGTATTATTATTTTAGACTAAAAAAGTACTTTTCGCGTGCAAATAATAAATTGCAAACCCATTACGCAAGGCGGGCGACATGTGCTCAGCTGGTACAGTATACAGCACGAGATCGGCCGCAATAGCGGCCTCGAGAAACGCTTCGAGCACATCATGAGTGCGCATCTGCATGCCGACGATGACGTGGGTTTTAGCCCCCGCGAGCAGAACGAGTGTGGAGACGAAAGGGTCGATTAGGAAATCGTTGTATACCGTGTCGCATGCAAGCACGATGTCGAATGGATCAGTCAGGTGGAGAACGGAAGTGATGTACGACACGTCATTTTGTGCGCGTTCCCAGTCCAATTCGAGAACCTCCACACGTGCACTTGTTGTTTCATCGGGTGTCAACGGAGGAGATTTTTGTTTTCGCGTGTTGCGAGTTGACGTAGAAGGCTCCCGGTCCAGTGTAGCAGAATGATAACCCGGCTTGACGCCCGAACATTTCAAGACTTCTTCACGTACGATTTCCATATTGTTCACAATATTCCGCTTTAACAGCGGAACAATATGCGCTTGATCTGTGGCAACATACGCACCATTCGAAGTAGCACCACTTGAAGCAAGCAGAAGTGCACTGAAAGCACAAGCAAGCGCGCCGCTAACTCCCGCGCCGATTTCAATAATCTTCACTCCGGGCGTGGCAAAGAGGTCATGGAAGACAGTACCTGGCGTAAGCACCCACTCTGCAAATAATGGCGAGACTTTCCATAAAACTGCACCGGTAGAAGAAGCCTGGGTTGAAGAATTCAGTAAATCCAGAGATTGCTGGATCGAGAAATCGAGAGAAACAGTGTCGTTCTCGGAAACTGCTGGTTTCCGCCCGCGTCTTCGTCTGCTTTGTTGAGATGACTGTGAATAGTTGTCCCTTACCACTCCATGTGACAGCGCAGACCGGGGAATAGTGACTGAAACAGGCAGAAAGTGAGCAGTGCGGGAGAGATATCCGAGGTTCTGGAGCGGCGGCGGCGTGTGTTCGGAGTAGAGCTCAAAGACGTGGTCGGACACGTCGTCGCGCTCAATTCGCGTGAGTCGCGAGTCGCTGCTCAGTAGCTCAGCAGAGCCGGAGCTGGCCATTTGGCCGTAAAGGCACAATTGGGTGCCTGCTGGGGTTCAAAGGTTGAGGGAGGCCATTTTCCAAGCGGTGATTTTGTTAAGAACCAGGGGTAACTATCGCAAAATACGAGAGTACCAGCCCCGTCGCTTACATGTTGCACTCCACCTCATCTCGAGAACTTCGTGATCTCTTCAACTTCCAACACACATATATACACATACAGTCCACACCACCCCGTCTCCGAACGATCCATAATGTCTCGTTCAGGTCGTCAAGACTACATTGCGCGAATCCGTTATCAAAACAGTCTCCCGCCTCCACCATGTCCGCCCAAACTTCTCGACGTCCATGTTCCCCTGTCGAACTTCACAACAGCGGGCTTTCTCTCTGCGCTGGTGCAACAGCAGCCGCTTAATATCGATATCGACTCGGAACTGGGGATGCCGATCGATATGACTGTTATTGGTGGTGTTTTTGATAAGGGCGATGAATCAAGTATGTTTATTTTCTGTTTGCTTGTGGCGAGGTGAGGTGAGGTGTGTGCGTGCTAATAATTGGTAGGACTCTATCCCGATAGTAATCCACCCGCAATCCACCCCACTGACCAGCTCCTATTACGTGACCCAGCAGCTTTATCAGGATCGATGAAGTCACAACCCGGTGTCTCTTTCCTCCGCCGCACAGAATACATCTCCACCGACTCAGTCAAACAAGCCCGCGCCGCTCGCGCCGGCGCAGACGTCTCATCTCAGACCGTCGAACTAAGCGATCCCCAACAGCAACTACGGACAATCGAAGAAACTTTCTCAATTGCAGCTCAGGATTTATCTAACTTTGAACATCCTACCAAGAAAGGATTGCAAGTCGCCGAGAGCTGGGAAGTGGTGCCAGATGTGGGCATGTTTGATTTAACATATTTGCTTATGAGGATGGCGGGCAGCGCGCCAGGAGTTAAGGATAAAGACGAGACTTCAGATGCTCGGTACGACGTCGCTATTGCGCGACCGATGGGTTCTGAGAATAAAACGTTCATGTCTGTCTTTCTTCCAGATCAAGACACGGCTGAATCGTTCAAAGAGAAAATCTCAGTCTCGCAAAGCGAAGCGCGACGGAAACGGAGAGCGGGTTCAGACGATGATGATCTGGAAGATTACGATGATGACGCGGATGATGAAGTATATCGATTTACGCATACGCGTGATTACGAAATCACGAACAAGGATACGGATACAGTCACACTTGGTCTCGACTCTGAATCAGGACGCGCGTATTTCCATCCAGTTGCTCGTGATTTGACGTTGAAGCGGCGTAGACAAATTCAGGATGGAAACAAGCGCGGAAAGGAGGTTGAGATTGAGAATGACGTGTCTGCGATTGAGATTCAGTTTAGATCGTTGACTGGAGAGGAAAAGATTGATAGAGAGAGTATTCTGAAGCAAGAGTTTGGATATGTCCCGGAATAGTCTTAAGATACTGTAAATATCGGAAAGCATAGGATACTGTACAATATACAATCTATTAACTATTATCTATCAATCTATATTTACATGGTAATTGACACGTTCTTGAGTCTTGATCAGCCTAATCTACAACCTCCCCTCCAAAACCAACCGGAATGGGTGATTTACTCGGCGAAAAAGCCATGACCTTATACACTTTCCCCATCGATCCACCTGCTTTCTCAGTTAACCTGTAATAAGCCTTTGCCACTCGGTCCTTCCCCTCATCTGTGGTCTGTCGATCAGCCAACATCGTCGCACGCGCACCAATCCCCAGCGCATGTAACCAATCGCCTTGTTCAACAGGTCCATGAACATCAATACCCGCATCCTTCTCAGCGACTAGTTTCAATGCCTGGAAATCAACGTCTACTGAAAGATCCGCTTGTCCCGGCTCTTCAAACGGCGATACTATATGATGCTCCTTGATAGCTCGCAGGGAGTCCACGGGAATGGTTTCTGCAGGACCATAATCAATAATCAGCCCCGCTCCCTTCGTTATAGTTCGTCCTATCTCATCGCGGACTTGCACGCGCTTAGCAATCTCCAAAGCGTACTCCCATGACTCGGGACTAACTTCAATCTTTGAATGGATCGGAAGTTTGCTGTATCTCTCTGATGAGGAAGGCATGATTCGACTGCTTGCAGTGGCATAGCCGGGGAGGATCAAGTGGAATTCGGGCGTGGCGGGCGTTATTGAGGTCGTCTGGTTTGGCAGAGAGAGTGGTGTGTTTGTCGATGGAGGAGAAAAATCGACAAGAAGTTCCCGCCAGCCGTTTTGCGTGTGTTCAAATTGGTGAATTGGCAGGGCGTCAAAAAACTCGTGTGCAATTATGAACGGTGAAAGGTGGTCTGTACGCCGGATTAGTTTAAGACCTATAGGCAACGCTGGATCGGAACTTACCCTTTGGCACATCCTTGAGATCCGCATACCATGAGATTTTCTGATCGAACCTTGTCGTACTAGTAAATCCATTCTCAATCTTCTCCATTGAAACGGTACACAGCAGTCTATGTTGCATTGCTCGTAACGTCGGACTCGCTTCAACCATGCAAACCTCCTTAACCGTTCTATTAAATGCTCCAAAACTCTGAAATGCCTATCCTCGGTGTCAACTTAAACCATTCTCAAACAACAATCCGGTAAAAAATACTTACGGTAAGCATGTCTGACATCAACGTTCCTCTCCCCGGTCCCAATTCAACAAGCCTCGTCTGCGCAGGTCGTTCGAGCGCCATCCATTCAGTCAACACCCAGATCCCAATAAGCTCACCAAACATCTGCGAGATCTCTGGCGATGTGATAAAGTCTCCGCCGGCGCCAAAGGGGTCTTTGTTTATGTAATAGCCTGATTCCGGGTTCGTAAGGCATTGGCGCATGTAGGCTGCTAAACTAACTGGCCCAGTAGTCTTCGGATATGTTAATTATTACCACAAATACACACGCACGCCAGCGAGTACCTTTATAACTTCTGCAAGTATATCTCCAAGCTTTCGACTCTTCTTGTTCCCGATATTAACGACATTGGATGCAGGTGTGGTCGACGCATGCCGGGATTGGTTCGCCTGTGGAGTCCATAATGATCTCGAAACTGACGCTGTGCGGGTCAATGCGACTATGCGAGCCTGGCACGCCCGAATAGATGCTTGCCGCACAATATTCCGCAGGTGACGGGCTTTCATGGTACTGTTAAGTGGGTAAATGGTTGTATGGATCTTGAGGAGATCGAGACTCGAGAGGTCGGATCGAAATTTATTTCCAAGATTTAGAGCCACGTGATCACGCGCGTGCTCCAAATTCACGTATAATTCATCGATCTCAGCTTTAGTTTCATTCAGTTATGTTCAGCAATATACGCTAGCAATTGCTGTGTGTCAAATCTCAATGACTAGTCTAGTCTAAGTAATCTTTGTGAAACTGGGGTACCTGCTAGCCTTGGAGACAATGGACGCCAAAAAGCGCGCTCGTTGGCGCGACGACGACGGCGAAGAGGAGCAACAGCTCAAAGAACGAGCGCGTCAAGAAAAAGAAAAACGGAAGAAAGCCAAACTTCTGAAGAAAGGAAAGCAAGCAGAGGATACGTCAGTAGCAGAACCAAAGTTAGATGATCAAAGCGGTGCGAGTATACCGCAATCAGCTCGATCTGTTCTTCCTGATGAGGATTCGAATTTACAAGTTACGGAGGATGGGTTATTAGTGTTTCCCGCAGCTAAGATTCATTCATGTCGAAGCGTTGAAAATTATGAGCGGCTGAATCATATTGACGAAGGGTCATATGGTGTTGTTTTCAGAGGTCGCGACATTGATACAGGAAATGTATACGCTTTAAAGAAGTTGAAGATTTCAAAAGATCAGCATGGATTTCCAATAACAAGTTTGCGTGAGATCCAGTCGTTGATGAAGTTACGGCATCAGCATATTGTGGGCATACGGGAGATGGTCGTGGGTGGCTCTCTGGATCAGTATGTATTTGAGACGTGTATTCGTAGTTTCAGCTTCTGACAGAACACTAGGATATATATCGTAATGGAATTCGTTGAACATGATCTTCGCATTCTCATGGAGCAAATGCGCGAACCATTTTTACAGGCAGAAGTAAAGACACTTCTTCACCAACTTCTCTCAGCAACCGCATACATGCATCGCAACCAGATCATTCATCGAGATTTAAAAACCTCAAATTTACTCATGACCAACACCGGACAAATCAAGATTGCAGATTTTGGGCTCGCGAGAGAATACAGCGACCCCGCGGTCCCTATGACTCCACTTGTCGTCACTTTGTGGTACAGAGCTCCTGAACTTCTTTTAGGCGAGAAGAAGTATACGCCGGCGATTGATATGTGGTCGATTGGCTGTATATTTGCGGAGCTGCTCACTGGGAAGACGTTACTCGATGGTCGGAGCGAGATCGATCAAATAAAAAAAGTACGTTACTTTCAGCTGTTCTCCGCTCGTGAATCGTTAGACTAACAAGCATTATTCAAGATTTTTGAATACTTGGGATTCCCCTCCGATAAAACTTGGCCAGGCTACACACGACTTCCACACGCCACAAAGATTCGTCCAGCTAAAGGCGCTCCACAGTATGTATCCCTGTTGTACTTTTTCTCACAAATCTATTTTCTAACTTGTCAATGCTAGTCCCACTTCCCTCCGCTCCAAATTTCCATTTTTGACATCAGCAGGCGTCGACCTCATGTCACGACTACTCAGTCTCAATCCTCAGTCCCGAATTACAGCCGCCGACGCATTAAACCACGATTACTTCAAAGAAGATCCCCTTCCGAAACCTGCCGCCTCTTTCCCCTCATTCCCTTCCTCCGCTGGCGGTGAACGGAAACGTACTGTTCACAGTCCTCGAGCTCCTGTTGCAGCGCATGGAGGGTTTGATAATGACGGTGACGGTGGATTGGATGGACTAGATGGGTTTGACGACAGTGATATGGTATCGCCCGTAGCAGACGACGCGCAGACCGGGTTATTCAGGGAAGAAGTGAAGCGAGGAGGAGCAGGATTCCAACTACGCTTTGGATAGAGCGAAATTACTTGTAAAATATAATAAAATTCATCAAGACACACCATGCATCCTTCCCAATAATGCACTTACTATCACAAAACTGCGGACATATAGTCGTCCAAAAACGTTAATAATGCGTCAACACTAGACCACAACTATACAAAAAACCCATCCCAAAAAGTATGCCCAACTATTTGTCCTCGAAAGCAGATATCGACCTCAAATATCCAACCACTCGTTTATACTCGATCACAAGATCCTCCACTTCATCCTCAGACAAATATGCGCCAGGAGATAACTTCAAAAACTTGTCTAACGGCTTAGCAAGCTTCGGTAGCGGCTTGCTAACAGCCGTAGTACCGGAAGCAGTTGATGCGGATACAGATCCAGGCCGACCAAAACGACGCTGCATGTTATCAAACAGGGATGTTGCTCTAGCTCGCATTCCATCGTCCTCAGCCGGTGCTGGAGACGCAGAGGTCGGTGACATAATAGGACTCTTGATAGATGCTGTAGCTGAGCTCTCATTTGAACCCATACGGCGTATACTGCTTGGACCCGATGCTCTAGGTAATGGTGGCGGAAAAGTTGCTTCCTCTCTATAAGGCGAACCGCTTGATCTTCTTGAAGACAGTCCAGTGAGAGGTAATTCTGGAAGAACAGACTTTATAACGAGCGCTGGAGGACCATCTTCGGAAGAAGCCTTTGTCGCAGGTGGTTCGGCTTCCCCTTCAGCTTTATCATCTCCTTCAGCTTTATCGGATGTCGGCGTAGTTGCTTGCTGAGATTCTTGCTTCGGACGCTCAGAAAACTCGGATATTAGCGCCGCAGATGATTCTAGGACTTGCCGTGTTCGCTGTTCTAGCGCCTCTGCATTTGCGGTTCCCTTCATCTGAACTGGCATCGTTGAAGGACCAGACTGACTACCGCGACCACCAAAAAGAAACTTGTAAGAATTTTCAAACGTCGAACCGATAGACTTCATGCCTTGATCAGCAGTGCTGCCGACAGTTGCCGCAATTTCAGACGGATAGAATGAAAGCCGCCTACCAGATGCCGAGTCTATGCGTGCCATAGAGTTAGGCGTAGTCGATGATATCGAACGAATAGAGGGTGCAGACTGTCTAGGCACCTCTCTTGCTGCCACCGGCTGCATCGGCGCAGGAGTGCTCCTGACAATAGGTGATGAAACAGATGATCCGGAAGAGGCTGAACGCATACTCGCTGATGGAGAAGCAGGAGCTGAAACTAACGGATTACTGACAGACTGTACAGGCATCGGAGGCATCGAAGGCATTGCCGGAATATCAGATGAGTCCAGTCTTAGCGTCTGCAAGTCTACTGTCTCTAAAAATGCAACCACCGCTTCCTAGATTGATTCCGTTAGATAATCCGTCACCAGAAGCAAAATGGAAGTATACATACAAAGTTCGTTAAGCAGTAGGCAGTCTCGCCGTTAACGGTCTTGATTGATCTGAACCGTTGAATAAATGCTAAATTTGATGAAATGTGAGGTGGATTGGCTTGCAGCACGGCGTAAATCAATGTCGGTAGCACGAAGTCCGCTCCCGACTGTGCCGCTGCTCCGTTGGATTGCTTCACACTCGACAGCACATCTATTCGAAGTTAGCTCCAGCCATATCTACCCCAATTCAGCAATAAAACACATACCAACTATTTGCTTATGGGCTGATATCAAGAGCGACAGTTTCTCCTTTGGAGACCTCATGTCCATCATCCTTTGCAAGTCGTTTCGTGCAGGTTCTAGTAATGGTTCAAAGTCGACATCTTGAAGCTCCGGAACTCCCAGGTGTCCCATGCCAATATGAATCAACTTCAGAGCCGCAATCTTCGATGCAAGTGTAGCATCTTTAGCCTCATCGTCACTCGCAGGGTACATGAAAATCTCGTCATAGCACTCCTCACAGACTTTCTTTTCAACAAGGTCTTCATACACCAGCTTCTGTAGCTCCCGCTGCTTTCGCTCCCGTTTCTTTTTGGCCATCTCCTCGAAGGACATCATCTGCACTTCATATGTCCGTCGCATATTATCTCGCCTTAATAATGCCGCGGACTTGTCTTGAATTGTAGTATAGAATTCTTGAAAAAGCTCGGAGAGCTTCTCTGGCGTTAGAGAGGCTGCGCCGGCAATCTGATGGATGCTCTCTACGAATCTAAGTAACCAGTTAGTTTCAGTCCGCTGAAATACTAAAGTTATAATCACACCTGTCTGCCATAGCCTTTAATTCCGGAGGAAGCTCTTGATAAACATCAGCCGTTTCTGCTACTTCCGCGGTTGGAGGGCTAGCTTCTGCGGAGGGGATCCCAAATGGGTCGCTTGACTGCGTCTCCATGGTAGGGGCTACCTTGTTCCGCTCAGAACTCGCTGGAATGCGGGAGAAAGAACGCAATGGTGAAATCCTAGCAGCAGGAAAATCAGGAGTCGAAGATGTGAGACGATCAACTGGTATGTCGGTCTTCAGCTCGGGCTGCTTCTTCGTGAGCCATGTAGCGACAGTAACAGGAACTGCTGGCTTTGATTCCCCAAATAATTCATCCGCATCACTCTCGGGAGCATCTTTATCGACTTCATCGGAAAACAGCTTACTACTATCAGAAATGGGGTTCGTGTTAGACTTCATTTCTGATCCAATCTCGCCAGCATTGAGAGTAGATTCGGCGTCGCTCGAGAATTCGATAGTCGGTGGCTCTTCGGGAGCAGATTCTTCTTCTTTAATGCTTTCCTCAGCTTCGGCCGAGACTGTCCCCGTGATAGGTGGTTCAGTGCTGGAGGTGGCCGTTTCCGCTGTTGGAATCGAGTCTTTCTGTATATCGTCAAAGTAATCATTTTGAGAATCGAGAGCACTCGCCATAGTCTTGTCATCTTCAAATAATTCTCCGGAAGCGTCCACTTGCGTATGAGTCGGACTTTCAATTGCGTCTTCGTTGTCCATCTCAGAGGCTTGCAGTTCGGTAGCCTCCTCCGCTTCACGAACAGGGAGCTGTTCCTCGCTTACGCTCTGCGCTATGCTTTCCAAATCAGTCTCCGGTTCAGATGACTCTATTGGGCCCGTCTCTTTGTCTTCCGGTTCCTCGCTGGCTGTCTCAGGGTCCTCGTTCACTGTCGTGGTCTCGTTCACGTTCGTGTCTGCTGGGCTCAGAACTTCCGTCTGCTCTGCACCCGCTGCTGAGTCCTCAGCTTCCAAACCCTCAGCAGAATCAACATCTACCGAATCTTCTACATTCTGCTCTCCAACAGTCTCACTTTCGGTCCAGACATTCTCAGCTAGTTCAGCGTCGTCGCGCGGCTCGGATGAAACGTCATCACGAAGCTCGTTCTCCAGCGCGAGGTCGTCGACCTGCGCCAATTGAGCGGAATCAGACATGATTGGTGTTCAGTCGTCGATGATACTGTCCAAAAAAACGAAGGGAAATCACGCGATTTGGAATCTGTGGTGCGGGCTGCAAGAGTTGGAATAAAGGCGGACGAGATACGATTCGGCGACCTAGGCTCGACTTTCACTATCGCGCGCACAGTGCACAAATTCCCGGCACGTGCACGCCTTTGATCTTCCGGGAATTCGTGGGAATTCGACCTTAGAGCGCATCAATGCCGGTCAGCGCAATTTAGCTGCCACAATTCTGGCCCTGGTTCCTTTTTTATCTTGAGATTTATTATTGATGGCGTACAGGAAGTGGGAATTTTCAGCTGGCTGGCTTTACTCAGCGTGTGCGCAGTTGTATGTGAGTGGAGCAACGTCGCGCTCGAGTTTCAAGAACAATTACTTAGGAGACAATTCACAACTATTCATATTATGTCGAGTTGACGCTAATACCATACCTAAACTATCCTACTCTTTATCTTTTTGGTCTTTCAGCATTCAAGCGTCATCTTTGGAGTTGGATCTGCACCATCGTCGGCCATCAATCCTAGGCTATGATACCTAGCGCTCTTGAAACTGCATATCACAGACCAGAACTTCATCGAACAGCTTTGGCCGGCATTCCTGAATAATTCTATAGAAACTTAGTCAGCAACTCAGTATTCTTTGATGCGATACTATTTTAGTTTATACGTACTTTTCATGGGCCGGGTGTTCTGCGTATATCAGTGCATCCTCTGGCCGCTCTAGAACAGCAACCAGCGACACGTTGAACCCTTTTGCTCTATCGGCCGTGGACTGAAGAGGCGCTCCCACGTCTACATACTTGAGACCTGTTTATATTAGGTCTGTAGTTCAATTCATAACTGTCAAATCTTGCTCACCTGGGATCACTCCGACCAAACCCCGTACGCTAGTCACCCAGTAATCAAATATTCCTTCATCGAACTCAGATTTTCGTTTGAAAAGTACTAAATGACGGATTAGCAAGTTTTATTAGCGAAAAATGCATACTTTCAATATACCGATGTGGTAGACAGCCATCTTGTTCCTTGATCGTGGTTGAAGGATTGCGATGACGGCGAAGAATGTAACTGCAGTTCTCCCCGTTGTACGTAATTTCTGAAGTTATATATCGAAGGCTATTTATATCATCTCCAATCTCCGAAAAGACATTTCTCTGTAAGAAGTTCAAATTAGAGTATCCGCAAGTCTGCGGGGATCTTGAGTACGGATAGAGCTTTTCCCTTCCCCGCTCTATCCATACCACCCACGGATGAAGGATTAACCGAAAACTCTGGCGCCCGCTCCCGGCAAAACTTGTGTGCCTAGATTACTAACCTCTGACTGCTTTCGAGTTTGAATACTCTATTATTATAATATTTGTGTAATGGCCTTGAAACACTGTGTTAATTCACTTATTCTCCATCTCTCTGGTTCTATTGTTGTACATGCTTAATATGGCACTTCTACTAGCTGGCCCTACTAATTGTTCATAAAAGGTTTTTATTTTAGCGCTCTATGTAATCATATGAAGCAATCTTCCCGCCAAATATCCAGACTAATTTGTACGAAAACCGTAGAATTGCTGCAATGCTATAGAGGAGAGGAACAGAGGATAGCCAATGCCTGTTGCTGCCTCTATGGATAGAACCTACCGCAACTGATTAGAGCTCTCTATGCATCAAAGGGTACGGCCGAAAATGCCTTAAAACATGACAATGATGAACTTACCATATTCTGTGAAATTTCGCTGAGCTCGCTCCCCAAAGACGACTCAATTCCATTCTGAAACTTATCGTAGACCTTATCGAACATTGTACTAGATCCGGCAGCATCTGATACGACGTCTCTCAGGACTTTTGTATCAATCCCAAGTCGTCTTGCAAACATTAAAACTTCTGCAGCTGCCACAGTATGAATACCAACTAGTAGGTCTGATATAGTGCTCTCATCAATCTTGGCGTTGGGTCTTAAGGATAGTACCTGGCCGAGAACCAAATTTTTCAAGTCGTTCTTCTGAAAAATGTACATATGAAGCGCATTGCAGTCATCCGACAATTCGTATCCGGCGGCGGCTGTCTGAACAAACATCTGATAAGTCAATGATGTTAACGGGAGAGGCATGTCGTATTTATGTCCGTATGAATTGAGCATAGCCTATGCGTTTGTCAATAAATGAGGATATAATGAAGCAGCCAATTGATACAACTCACCAAGTCTTTGGTTATTATACTGAGCGATGACGCGGCAACTTTTTGCTCATCTATCATATGAGCTGCTCTCTGGCCAAACAACCAGCTGGCACCGTTTCCTTTCATGGCTGTGTTGTAGGTCGATTGGAGATCCAACCCAGCAATATATGCTAGACCCATCATTTCGACACTGGCCAAAATATGTACCCCTACCAAAATCTGATGCACCATCTTCACCTTCGATGCAGCACCAATACCACCGGGAATTAAGTGCAACTGTGAACTAAAACAATCCATTATATCGCGCGCGTAATGGATATCATGCTCTTCGCCGGCGCAGATCAATGACAATGTGCCCTGCCAAGCTCGCTTCTCGCCTCCCGAAATCGGACAATCTATCAAGCCCACGTCTTGTCGCCCAATCTCCTCAAAGCTTTCTTTCAGTTCAACAACATAATCAGGTGCCGCAGTTATGCAGAGTAAAATCACGCTTCGTGCAGGGAGGAGTCGTACTGTCGCGGCGTCATCGCCCAACAGTACAGAAGTAGCCTGATTAGATGTGGCAACGACCACCACTAATACCTGTGCATTTGTTGCTGCCGCTTTCGCCGAGTCGGCTGCTTTCCCACCTTCGTTCACCAATCGACTTGTCGCTTTGGAGTCCAAATCAAATCCGGTAACGTCAAACCCTGCCCTGGATAAACAAGACGCCATACCAAGACCCATGGCTCCGAGCCCAATAAACCCAACACTAGGTCTTGCACACATGGCTGACAAAGACAAAATAAATATGCAGATATACAGCAAGCTCTCTCGATCTCGGACAAGAAGGCAGACAGAGCAGCTTTCGCATGTGCTTCTGGCGTGGAATATTGTAGCATAAGTAGCTCTCAAGAGGACATCGTACACGGATAAAGAATCTGCCGCCTTCTCCGCATGACACCTGCTCTATAAATTTATCTGATAAATTATTTGGAAGCTGAAAAATTGGTGATTGAAGTGTTTATTCCATTGATCGCTGAGTTATCAGAATTACATGCACATGCAAAAATTCATACCAAAAAAACTAAACCTCTAATGTCTTTCCATCCAGCCAGTCTTTGGCTTGCCGATAAAGCAAGTCGTGTTTATCACCTGATGTGGTTCCAGCGCTACGCCTATGGCCTGGCATGTCTCTGGACACTGTTACGCCCATGGTGATTTCCTGGCAGTATGCCAAACACTTGTAGCCCTGTGGATACTGTTCCAGTTTCGTTTGATCAATCTTGGGAACCTTGTTCGGATTGATGGGAATAATCTTATCCTTCTCGTACCAATGGCGAACGAACCGCGCTCCCCAGATTCTATCAACTTTTTCAAAGAAAAAGCAAAACCGGCAGTCTGCTTCGGCGTCAACCTCACAGCCATCAATAGTAAACCGCTGGGTAATTGTGGCCTTCATTTTTGTTACTGCACGTGTCGCATCGGGAGTAATGTCAGACGTGACGCCGTGACATCGATGCATTATAAATGCACCTTTATCCATCCCAGCAGCCGAGCCTTCCATAAAATCCAGAATAGACACACGGCCAGACCAAGTCGTGTAGACGTATGCTCCCGGGTGAAAGAGTGATTTGAAATTTTCCCACTCGCACGCGTCTCTGAGAACAGAAAAGAGTCAGTTTCAATTTAGTGCACAGAAATCTGGACAACATAACTTACCGGTAGCATGGCCATCCTTCTGCTAGCTCGCGAAGCTTGAGTCGCTCGATAACTAGATGATCCGGGCCATTGTTACGAATCGCGTCGAGCGGCCTGGTGCCGGCGGGGAGCGAGTGAAAATCAGGCATTTTTCCTTGGAAACGTTTGGTGTTTGTTGTTATTGTTGAAGGCTTGTCTCGACTGAATTGAACAGAAATATCACGAGTATCGAAAGTATTAAATTCAGGTATAGCTAGCAGTTTAAATAACAAAACTTCACTGCCGGTCTGGTATTTGGGTCCGGATGATGCGTTTTGCCGGGTCACTCCGAAGAGCGTCGGCAGCTTGTGCGAGCAAGCACTAACGCCAAAGTATTCTGCCTGGTGAGGTCGTTAAACACGCTTCTTTTGTCAACCGTCGCGTATTCTCAATCTGATCCAAGTCTGTCGGTCGGTTGTTGTCCCGACGTTTCAGGGTTCAACAGGCAGTAGCAATAGCGCCTCGTCCACTCACGTACATCATCGCACTCTAATGCTGTGATACATGCCAGTATATTCGTAGCGTAAGACCAGTGTCTGACCAGTGACCACTTTCATATTTTGCCAGTACAGGAATTCAAACAAGCCGAAAAAAGCTCTTCATTCTGTTTTTTAGTCGTACTTTTAGATGGAATTATGGAATCGTCGATCGCTTAAAATATAGCAAACTCTATTTTAAAGACTTACCCGAGACCCCACCTTTGTTCTTATTTCAGAAGTCTCGGTGTATCTTTAATATCTTAGTTCAAGTATAACTAGTTATCAGACTTATCTTTTTTATGTTCATACTGGTTATTTAATCAATTATTGTCTACCGAGATGCATTACAAACTGGTTATTGTTTTGCAGCTGAAAGCTCATCTACATCGATCTAGATAGGCGATACCAGTCAATAGTTTCTACAAGCCATGGCTTCGATCGTATACCCTTCACGATGTGCGAGCTTGACTTCGGTCTTCGGATCAGACTTTTGCCGTGACTCGCGCCTTTGCGAAGAAATTACTGAAGCTGCTTACCGTCTGTATACTGTTCATATAGTCTCTCACCCAGCCTTCCCGACTTTCCGACATCATATCAGTTATCTCTTCAATCTTACACTATGGATAGCTTTATTTACAATGCTCACCCAGCTCGAGTAATTTTTGGCAGTGGGGCCATTAATCGAATTCCTGACGAGATTGCCCGTCTAGGGTTTTCAAATCCGCTCTTGTTATCCACACCGCAGCAAGTCGACCAGGCCAATGATCTCGCGAAGGTTCTCGACAACAAGGTGGCTGGCACTTTCACCCAAGCTACTATGCATACACCCGTGGAAATTACCGAAAAAGCGGTTGAAATGGCGGAACATTTGAAGTGTGATATGGTGATTTCCATCGGAGGCGGAAGTACTATTGGCTTGGGCAAGGCGATCAGTTTTCGCACCGGGCTCTATCATCTCACAGTACCTACAACATATGCAGGAAGCGAAGTCACACCAATTCTCGGCGAGACCAATGCTGGTCTTAAGACCACCAAGTCTGATCCGCGTATTTTGCCAGGAACTGTGGTATACGACGTTGATCTCACGATGACCTTGCCTGTTGGACTTAGCGCGACTAGCGGTGTCAATGCTATTGCACATGCAGTTGAAGCTCTTTACGCGCAAAACGGCAATCCTATCATTGATCTCCTTGCTCAAGAAGGTGTCAAATCCCTTGCTGAAGCACTTCCGGCAATTATCCAGGATCCGATGTCTAAAAGCTTTCGCGCGCAAGCACAGTACGGCGCGTGGTTATGTGGAACGTGTCTTGGAAGTGTTGGCATGTCTCTTCATCACAAGTTGTGCCATACTCTTGGAGGAACGTTCAATCTTCCGCACTCGGAGACGCACACTATTTTACTTCCTCATGTTATTGCTTACAATGCACCGAAGATTCCCAAAGCTTTGGCATTACTTGCAGCAGCGCTCCCGGGAAGCGATGGAGATGAAATCAAGGGACTGAATCTTCTCTGCAATAAACTGGGTGTTACAAGAGGACTCAAGGCTTTTGGAATGAAGGAGCAGGATATTGGTCGGGCGGCAGATATTGCAGTTAGCAATCCATACTGGAACCCGCGCGAGATTGAGCGCAGTGCGATTGAAGAGTTGATTAGACGCGCTTGGGCTGGTGAGGAAGCTAGAGCAGATTTGTAGCAACTTGAATTGTGAATCCATTCTTAAGACTTGATTAGCGCAAATAAAGAATTATTACATTGTTCTACAAAGTTACTGATTAACGACTTTAGACTCACTTTAGAGGGTAAGAGCTTAGAACCTGGAAGCTGTATTCTGTAAAGCTTCTGGCCTCTGAAACATGACACCTTATTGCAATAATATTTCAGGCGGCTTGCGGGGGCCGTTCCGGATTCTCGTGCGCAGCGCGGATGGTTCGTTTAGCCGAATTTTAAGTTTACAAATCGGATTCGACCCGGGCGAGATATCGCGGGTTTTGAATTCAATTGAGATTGCGAAGGGCTTTAATCAATGTGAGCAGTAACTACTCACTGGACACTGGGAAGCTGTATTGAGACGGCTGAGTGAGACCTGGACACCTGGTCACCTGGATGTACTATACTTTTCGCCATAGGGAGAACTGAAAAGGCTTAGAACTTGATCATGGTGTTAATGGGGCATTGAGGCAGCTGGGCGCGTATGATACGCGGTAGGAATGCTTGGCTGAGATTGAGAACAAAGAGTCAAAGACTGAATTCAACGCACTCGCACGATCACGAGTCGGATAGCTCTTTTCCGCTTGCTGCTTTGCTTGAGCGGAGAAAGCTGTCAATTGATCCTGAGTTCCGGGCCATAATATTCACAAATATCAGATAAGCTCTGCTTTTGATAACCACTGCGCTTTCCTAACCTTTGGCCCTTCTCTTTCTGTTCAAACCTACCACTTGCCGGCGTCTCAATTAGTACGATTACCATGCCTTTTATTCCAGCGATTACTACACCGTCTTTGGGCAATGCAAATGTCCATTCACTTGAAGAGAAGCTGAAGCAAGCCGCGCTTCATGGGTTCAAACTTATTGAAGTGGTCGAAGATGATTTGCTGGTACGCGCTAGAGAGCATTCCAGGGGCATTACAGACTCGGATCAGATTGAGGCCGCTACATACGTGAAGCAGCTTTGCGATAAGTATGGAATCAAGCCCTATGTCCTCCAGCCATTCTGGTTCTACGAAGGTCTCTTGGATCGCAAGGAACACGCGGCCCAAATCAAAAAGCTTAAACTATGGATGAAACTTGCAAAGATCTTGGATGTTCAGATGATTCAAATTCCGACCAATTGGCTGCAGCAAGGTACCACGGGAGATATGGACGTCATTGTCCAAGACCTGGTGGAAATGGCCGAGATTGGTTTGCAGCAAGATCCCGTTGTATCGTTTGCATACGAAGCTGTTGCCTGGGGTACGCATATCGAAACTTGGGAAGGAAGCTGGGAGGCCGTCAAGCGTGTCAATAAGCCGAATTTTGGACTCTGCATTGATACGTATCATGTCGTGGCGCGGGTCTGGGGCGATCCCACTTTACCTGGATGTAAGAGCCCAAATGGCGACGCTGACCTTCAAGAGTCTATGGAAACTTTCGTGAAGGAAGTCGATGCCGATAAGATATTTATGGTTCAGTTGAGTGACGCAGAGCTGCTGCAAGAACCTCTCGTCGACGGGCATCTATTTTACTCAAAAGAGCTACTACCGCGCATGAGTTGGTCAAGAAATGCTCGTTTGTTTGCATTCGAGACCAATCAGAATGGCTGTTTGCCTCTTGATTCTATTATGAAGGCCATTTTCAAGGATCTGAAGGTTGACTGTTTTGTCAGTATGGAGACTTTTTCCAAGGATCTATTCAGGGATGATCCAAATATTCCTTCGTTGTATGCAGCGCGTGCTATGGAGGGCTGGAAGAAGATGTTGAAGTTGTTAGAGACGATGTAGGCTGATTTATTTGACGATAGCAGCTCATGATTTGCTGAAGAAGTCACGAATCAAGATAAATTTGAAGTAATTGCAATGTCATAGCCTTTCTACACTTATACGCAGGCCTGGATGCCTGACCACTGCGGGACGAAGCGTCTGCCGATAGCTCGAATAAATACGCTCGTTGTCTACTAATGCGACTTGAAGCTTGTAGGCAGCTATAATTCTCTGCGAGAAGGCACATTGGATATTATCATTTATTAAGGTCTGTAGAATCGGATCAGCAGTAAATGAGAGTTTGCGGTGTTTACGTATCGATTGTCCAAGAAGTTTTATCAATCGAAGAATGCTGGGGACATGAATGTTAAGCGGTAATCGCTTTTCAATTTATTGGTAAAATGTAACAAGAAAACGTGACCGACCATATATCGGCCACCTAGAGCTTCCGCTTATGAATAGAGCTACGTAGCAGGTATAGCTACTTGTCCAAAATTTAGCACTACAGAGATACAATTAGCAATTTGGTCACACGGCTAGCATAAGAGACAACTTACATATTGACCGCCATCCACTCTAAGAATGCCGCCTCTGCAAGCCTCTGTTAGCTTCCTGTGTCTTTCATACAAGCAGAACAAAAAACTCACGTTTGGAAGTCATTGAAATAAGGAGAACAGTAGTAAAGACAGCCCTTCGCTATATCACGCGGTGTTACCATGCGTTGAACAGGAGCCTCCGTAGCCTGCGCCTTCGCCATATCCTTTGTAAACTCCGAACCGACGAATTGGGCTACCAAAGCCGTATTTCCCAGAGAAGGAGAAATTCCATTGACTCGAATGCCTTGAGAAGAATATTCAGCGGCCATGCTGCGCGTCAGCAGATCCACGGCACCTTTAGTGGCACTGTAGTAAGCCAGTCCGGGAGTGGGCTTTGAAGTGATACACGACGAGATATTGACGACGCTGCCACTGCCTTGCTTGAGGAAGTACGGAAGCACGGCGTTGAAGGAAAGATAGACACTTTTCACGTTGATCGCAAAGACCCCTAGAAATATCAGAAAATCAATAATATCTATAACTTATATTAATCGCAGGCGTCTTACGGTCATATTCCTCCTCCGTTACAGAAAGCGAGTCCTTTTTCCGATAAGTCCAGCCAGCATTGTTAATCAGAATATCAACCTTGCCATACTTTGCAATAGCAAAATCAACAGCAGCTTTCCAGTCGTCCGCCTTAGTCACATCCGTCTTGATAAAGGAGGCATTCATTCCAGCTTTGTTAATTGCATTCGCGACCCTAGGGAGTAAATGTCAGTGAGAGATCACAGTGCTTTGGACGGAGAGCCAGACATACCGTTCGCCTCCGGCTGAATTGATATCAAGAATAACCACATGGGCCCCTTCTTCTGCAAACAGCTGGACAATTCCTTCGCCAAAGCCTGTACGCAGTATTAGTAGATGTTCAACATTTCCAAGACGATCACTAAATAGTAAGCCTTACCACTTCCACCACCTGTGACAAGAGCAACAAGTCCTTCAAGAAGTTTCTGCGGAGCCATTGAAACAATAAAACTAATCAATCAAAATTCAAAGGTCAAGGAAATCAAATTGCCAATCGAAAGGACAGCGAAAGGCTACGGGGTGGGAAACCAGGGTACATCGACCGGTCTTAAGCAGCACGGGTATGCGGGGTTACTTGCGAAGAAGTTGTCCTACCAAATGCGGAATGACGTGTTGAAAAGCATGTTTGGTAAAAAAGGTCAAGGTATCAAACCTGGATTAGCTAGATTAAGCACAATGAGCAGCATTCGAGGCAGCTTGGGATCTGAACGGCCGGAATTCATGAATATCCGCACAAGGTCTGGGGAAAGTGAGGAGGCTCGAGCCGCACGGATAAAAACAAAGCCAAGTCTGATGTAATTCGGGAAAAGACTTCTTCCGCTCTCAGCATCGCAAGTCTACGCCCCAGCACAATCATATACACGCAATACGAAGTTTGATACCTCCAAAATACCAGACGAGCGACCATGCACAGAGACAGAGTTGATAGAGTTGATCGAGAGACCTGGGGTCAGACTGAGCCGGGCTGAGACGCACGATTTGTAATTGTCCGATCAATTTGTAATTGTCTGTTCAACTGCTAGTCTGCTATTGGAGTTATATTAATCTCTCGCGCCCGTGTGACTTTATGTTGCACTGTAGTCGAATCAGTCTGGCTATACATCGAGGATCCGACCACTACACGAGATGACAGTCACAACAATCCGCTGGGGCCTTATGGGTGAGTACTTTGGATTTGCATTTTGGGATTTGCACTAACGTGACGTGACAAAATTTAGCTACCGGAGACATCGCCCGATTATTCGCAAAAGATCTCCTGATTGACCCTGAGACACGAGGAACGAAAGATATTCGTCATGTTATCGTCTCGGTCGCGTCGAGCTCGTCGATAAAGAACGCCGAGAGGTTTATAGAGCAGCATATTTCTCCCGTTCAGTCTCCAGACATACTCTGCAAAGCGTACGGCTCTTACGAAGAGCTGGTGGCCAGCTCCGACGTGGATATTGTCTATATCGCTACTCCTCACTCGCATCATTTTCAGAATTGCATGCTAGCACTGGAGAATGGCAAGGCTACTTTGTGCGAGAAACCTCTTGCGGTTAATGCGAATCAGGCAAAGGTTCTATACGAGACCGCCATGGATAAGAACTTGTTTCTGATGGAGGCTGCCTGGACGCGATTTTTCCCTCTCAGCTGCGCGGTTCGCAACTACATCCAAGACGGAGTCATTGGAGAAGTACTACGAGTCTACGTGGACAATTCGACTGGAGTGGATGTGGCTGGCTTGGGCGCATCTCATCGCTACTTGACGAAAGATCTAGCGGGAGGAGCACTGTTAGATATTGGCGTTTATCCTTTGACTTGGATTTTCCAGACGATGTACCATACACGGGAGAAGTCACTCAGGCAGAAACCAAGAAGAGTGTCTGCTTTTCTTTCTTACGAGGAAAATTCGGGCACTGATCAAATGGTGTCTGGTGTGCTTGAGTTCCAAGGCTCAGCACCTGGCGGAACTCGCCCGTCTCACGGAATTATGACGACTTCGATGGTCCTGTCGAACGATCCCGACTATAAACGATCTGCCGGAGCATCTATTCGCATCCAGGGTCTCAAGGGAGAGATTCAAGTTCATGGTCCAGTTTATAGACCTGAATGGATCAGGATCATCCCCAAGTTACCTTTGGACGGACCGAACCCGCCATCATGGGAAGTTAGGGATATCCACTTTGACATTCCGGCCGGTGGGCATGGTATGTACTGGGAAGCGGACGAGGCTGCACGATGCGTACGAGATGGGATGCTGGATAGTAGCATTATTCCCTGGGAGGAATCAATTGCTGTTATGGAAGTGGTAGACGAAATCAGGTCGCAAGCGGACTATTTCTATCCGGAGGAAATTGAGTCGATCCAGTATCCTCTTCGTTTAGATACCAGGGCCGTCTAAATAACTGTTTGGAATTTAATGACGAATGCGTGTATTTCGTAATTAAGTCGGAGTGTTACAAGCGAAAGACACTACTGGGCGAAGCTTGCAGTAAAATGCTAATATATTGTGTTCATCGAATTCAGTCCTGATTCTCTAAAATGAAGAGCGTAAGGTGCCTAAAACCAGCAATAATGTCATCACGGTATAAAATTTCAATTTAGGCTCATTATAAATCTGTATTCCAAAATTACATGCATGCAACTACTCTTTTGTCTGATGAGCAAAAAGGTCAAATAAATGACTCAACTCTGGATCCAAAGCCGCCTGAGAATCTTCCATAAAGCCCAAATTTCTTGTGAGCAATTCATCATTCCTATAAATCTGGTCAGCAAGCAGAAAATACTACCAAGTTTAACTATATCTTACCAAACAGCAGCGTCGAGGACAGTCAAATCGTGAGCGGATAAAGATGCTGTTTCGTCGACGTTCCAGTTGAGTACATCCATGTCTACTCCTGCCGGTATCTCCATGTTGACATCTGAAGTAGGCTGTTGGACGGCTACAGGCTCTGCTAAAATTGCTGGCGTATCACTCAAGAGACCACGAGGAAGTGGATCTAGCTCGGTATGCGCCTAAAGTATATTAGTATTCGCATGCGTTCAGAAAACGATTCCGTCTAGTCACCTTTTGCCGTTCTCTATTAAAACTGGTAACTGTACTACTTGAATTCGGAGGTAGAAATGGCTTCTTTCCGGCTAGTTGCTGGAGGGGAGAAGTCCTGCCTTGGCTCTTGGAAACGTCCTCGTATTCCCGTAATAAAGCCCAGGACTTCGACAAAGACTGTCTCAAAGGATCATCAGTGCTCAGTAAACGCATCGCAATCGTCGCACAAGTGACAAGACTCAACGGCACAATATTTATAGAATAAATTGATCGGTATTTAACAATCAGACCATTTACAGCCGACGCCAGCTCGTGCGAGGTATCGTCATACTTCTTGTCGTGTTTCAAACGGCAGTTTCGCAAGTGTAAAATGCAACGAACAAGTAAATATACAGCGTGAGCGTGGATGACATGAGGAAGCTTTGCGCTGTCAATATTCTTCGGGGAAAGTGAAGGGTGCGATTCGGCTACACGGTTTCCCCATACCAGCAGTTCTGAGAGCCGGTCTGAAGACAGATCAGTCACATTATCCGATGAGTTGGTACTTGATGAAGCGTTGAAAGGCGAAGTGGTCGTATTGAGTATTTCAACAAGAGAGACTGTAAAATTGAATATTGAAAGGACTCTAAAGGGCTCCTTTCTTGCTTGTACAGTTGAATGTTCTGTAGTTTCATTGCAGTGTGGCATATCCCAATTACTCCATTCTTCCCAACCCTCTGCTTCCAGCTCATATACAGCTTCCATCTGAGAAACTCCCTTGCTTGCACGACGTCGCAAAATAGGAAGCTGCGGACTACGGTCCAGCGTAGCTGCGATAATTCCTTCTACAACAAAGCACGCAAGCGACGTTCGGCGGCTGATTGAAGACAAGTGTTGCCCGGCAGAGACAGTACTGAGATCCACGGCAACTCTCCCGGCAACCCCTATGAGCAGCCAGGAGAAACTATGACTTCCAATCTCAAAGTAGAAAACAGAAAGAAGAATCAGTGCTTGCACATGCTCATGACTCATGCTACTGTCGAATGGTGATATTAATGACAAACAATGCTCTGCGGCGTCCGTTGAAGCCGAGCTGTCTTCGACTTGACCGCCAATCTCTGATACGCGTGAGGAAGCAATGGCAACTATAGCCCATAGCAAAGCAAGATTTGCGAATTGCGAGGAATCCAGATCTGAGTAGTACTGGGGAAAGTTTGCGGAATCGCGAGCAAACGCAGTCAGTTTGAACTTATCGATAACCGGAAGCCAAGTATGCGTATAGGCGAAGTAAGCTTCAAATAAAGTGTCCATGTTTTGCGGAAGCGACGGTAAGCGGCTGCTATCGGGCACATGTAGCTGCTCTTCAATATCGTCTTCCATGCTACGGCGCGGAGATACTTGACCTAGACGCAGAATATCGTCAGTTAGTGTCCGTGCCAGTTGATACCAGTTGCAGTACAAAATCTTACCGTTACTTCTGTTCACCATGTTCTTGCTACCTAACCGAGCTACCATTGACGCCACGGCACCAGGACCCTGATTAGACCTGATCCTGGACATTTGGTCCAGAGTAGGCTCCGCATGGGCAGCTGTGTCTAGTAGCCATTTAGAGACCGGTCCCTTCTTCCAACGATCCAGTAGTTGTGCAAGTTCTATCTGTTTGGTACCGGGTGCAAGAAACGAGAGTCTCCCATCTTCAGAACCAAAAAAATCTTTAATGCTTTCTTCTGCACCTTCTGTCTTGCTCACCAAGAAAGCTGCCACCAGTTCTGCCAGCAGCGCTCGCCTCTCCAAGGCCGAATACTGCCCCGGACGAAGCCCTCGTTTCTTGGGCTTGGGATCGTACGAGCAGTCGGTATCACTCCGTTTGCAGACGTTACATACTGGTTCTCGGCCGTCGCACTTGCTCTTCTTCATCCGGCATGGCTCGCAGGCCTGCGAGACCCGGAGCCGCTTGGTGGACTTCCGTGTAGCCTCGTCGCGATTCTCACCACGCGCCGCACGCGACACCTCATCCATAATTACTATCAAAATTAGGCGTAGAAAAGCCGGGATTCGCACGACCGATCATGGTCGAGACGCAAAGGTGAAAAGGCAGCTATCGCGGGTCTTTTATTCTTCCAAAGGGTCAGAGCCCGGGCCTGGAGACCGGCCGCGCTGGGAAGAGCAATTGGACACAATTCCCATTACGTAACTGACAACTTAACATTGGACGTGCGGGGTATTAACGATGATGATCGGTGCCGAGAGCCCGGGGCACATTTAGGGGTATGGGTACCCAAATTAGAACTTTCAAAATCGCGATCATGAGTTTTTTGGAGGAGACTTCGTTATTATTCCATGTTTTTGTTCGATAATCATGAGTCATTGTGATTGGCTTATTCTCTAGGCTATCGATCTTTGGACTTTGAAGCATATCAGCATACTCAGAGTCTCAGACGGTGCACTGATGACTGAGTGCACTCCGGTGCAGTGTAAGATTGTATGATATATCATATGGCTCACCTACGTTCAATTGGTGACTTCTGTTACTCGAGGTTTGAGTCTCTGCCTCAGCGGCCGGAAGCTTCATTTTGCCGAACATTGATCCGTTAAACTCGAAGTTATTACTCATTTGCGTTCGGATTGCCTGATGTCTCTGTATAGACCTCTGCTTCTGGACTTCGGAAAAATGCATTCTCTATCCTACACCAGTATACCCCTGTTTGGTGGTGAGATGCAGAGTATATAACGCGACGGGTCCTATTCTGATCAGTATACAATACCTTTACTTTTCGTGGCTTTACTTGTGCTCAGCATATATCATTATGTCTCCCTCTATTTTAGATTCATTTTCTATTGCGGGCAAAACGGTCATTATTACAGGCGCGACCGGAGGCATCGGCGTCATCATTACCACCGCGCTTGCCGAGGCAGGTGCTGATATTGTCTCTCTGGAGATGCCGAACGATCCTCTTTCAGCCAGACTTCGCAGTGCTGTTGAGTCAACAGGCCGCAAGCTTACCACGGTTGAATGCAATATTCGAGATGATAAGTCTGTTAAGGCAGCATTTGCCAATATCTGGAAGCAAGGTATCGTGCCCGATATTCTACTCAATGGCGCTGGGATTACGAGGCACATGGCAGTCGAGGATACTCCAGTGGCAGATTTAGACGCAGTAAGCATTCCATGCTCATTTTCCTGACATTTATTCCGGGAATTAACTCTATACCAAGGTTATGGCCATCAATTTTCGAGGTACCTATTTGGCGACGCAGGAATTTGGTCGGGAACTGCTGCGATTAAAGCGTCCTGGCAAGATCATCAACATTGGATCTATGGCTGCACATCTTGCTCAAACAAATATCTCCGTTTACAGCAGCAGCAAGGCAGCCGTGCAAACTCTCACTCGGGCCGTGAGTAACGAGTGGGCCATTAAGGGAATAACTTGCAACGCTATTTGTCCAGGGTATGATTTCTAGTAAAGATTGGGTGCTAAGTTTGAGTTCTCTCCTAATTTTTTTTTAGTTTCATTCATGCTGGCATGTGCGAAGATCTGTTTACCGACAAGGAATTCTACGACAAAGTGGAGGCGAGAACGTCTCTTGGCCGATGGGGAACGCCTGAAGACTTGCAGGGTCTTATCGTGTTTCTGGCCAGTCGAGCGAGTGATTTCATAACTGGGGAGTCAATTGTCATCGACGGAGGAGTAATTGGTCGTTAGTTGACAGGGAACTCTCCGATCAATTGTTTGTAATGATTTCCTTGACTAGTTATAATGATAGTATATATACGGGTTGCGGTTATATGAGTGTATTGTCATTGATGATTCGATGTATCGTGTAGAACGTGATTTGTCACAATTGCTCGTAAATTGTTCGCCCATGCCTATAGGACATAGGCGCACGTAGTAGTGGAGCCTGTCATGGTTGGGACTTGGGACTGAGGTGCACAATTAAGCGCGATCTCGGATATTGAGCTTTGCCGGCCTCGCATACTGTCCAAACTTCAACGATTGCTCGATCCTAACTCCTAGAGCTTTTTAGGAGTTATGTCATGCTTATATTATTACGCGCATTACATGGCTAGTCGTGATGATTTCAGCTGCAATCTGCTGATGTCTGCCTTCTTTGCGAGATAGCGCCAGTCTTCTTCTCGGCACCTACGCTGGAGCCGGATCGCCTTCTATCAGCAACATGTCTTCTAGGTTCGAGAGAGATGCTTCGCTTGTGCTCATTGGAATGCGATGCGCAGGAAAGTCATCACTTGCCTCAATTGCCGCCAAAGCTCTCCAGTGGCGTGTCGTGGACGAGAAAGTGCAATTCCAAAAGGCCACGGGACTCTCGGTGGCCGGGTATATTGAGAAAAATGGAGTCAGGGCGTACTGCGACCGTGAAGTTATAATTCTCAGGTCAATTTTACAAGAGAACCAGAAACGCTGCATTATTGTGTGTAGTTCCTCGTGCGTGGAGACGCAAGCAGGCCGCGAGTTACTATGCCACTATCACTCTTCCGTCCCGATTGTACACATTATGAGAGATGGCGATGTTCTTCAGACATATTTGGAGAGCAAATGGAAGGGAGATGTGGCAAAGCTTCTTCGTAGTCAGGAGCCTGTGTATCTGGCCTGCTCGAACCTGACTTTTTTCAACATGGACGATGCTACTACTGACGCTACGTCTCCCGGTGGTATTTTTGATGCGGTTACTTCGCCGGCGCAGAAGCCCACACGTCGGTCATTATCTCTCAAACGTGTTGAATCTGATTTCTTGCGGTTTCTTGGCATTGTATATGGTCGTATCGACAATGATGAGCGGTATGTGGGCGATGATTCAAACTCTTTCAACTATGCTTTGCAACTTCCGTTTGGCGACTTAAAACATCCTACCGTTGAACTCGCGACTTTGACTTGCACTGCGGACGTGCTCCAGATACGAACCGATGCACTACTGAGGGGATATTTGGAGAAGGACAAGCCAAGCCAAATTTGGTGGCAGTACGTTATAGACCAAATGGCTTTCCTCCGCAGACATGCTGATCAGCCCATATTGTACCATGCAACGCGCCCTGAGTACGATTCGGAGGGTTTTAGAGTGGATTACTACGACTTGATTCAGCTAGGTTTAAGAATTGGTGCAGAAATTGTTGCTATAGATCTCATGCAAAATGATAGTCGAATTGAAGCTCTTATAAAGCATAAGGGGCACTGCAAAATTATTGGCTGGCTTCAAGACCCAAATCCATCCAAGACTGGCGGCTGGACTGGCCAAAGCCGAGTGTCTTATTACGACAGAGCGGTGAATTTAGGATGCGACATGGCTCACTTTACTCAACCGGCCATGACGACGTCGGATAACTATCAGGCGATGTGGTTTTCACAAACGATGAGAGTCAAAGAGCTGTCGATACCACTATCCGCGTACAACACTGGTCGCCTAGGCCGACCATCTCAGTGTCTTAATCGCGTGCTCACTTCAGTTCGACATTGCGACATGGGCAATAGCAACTCGGACACCGTCACTATACGCGAGGCCCAGTCGGCTCTTTTCTCGTTGTTTGTCCACGAACCTTTGCATTTTTCAGTTATGGGAGCTACCGTGCGTCACAGTTTGGCTCCGATTTTGCATAATTCAGCTTATGAAATGTACGGAATGCCTCATCAATACTCCATCACGCAAGCGGATAGTCTCGAAGCGTTAGATACTCTCATGCAAGACGAGAATTTTGGAGGCGTGGGAATTTCTGCTCCGTTTAAGACGTCTATAATTCCACGACTCAAGTGTCTGAGCGCGGATGCTAGCGCCATTGGGGCAGTCAATACTGTGATGCCTATCCGGCTTTGGAAAAGTGGTTCGGGCGCGCCTTACGAATTTTCAATTGCAGAGCAGCGAGGCATTGCCGGTCCTGTTGTAGGCTTGTACGGCGATAACAACGACTGGAGAAGCATTAAAGCATGCGCCGTACGGTACCTTTCTCCAGCAAATGCAATTTCGTCGACCTCTACCGCACTCATCATTGGAGCTGGTGGAATGGCTAGGGCTGCTATATATGCCATGATTAAGGCCGGTATAAGCCACATTTGCATTTATAATCGAACCTACCAGAATGCAGTCAATCTCGTCCATCATTTTCAGAAGTTGTGTGACGATGACACCGGCCAGACTCCCAATAAGCATACTAATATCTCAGTATTGAAATCTCTCAGCGATACTTGGCCGAGTAGTCTTCGGTATCCTACTGTTATTGTGAACTGCTCTCCTGTTCCGGGGGACAGAATCACGCTAGCGCCACGCCTGAATGGTGAGGGCGTCGGAGCTCGCCCTGCTGTTTCGGTTCCCGATCACTGGCTCAAGAGTCCTACTGGAGGCGTGTATATGGAGCTTGCGTACAACAGCATCACGTCTTCTCCTGAGCTTTTGCGGATATGTTCGGAGCAAAACAAGGGGTGGATCGGTGTTGCTGGTCTTGAAATTGTCATTGAAGTGGCTTCTACGCAGTTTGAGTTATGGACTGGCAGGAGAGCACCAAGATATGTTATGAAAGAGAAGCTGGATCAATATCTACAGCGCATGCAGGGCGATGATGATGCGATGCAGGAAGATAATTGAAAATGCTCGAACGCTACTGACGAACGGCGCCTGATCTGAGTGCTTTACTTTTACCTTTAATCCCTTTAACTAGTTAATACATAAATTATTTATTAACTCTCTGTCTCTCTCTCTGTTCAACTGTTGCATGATTCTAAGAAATTCGAATGTTTTGAGATGATTTCAAAGCACACAGTACGGAGAATCGAATATGCGACAAGTACAGCTGCGGGTCCATCGCCGCAAACGTGGATTCGAGCCTCGAGAGATGCGGCTCGAAACGATATTGCGGAGATCGATCGTGGAGACCGACTTGCTGCAGCTTCGTCCGGCTGTGACCTTTATCCGCAAACTCGTGCACGATATGACCATCTTACGCTTATTAATTGGAAGAAGCTCTTGCTTTGCAATGTCGAAACTGGAAGAATGGAGACTTGGATTTAAATAGACTGGGACTGTCGGCATTTCTTTGCAGAACATCAGGCTACCTCGAACCATACAGTCCTTGAAGTTATATCGATCGAAGCTTTCAACATGTCCACGTACGAGACCAACTTTTTTGTTAATGGCAAACTTGTCGCGCCGGTAGCTTGCAAGACATTTTCTCTTGAGGTAAGCAAGCAAGCATGCTGTCTTCCTATGACTACTGCGGGACTAATGATGATGCTAGAATCCAGCTACGGGGGAGTTTCTGGCCGACATTCCCATCGCCCAGGAGCTGGACATCGACAATGCCGTCGCTGCTGCGGAAGTGGCTCAGCGTCAATGGGCAAATGTTCCTGCCCGTAGAAGAGCGGCTATAGTGAGGAAGTTTGCCGATCTTGTGGACGAAAACAAGCATAAGGTCATTGAGGTGAGAGGTATACTCATTTTGATCTGTTATACACAACTAACTGGTTTAACTCGTATAGCTTGACGCTATTTGTATGGGGAAACCTGTTAGCAGCGGATTGGGTGATGTCCAGGAGTCTGTTGACATTTGCAACTACTTTGCGGGTCTGGTGGAGACCGCTGTAGGCGAGACTTCTTTGAATTTTCCAGACTACGTCAACATATCCATGCGTCAGCCATTTGGCGTGGTTGCTTCAATTATCCCCTGGAATTTTCCGTCGCTGATTGTGAGTCTATGAAGCATGTCTCAAGTTTAGAGAGTTTCAAGTTGCACGAGCTTATACATTTTTAGTGGTGCCACGACGTCATCCCTGCCGCAGGAGCCGGAAACGCAGTCATCCTCAAGGTAAGTCAAGGACTTAAATACTACACTTTGTGACAATGACTAACAGGCGTTTTTTAGACATCGGAGAAGGCTCCTCTCAGTGTAAGAGCTTTCCGCATTGGAACTGTACGGGCTACTAACAAAAACAGGGCATTTTCTTGGCACAGCTAGCTCTTGAAGCAGGCTTCCCCCCTGGTATCGTCAATGTTGTGTCTGGTCCAGGTTCTACCGGAGCATTGTTGTCGTCGCATATGCGAATCAGGTTAGTATTTTTTAAGGTACATCTTAAGCTGAGATTAACTAACGCGATGGACTAGACGAATCAGTTTCACGGGATCGGCTAGGGCTGGTCGCGCAATCATGGAAGCTGCGGCCAGGTCGAATATCAAGGAGGTCTCTCTCGAGCTTGGTGGAAAATCTCCGCTCCTTGTTTTTGACGATGCGGACTTGGCAGCTGCATCTGCAGCCGCAGTTGACTCTATTACAACCAGTAAGCAACTACTAACGAGCATATGAATTGAGTGGCCTGAACTAATATCTTTTTTTAGACTCGGGCCAGGTTTGCACTGCTTCTTCTCGTTTGTATGTTCAAGCGGGAGCTGCGGCTGAGTTTAAACAGCTCATCAAGCAGCGCATGGAGAGTTTGAGAATGGGTGATCCCTTGCTCGAGGATACTCAAATGGGCCCTCAGGCTGATCGTACGCAAGCTAGCGCTATCGCTAATTTTCTGGAGGTAGGCAACAAGGAAGGGACTGCTCTTGTCGGCGGCAAGAGAGCAACTGACAAGGGGGTGAACTACATTCAACCTACTGTTTTTACTGGTCTTTCAGACAAGAGTAAGTTGAATGTGGAAGAAATCTTTGGTCCTGTGCTGGTTCTTCATGAATTCAACACTGAAGAGGAGGCTATAAGTCGTGCCAACGATACTGAATGTGAGTTATATGAGCCATGTTATAACTTAGATACTGAGCTAATATCTGCGCAGATGGACTATATGCATCTGTGTTCACGACGGACGTTAATCGAGCCCTTCGTGTTGCGCGCGCTCTAGAGGCTGGAAATGTCGGAGTGAACACCACTTCCCCCGACGGTCCTTACGAGCTTCCATTCGGCGGTTTTAAAGGATCTGGAATTGGTCGCCAGAAAGGTTCTCAGGCTGTTTTGTGCTGGACTGAAGTGAAATCGGTGTACATCAAGCACAATTAGATGGAAGCTTGCATTGAAACGACTCCATTCAGGTAGGGGAGCAACTCTACTTTTCATGTTGTCATCTAGTTATTTTTACGATTAAAAAATTACAGTTGGTAGAAATTCTACTGTCTTGTACAATTTTTATTGTAAAAGTTCTTATTTAATTGGACAGTCGAAATTATATGTAACAGTGCTTCCATTCAAGTGATGGTAAAAATGGTTTTACTAGTGGTCTCTATTGAAACATTTCCTAAAAAAGGCAAATGTTGTTAAGGGTTTCCTCTCAAAAGATGATGCCAGAAATGTTTCAAGTATTTGGGAAGCTCTTTGGAAGTCTTCCATAAAGCAAATAGACCCTCGTAATTTATACCATGGCCAATATTTAGGTGCTTGTAGATTGCTGCTATTGCTCGCTTGTTGAAACGACCTATACTCGGCCTAGAATAGGGCGGAGCGAAAACGTACGGGTTTAAGTCGGCGACCCCGACAGAATTATATTTTATTAATATATCAAAGTGATCAGGCCTGAGAATCAGAACCAAACCTGAAGTGTTTGCATAATTTATCATTCAGAATTCTTGAAATATTTTGAATTGCAGGAACTAGGTACTACGCACGGACGCCTACCCCAGAGCAGCTCAATTCCGTACCCGTCAGGTCCATAGGAGTTCGGATAATGGTAACAGGATATAAAATATGCACTTTCCGACATGAGTTCATATGTCTGTATCAAAGTCATTTATGGTAGCTCAACAAAACTTAACCACAATTATACCAATTAGGCTTGCCTGGTGCGGAGAGCACGTTCATAAACCGGCTCTAAGGTATATCCGGTGGTGGTCATGTGTAACTAATGAACATGACCCCGCGCGCGCAGACGCCGTTGCTGTAGCAACTAAGACAAAAAACACATGTCTGGGGTAAACCGTTTGACAAGATTGCGGGGTAATTGATCGATCAAGCCTGTAGAAGTTCTCGAAAGCAGTTGTGCACTGTAGATGCAGCTTGAAAAACCGTAGGTCATCACAGATGCACTGTAAACAGTCAGACAAATGCGAAATATATATAGACCATACAATTCTGCTGCCTGAACTTCTAGATATCTTGACTTCTGCACCTCTCAAAGTTCTAGAATCAGCAATTTCTTCAACCTCTCCAAGTGTCAAGTGTTCCAGCCTTCCATATGACTACCAAATCTTTCTTCGGCCTTCGAGGCGACGGGCTCAATTGGCTCATTATTATTACTGCTGGCCTAGAGTTCTTGTAAGTCTATATTATAAGCTCTTGACGGCAGTTGCTATATCTTTCAAAGACTAACTTTGGACTATGAAGGCTCTTCGGATATGACCAAGGAGTAATCGGTGGCCTGTTGACCTTGCCCTCTTTCACTTCAACGTTTCCCAGTATCTGTACCACCGGTGAATGTACGGCCGGAATGACCCTCGCAGAACAGACTCACAGATCCACAATCCAAGGTAAGAGCTAACTTCAAGTTTAGTTTAAATTGAGATCATCCTACTAACAGTATAATCCTCCAGGTGTCACAGTTGCCTCTTATACTCTTGGTTGCTTCTGCGGCTCTCTTATAGTTGCCTGGGTTGGCGATTCGTTTGGGCGCCGTAAGAATGTATTTGTTGGTTGCACGCTTGTGACCATTGGAGCTATTCTTCAGTGTTCATCAACTACTCTCGCGCAATTCATCGTCGGACGTGTTATCTGCGGTTCAGGAACGGGTATCAACACAGCTACTGTTCCAGTCTGGCAAGCCGAATGTATCAAGCCTCACCTTCGTGGGCCCGTTATGGCATTCGAAACCTCTCTCGTTATTGCAGGTGTCATGGTCAGCTATTGGCTCGATTTTGGCCTTTCCTACGCGGAACCAAACCCGGTCGCGTGGAGATTTCCAATCGCATTCCAACTGGTATTCTCTGTCTACATCCTGACAGTCATTATGAAGTTGCCCGAGTCTCCTCGCTGGCTCATCTTGACCGACAAATGCGATGAGGCGGTTGAGGTCATTTGCGCACTTTACGACTTCTCTCCCGATGATCCCCTAGTCAGCGACGAGGTTCACGCCATCACAAGTTCGCTGCATATGACCAAATCAAGCGGATTGTCAGAAGTTCTCAAGAATGGCCCACTTCAAGTCAGGACTCGAACTCTACTTGCAATGAGTATTCAAATATTGGGACAGCTGACAGGAATCAACATCATCACATACTATGCGGCCACCATATACGAAAATGAAATCGGACTTTCGCCATTCATTTCTCGCATTCTTGCCGCCTGCAATGGAACTCAGTATTTTGTCGCATCGATGTTCTCAATTCCGCTCATCAAGTACTTCAATCGACGGCCTTTAGTGCTCATGGCATCTTCCGGCATGTGCTTATCCATGACAGTTCTCGCAATCTTGAATAGTATTGGAGGACAGGGAGCTGGTATCGGAGCAGCCATTTTTCTGTTTGTGTTCAACACTTTCTTTGGTATCGCCTTTGCTCAAATCTCCTGGATTTTTCCCGCCGAGATCGTTCCCCTGGGAGTCCGAGCACCTGCAAACGCTCTATCGACTTCTTCCAACTGGATCTTCAATTTCATGGTCGTTATGGTGACTCCTGTCGCTTTCACAAACATCGGATGGAAGACTTACATTGTTTTTGCGGTCCTTAACGCTGCTGCTCTACCGATCATGTACCTCTTCTATCCGGAAACAAGAGGCCGATCCTTGGAAGAAGTTGATTTGATTTTCAGTGAGTCGGATAGCGTTCTCGGTGCAGTCCGCTTGAGCAAGACCATGGAAAAACACTTTGACAATAAGGGCAAACTTTTGAGAAGTTTGGCACAGGACGTCGAAAACGTCCTTGCAGTGCAGGACGACCCCGAAAAGTCGGCTACTGAGCATGTTGAGAAGCAAAGCAATGCCTAAGAAGTCTCTAAGCGACAATTGCTATCAGTTATGTTGTTGTTGAATGAAATAAATAGCCGATAGGCCAACTGATTATCAGTATAGGCGACAATATATTATAAATCGTACTCTCATTAACTAGTTAAATTAAACAAGGCAATACACACTTGTAAAGTGTAAACTGATGTTCACAGAACGAACTTCTATAAAAACATGTTAAACGCGAGAACGCGGAGCCGCACGAGTTGTTCCTCCCTCGTATGGATTTTGTACGCTCTGCAACCCTCAATTAGTTTTAGACCTCAATGAATTCTAGAGAGCTGCCATAATTGTACATTTCGGCATTTGTGCTTATTCAATAGCCCGATTGGTTCAATGGACTAATGGTGCTTGCATGGATCTACCGGAAGCGGAAGCGGTAAACAGTGTTTACGAATGGTAACACCGCAATCGACATAAACTCGTGTGCGGATTGAGAAATCCCCGGACAGCGAGGTCGATCGGCGGAGTGGAGATGCAATCTGCAGAACTCTGACCCCACCCTTTCAATCACGACGTATACTTTACTACCGATACCTAGAGACTGACTCCGGGTATTCTGTGTATTGATCGGAGTCATGAGCACAATTAAGATCACGGATATATCCTTTACCCGATTTGAGCGCGCCGCAATTGTTGACTGGCTCTGTTAGGAAACTGGCTCTACAGGCGGACTTAGCTTTGCTGTGGATGCTGGCTTGATTGTGCAACCACAAGATATATCATATAACTAAGGACCTCCCTCTTTGAATGAATACCTCTACAGTGCTGGCTGAAATCGAAGCACATTACCACACATTCGTTTGCAAGTCTGCCGGCCAAGCTTTATATCGGTATATGACCTTGCTTTACGTGAATCCTCTCTCGACATACTGAACCTCTGCTATAAAATGTTTACTCAGCGGAAGCACCTATACATCGCTGGCGGTCCGGGAGGCAACTCTATTGGTCCCGGTATACACGAATTTATTGCTAGATCGTTGGGCCTCGACTGGACCTGCGAATTTCTGCGACTCACGTCTGTCGATGAAATTATGAGATTATTTCGGTCGCCAGATTTCGCGGGCGGTATCGTGACCATGCCGCACAAGCGAACAGTCATCCCTCTGCTTGACCATTGCGACGAACTGGTCAACATTCTTGGGGCTTGTAATTTTGTCTACCTCTCTCCCAATGGCAAACTTCACGGCACGAATACTGATTGGTCTGGAATCTACGATGCGATTATTAGTCGAGATGGTGGCTATGAGCCCGGAAGAACTGGAATGGTTTACGGAGCGGGCGGTGCCAGTCGTGCGGCCATCTACACATTGTGGTCTGGGCTCAAATGCGACAAAATCTACGTCGTCAACCGGGATGAAGCTGAAGTGGTCGAGCTCATGAAAGATATTTATCGCCAGCCTGATTTATACCGCCCCGAGGTGATTCATGTCCGGAACGTTTCCCAATGCAAGGATTTGTCTTCGCCTTATTACATTGTGTCCACGGTCCCGGATTTCGAGCCCGCATCCCCGCAGGAAATTGAAGCGAGAGACATATTGGTCGAGTTTCTCTCGCGTGATTCGAAACCCAAGGGCATTGTTCTGGATATGTGCTACCATCCGCCCATGACTAGAAATCTTCAACTGGCGAGAAAATATGGCTTTGAAATTATCCAGGGATTTACGGTTGTGGCAGCGCAGTTTGCGTGCCAGTGGAAACTTTGGACGGGAAAGACGATAGAGACGAAGGAAGTGTTTGACATGACCGAGAGACTTGTTCATGAACGAGAGCTGACTGCCAAAGTTCCCTCTCGAGCATAGAGGCGTAGTATTTAGTGGCTTCCAAATAGTTAGTTAAATGATTTATCAATTTTATTAATTAAACTACTTCAGTCTTTGCTGATCAAGTAGTTTTGCGACGGTAGGCAGAAATTCTGAAGATCTTGGATTTTATTTAGTTCGATGTTGTTTGATCTGTACGTCACTTGTAGCGCAATATACAGTCATCTACGACTTAAAGGTAAGTAGGTCGGAGTTCAATTCAACACATAATTAAGAAACTGGAATGAAAATCAGTTCCCATAGCCGCCTACGAAACAAATCGCATATCAGACAAGCTTTGGTCAGTCTAGAGGCACAAGTAGCCCATCGACTACCGTCAAGTTCCCGCCTTCAGTATCAGCTGCCTCCATCGCTGCCTTTGTCCGGACCTCCATAGATTCCTCGTCAGTTATCAACACAAAATCATGTTTCAACAACACCGTGTCAGGGGATAATCCATGGGCCTCGCTCAACCCTTCGACGTCTCCCACTTTTTTCAAGCTGATGATGAGACTTTCTTTGACGCCGAAAACCGCGTCTGAGGTCTCATACGGATCTCCACGTAGATATAGGGCACTTCGAACTTAGCAGTGAGCAGTAAGATGGAATCACAAACGAAACTTACGTGATAAGGCGGTCATATCCAGGCTTGCTGAACATGAAGTGCATATGACTCGGACGATATGGATGTCGCTTCAGCTGGCCAAGCAGCTTTCCAACAGGACCATCGTGGGGAATAGGATACGGCACAGGCACAATAGCTTGAAAGTAGATGATACGGCACAGGCACAATAGCTTGAAAGTAGATCATACCATCGTCATCACTGATAATGACCGCTCTGCCGTCAGGCACAGTTCGATCAGCATACTGGACATCGTAGAAGCCCTTCGAGTCAGTCTCCCAGATATCAACCGCAACGCCGGAAATTGGCTTTCCGGCCGAGTCTTTGATAGAGCAGACTCCGAACAGCACAACTCCGTCGGGGTCATGCGATATAGTATCACCCGACTGAATATGTTCAGCGTCGAGCGTATGAAACGGGCCGAGAACTGTCCCTTCCGTAGCAGCCGGGAGCTTTGGATGATTGATAGCGTCAACGAGTAGCGACAAGCCCAATACGTCAGATAGGAGCACAAACTCGTGACGAACTTCGGTACTGATTTTTCCTACCGAAACCAAGAAGCTGATGGCGGTTTCCCACTCTTCAGTGCTCAACCTGGTTTCACGTGCAAAGTCGTGGAGATGAGTGACGAGCTTGTTGATCAGAAACTTAAGGCGCAAGTTTTCGCAATTGGAGTTGATAAGGTGAACATTATCTGTAATGTTTTCAATGGTGAGATCCTTCATCGGAGGTAGAACAGGCGGTATGTGTTGCTGCATTTTCAGGTTCCAGTACGAATCCAGTACGAAAGTATCGCAATTTCAGAAAGAGACGAGAGATTGGTATATGAATCAGATAGGTTGCATTGCGAAACATGCTCAAAGCTGCTCGGGACTGACTTCTACCGGGAACATTCTCGCGCTGAGTCCTCGTCAGCCCACTTCGAGCCCGAACGTCCGTAACATGCCGTGCAACCGAACTCATGATCGCCGTAGACACCTCATATTTCCCCGCTGTCGATTCATGCGCGGCACTGGGCCACCAATACTAGTATCAAAATCCAAATCAGCCGAGCATCCGAGTATACTGCGACCACAATAAGCAACGGAAAAAGCCTTCTCCCCATGCTCAAATCAAGTACTCTCGGGCACCGCGTATAACCCCGAAAGGCTTGAGAATCAAAAAATACCACTACAACATTAAATCAAAGATCAAACGCGCTTCCAGAATGACAGGCTACAGCGAATGTCATGTGCGAATTAGAAAATGCCCATGATTGGATTTGAGCGTGGAAAGTGGAAACTTGTAAATTTCAGAGCGCGCCGCGCGACCGATCTCCCAACGATGATCTCGACAGTACTATGTGAGTTCTATGTTAACATCACGACCACGCTTGCATCACCGCCAATGCCAGTATAGCGTAGTCACCTCGCCGCTAGAGTCTCCAAGACCAACGGATTTCACGGATATCGGTCGTCGGATATTCGTATGATTTTTGGCCAATTTTTGACTTCGGGGTTCGGACTCGGGACTACGGACCTAAGCCATCGCCCATTTGCAAGCCCAGTAAGGACGATCATATGTTTCTGGACATAACTATTTTTATAAGTAAAGCACGGCGTTCCGCCGCAGCAGCCGTGGTCCTCTATAACACCCTACAAGTGTCTGAGATTGGCTTCTCTTGGTAGTGTTTTAATTGTGCAATCCTCTCTAGACCACCCTAAAACCGCTAGCAACGCACCTGAACCAGATCACGTGGGTCAAAGTGAGTTCAAGATACCTTGTCCCGAACAAAAACTACGACAATAATACTCAAAATTACACTTACAAGGCGCCCTAAGAGGTCATAAGCTTTTGATATTCAGGAATTTAACGGGAAGTCAACAAATTAGTGATTGCAAGGGCCCAAATATATGCCCGAAAGATGTTTGCACGTATTATTGCAAATACCCCACGAATCCAGAAGCAAGAAGGTTTAATAGTCACCCGCCGGAGATATTTCCGAACTTCCACTCATGTCTCCCTGGAAGCGATTGAATTGAATCGCGCTACTACTGGATCTAGCCATAATACTCCATTGATTGGGAGACCCAAAGCCCGGCAACCAGCACCATGGCCTACATATTATCATATTGATGATGTGGAAAGCCAGTATGATTACGCAACCGGAGGATACCATCCAGTAATGGTCGGGGACGTCTTTGGTGATGGCCGCTATCATGTAGCTGGCAAACTCGGATTCGGAACATATTCCACGACGTGGCTAGCCCGTGACTTACAAAAAGACAGATACGTCGCGATTAAGGTCGTTTGCGCAGATACTAGTTCCATCACATCGGAGACTAGCATTATGAGTTCTCTTTGGGACTCGCCGTCCGGACTGGGAAAAGAGTACACATTACCTGTCATTGATGAATTCTGGGTTACCGGTGCAAACGGGCATCACAAGTGCATTGTCACTCCGCCTGCACTCACGAATCTGGCAGTTGCTCAGAATTCGACAGCCCGTAGTTTATTCGAGCCCATTGTCGCTCAATCGATTATTGCTCGTCTCGTTCGTGGAGTGGCATTTTTGCACAGTAACGATATTGTTCACGGTGGTATGTGGCGCATCATGAAAATTTGACCTGAATTTTATAGTTAACTCTTGTTTCTCCGAAGATATTCGCCCAAGAAATATCCTTGTTCGACAATCTGAATCAATCGATGAGTATTCTATTTCAGAATTATACGAGGAATTTGAAGAGCCGATATCGGAAAGGGTCGGGCGCTTCGATCGCAAGCCATTGACTGATGCTATACCACCACGTCTCTTCATTCCCAGCGTTTTTGGCGATCCTCATATCGAACTTGGTGACGATAGGATTGTTTTTGCTGATTTTGGAGAATCATTTAATCCTTACAAGACGCCCAAGAAAGTTTTGAACACGGTCGGATATTTTCAACCACCCGAACGCCGGTTTTCCGATGAGCCTCTGACTTTTTCATGGGATATTTGGACCCTGGCGTGTACCATTTCGGAAATATATAGCGCCGGATACTCTTTGTTTGGTTGTTCTTATGACGATGATGATGGGGTCACCTACAGTCAAGTCGAATTACTTGGTATTTTGCCTCAAGAGTGGTGGATAAAGTGGCCCAAAGGAAAGAAATGGTTCGATGATAGCGGAAAGTTGAAACCGCGAGAACGGAAAGGGTTTAGGAAACGCAAAGAGCCTAAGCCTAATCCAGTTAATAAAGGCACTGAATGGGACAGATGGTTTGAACGTCGGGTACAGAGGCCACGGAGGAGTGAGGGTATGGATATAGTGACGGAGAGCGAGAGAAGAGCTTTTGAAGCGATGATTCGCTCTATGCTTGTCTACAGACCGAAAGACAGAGCGACGATACAGCAGGTATTGGACTCAGAGTGGATGAAAGGCTGGGGACAGCCTGCTCTTGATAAAAGCTTGGATATCTATACCTAGCGCTGTTGTTTCCGTATTTGGCACACTCTCCGTTCTTGCTATCTCCAGTTCGTGAGAAAAATGATGAGAGGCTTCAAAAAGACCAAAAAGACTTCGAAGAGGCGCGCTCGACAGTTCTTCAGCGTTTACTCGAACCATAAAATATCATTACAACGCCCATCTCCAGAGTGGCTTGGCTTGGCTGTTTGGTGTTTTAGAGTACACTAACGCATTATCCAAATTAGAATAGAATTATTCTGAATAGTTTTAACCATCTGCGCAACAGGCCACAACTTCGACTCTCGAAGCACTCAATAATCGCGTACATGTCTGGCACGTTCTGCTAGGAATCATCCTACAAAGTACAAATTACAAATGGCTCTCCCCCCCTACCGCCTATCCGCGCCCATTAATACGTGGAATTACTCAGTAGCAGTCCAGCCGCCGTTCTAGCAAACGCCTCCATGTTTTTAGCCAACCGAAGCCTGAGCTGGAATCGACTAGTACTGATTACCTGTGACATAAAAATGTCGTGAGAACACATCGATCAACCGCGCGCCCATAGTCGCATCCTTGATCACCATTTTCACCACTTTCTGCGCAATCAAAACAGTCGATAAGTCATTCATCTGTTTAGAGCGGCGGTTTGTTTACAGATTACCGCATAGCTCAAGCCATGAGCCGCGCTGTGTGTGGCTCGCTGTGTGTGGCTCGACGGATCCACGGGCGCTTGTTTACACGCGCCGCAAATTGATAGATCCCACTGCACCCTATCGATGCTCTAGAAATCCACTTACAATTGTTTGGATCAGATACAGTGACATTGTGGCATTGATACGTTTGCACGGAAGGTATGTCGTCTGGCTAGTCGAGTTTGGGATCTCTTTACAGCCGGATCGCGCAAGAAGACCGATGCATTTCGATTTATTCGACGTGTGCGAGACAAATAGAAGAGATTCTTGAAGCGTTTTTATTATGATGGTTTGCGCCGCGGACGACGAGCGAGAACCGGAGCAGACTGAGCCATCGGACTTCTCCGCGGAGTTGCATGTGTTTGTCGACGAGGCACCAAACAGAGACACCCAAGCAGTTGCCTCGCTAACAACAGAGATTGGGCCGATAACGTCAGCTTTAGGGGCGGCAAAGTCCGAGTTTCCGGAGACTGGCATCTCTGTCACGAGAGACGGGACTGATGGTGATGCGCGCGCTGCAGTTCAATTTAGAGCGCGGGACTCGGCTGCAGAGCTCAAGGGTAACCCGGAGATCTGCACGGTCTCGGTACTGCGAGGAAAGTCACATTCGGCTCATGAAGTGGTGGAGAATAATTTGATTGATCCACCAGAAGACGAATGCATGATAGATCCCCTCACACCCGAGTCCTACGTTCCAGCATTTTTTAAGGCTGCGAACCAAGAATATTCGTTCTGCGAGGTATTGGACGTGCGAGATGTCATTGATCTCGAGGATGCTCTTGATGCTGAGGCGGTTGATCTGGAAAATACACTAGAGGTAGAGCAGCACGAAATCATTGATCTCGATGATATTCCCGACATCATATACATTGAGGATGACGCTGACGCTACATCCGCCGATCAAGTTACCAGTCAAGCAAAGTCAAATGATGAAAAGGAAGATGAGAATGAAGTCGAGCTGTTGGGCACTCGCAGGTCCAAACGCGTGGTGCGGTGGTTTGCTGTCGTTAATGGCAACCATCCAGGCTTATACAACAAAAAATCAGATGCTTCTGCCGCCATTCGAGGTACCCGGGACGTCAGGATCGCTGGATTTGACTCGCGACAGGAAGCATGGCAATGGTATCGTCGCGAGCGGCTTGCAATATTTGGAGCACCCGATATGGAGGCGGAAGCCCTCAAGGAACGACTGGATCAGGCTGAGAGGCAGAAGACGCTCGACGACCTCCATCAGATGAGCCAGTCGGCTGTAGCTTTGTATGCATCGAATGCATTACGCTTGTTTATCGAAAAGGTGCACCAACTTCGGGATCCGCGTTTTTTTTATGCGGTCTCCAAGGGAAATTGCGTGGGTCTGTTCGACAACATGACGGAAACATTCAGAGCCATTTCGGACTACATTCATCCGAATTTTCAAGTGTTTATGGATCGCAAAAGTGCCCTAGCCTGGCTTCAGCGAGAGAGCTTGGGGCAGACGCACGCGGCTCCTTTGCCTCATGCGGTAGATTCTTGGGGTGGGAAACTACAGGATTACGTAGAGGTTTATACGGATGGATCCGTGTTTCCTGCGAGGCGCGGCACACCTGAACTAGCTGGTGCTGGAGTTTATTTTGGAGATGGAGATCCACGGTAAGTTTTTCCCTCTCTGATGAATTTTGCAAACAGCTGACGATAATTACAGAAACAATGCAGTCTTTATTGGTGAAAAAGCAGTTTCTAGCTCACGCGCTGAAATGATCGCGATATATTTTGCGCTGGTTGACTGTCCACCGGATAAGAACGTTGATATTTATTCGGACTCGCAATGTGCCATTCGCGATATCATCACAATAACGCATGACTACCAGATCAATCACTACAAATTGCCGGGACGGCTGCTGACCGAGCATGCAGACTATGTTGAGAAAATTATATTCGAGATCCACCGACGGTGGAGGCACGGAAAGTCAGTGTTTTTGGTGAACGTAAAAGGTCATGCACAAATCCGGGGGAACGAGTGTGCGGATCGGTTTGCGAAGCTAGCTACAAGGCTAGGTGCCAGTTATCGCCATGCGACGCAAAGGCTCGCCAAACTACAGGAAGAGAACCGAGAAGGGCAACAAACAGCCATAGCGTCCGTGCCGAGCCCTGTGCTAATACCGTTGACGACCGCTTCAGAGGAGCATAGAAACAGGAGAAAGCGAGCAGCTAGTGGCGTGAAAGTGGTCAAATCGGCTTCAGAGGCGGTTAAAAGGAACAAGAGACAGCGGACCCAGTCAACAAGTGACCCTCCTACGCAGGTATATATCTCAATCGAGGATTCCGACAATGAGGACGATCTAAATCATCTGATTCAACGTTCCGAACTGTCAGTGTAGTATACCAGTTCCCACGGTCGGGAGATGAGAAGCAGGCTGCGCTGACGCGCGCATTATCTGTATTAGATGCACTGTCGTCGTCTGGAGCTGTTGCAACGTTATAAAAGTTATGAACGGGATTCAATTGTATTCAGAAGTGTTTGTTTGACGTTCAACAAATAAAAATTAAATAAAATAGCTACTGACGGATATGCTGCGAGGTTGCGGTGATCTAACTAAGCCTCTCCGGTTAGACCAGTTTCTGAATTATAGTACTGGATCATCAAGAAAGAAGATGAAGATGTATAAGTTTTTAGCAGTTAGTTGGGTGAGTAGGTGTTAGAAATGAAGTGGGAAGGAGATTATTGTAATCGATGGGAGAACCGCTAGGATGCAGAAGTACATGCAGACGAGGTAAGGGTTGGAACTTAGCTTTGAACCGCGCAGCAGTTACAATCTTGCTTTACGACTCGATTACGCATCATGAACTTATATTATTTTGTACTTAAGCTGATTATTAATTGACCATGAATCATGATTCGGATGGCGAGGAGACCTCGGCAGGCTTAGATTCAGAAGAACTAGCGCACATGTCGCTGAAGGACGACACAGATGAGGCGACCGAGGAGATATCAGAACAGCAAGCTTTGACTTCCACTCTGTATGTTTATATTGTATAGTTTCTTGAAGCTCAAGACTTGAATTTTAATGCTGGATGTATAAATCAGGAACTCTTTGTTGGTATACGGAAAAGCAGCACGATACAATGTTACTTCACCAAGGTATCGTGCTCTATCTGGGCTATCGTCTCGTCATCGCAAACTCCTTGAGCCTCTTTACAGTTCTCACTTAGCGGCTATCGATAAGGCAATTGAAGTCAACGCCGAATTTTTAAATCTCGTTGCCACGTTGAGCGCAAATGATTTCATGGCTCCTCAGAATAGAGAGGAATGGCAGGGCTCAACGGTGCACCAAGTTGAGCAGACTAGAAGCACTATTAAGCAAGTTTTCAGAGACTGGAGTGTCGAGGCCGCAGCTGAACGAGACATATGTTACGGAAAAGTCATTATAGAGCTCAACAAATTGATTCCGCTGGAGAGAAGGTATGTTGTTTTTTGCGATTGCAGGGTCATATCTAATGTATGCAGATCTGCTACCAAAGTGCTGATTCCGGGCGCCGGACTAGGACGATTGGCTTATGATATAGCATGTGAAGGTACTGCAAGCAGTTTGAATTTGTAAGACTATTCTGACCTCCAGGCTACGAATCTCAGGCTAATGAGTTCTCGTATCACATGCTAATGATGTCAAATTTTATTCTCAATCAGTAAGGCAACAGCCAATGTTAACGTTTGCCTGAATCGTCTCTAACTAATGCTTGTAGCACAAGCCGCGACAACGAATTCACTATATACCCGTTCATTCACTCTTTTTCTCACAACTTAACATCCGAAAATCAAGTGAGACCAATCACTATTCCAGACAAATGTCCTGCTCAGGAATCCACAGTAATGACTGGAAACTTCTCATTTTCACAAGGTTCTTTTACAGAAGTGTATGGATCTTCTTCCGAACTTTGGGATGTCGTTGCGACTGTATTTTTTATAGATACCGCTCCTAATGTCTTGGACTATATTGATACAATCTACGACATATTAGGTGATCCGCTAGTACACGATGGATACTGGATCAATTTCGGCCCGCTTCTGTATCATTTTGAAGACGAACAAAATACATCTGCAACCGGAGCTGCTAAGACTGGGTCGGAGGAAGACAATCCTGATGCTGGTTTGAGCATAGAGCTGTCTTTGGATGCATTAGTTAAAGTCATTGAGGATTCTGGCTTTCTGTTTTTGAAGCTTGAAACAGGCATAAGCACTAGATATGCGTCGGACAATAGATCTATGGGCACATGGGTTTACGATTGTGTTTTTTGGATAGCAAGGCGGCGAAAACCAGGTGAAACTTTTGTCAGTTTTATAGGGAAATACTAGTCTACAAGAATCATGGCATCGCAACTGAAAAAAAAAGACTTACTACAGACGTCTCATAAACGGGCCTAAAACGGTAGTAAGTAAACAGCTTGCTCTGTATGTCACGTGGCTACCATGCTTATAGCCACACGTGACTTGATATTACGTCTGATTTCGAGCAACCCGTCGTTCATGAGGTTGTAAGTACAATTAATCGTAAGTTATGGGCGTCTGTCTATGTTGATGAATGGAGACTGATAGGTTGATAGATCGAATACAATGGCTCCCTTGCTGTCGAAATCATTAAAAGTCGCACTCTTGCAATTGGCTGCAACTGCCGACAAAGCCAAGAACCTCTCGAGAGTCAAGGAACATGTCTTGAAAGCTGCTTCGAACGGAGCCCAACTAGTTGTTCTTCCGGGTATGTGATTCTTGCGTGTGTGAATATTACTTCTGCGCAAGTTTACTTATGAACTGTATAGAATGCTTCAACTCTCCTTACTCTGTCGCTGCTTTCCCTGAATACGCCGAGTTCATCCCATCGGGCCCAACCACTACGTTCCTATCGAGCCTAGCTAAGGAAACGTCCCTATATCTTATTGGTGGATCAATTCCTGAACGCGATAGCGAAGGCAAACTTTTCAACACTAGTCTCAGTTTTTCGCCTAGCGGGGAGGTGATTGCAAAGCACAGAAAGGTGCATCTATTTGATATCGATATTCCGGGGAAGATCCGGTTTAAAGAATCGGAAGTATTATCAGCCGGCGACAAGGTCACAGTTTTTGATATTCCTCCATTTGGAAAAGTTGGTCTTGCAATTTGCTACGACATTAGATTTCCGGAACTGGCTTCCATTGCTGCGAGGAAAGAGGGCGTGTTTGCGATGATATATCCGGGTGCATTCAACACGACAACTGGACCGCTGCACTGGGATCTTCTAGGTAGAGCTAGAGCTGTGGACAACCAGATCTACGTTCTGCTTTGCTCGCCAGCAAGAGACATGACTAGCGGCTATCATGCTTACGGATACTCCATGGTTGTGGACCCTAATGCTCATGTTCTAGCGCAAGCAAATGAGGGAGAGGAGATTGTCTACGCCGAGCTTACTCCTGGAACCATTGAAGATGCGCGTAATGGCATTCCTGTGACTACTCAAAGACGATTCGACGTGTATCCTGACGTTTCAGGCTCCGTCAAAACCTCAGCATTTTAGGATAGTTCAATATGCCATATAGCCAAACATAAATTCTTTGCTATTATTCAACCCCACCGTAATTTTAATGGTCCATCAATGGTGTATTAAGACATTTTAGACTGTAACAAACGACACGCCTTTTTTCCATAATACAAAGAGAAAATAACCCAAACAAGCTTATTTCTTCTTGCTGACACCAACGGTCTTTCCCTTCCGGCCGGTGGTCTTGGAGTGCTGTCCACGGACACGCAGACCCCAGTAGTGTCGCAGACCTCTGTGAGCACGGATCTTCTTCAGGCGCTCCAGATCGTCACGGAGCTTAGAGTCAAGCTGGTTAGCAAGAACCTGGCTGTCCTTGCCATCGACGAAGTCGCGCTGACGGTTAAGGAACCACGCGGGGATTTTGTACTGAGTAGGGTTCTGCATGATGGTGATGATTCGCTCGAGCTCTTCAACGGTAAGGTCACCGGCTCTGAACATAAGTTAATACCTAATCCTTGATATCCTATGACTGGATTTTCTTACCTCTTGGACAAGTCGACATCAGCCTTCTTGCAGACCAGGTTGGAGTAACGACGACCCACACCCTGAAAATAGTCAGATCTTCAATTCTCTCGCCGCTCCAGAATTCCACACCCTGGATTCCACACAAGCAATATGACGACGTACCTTGATCAGAGTGAGAGCGTACATAATCTTGATCTTTCCGTCAACATTGGTGTTGAGGAGACTAAAGACCCATCAGCATTCCAATTCCACTTCGTTTCATATGTGATCTATCCCGAACATACCGCAAGATGTGCTGGAAGTTTCCCTTCTCGGCGACAACGAACGACTAAACAATAGATTAGCTATATTCTGTGCTGAATTCCACGTAATATCCACAGATGTTCCTACCATTTTGGCGATGTTATTAGTGACCGATACGTTGATAGATGTAGAGGTGCTCTTTCACGACGGTGCAAGTCCTACACTGCACTATCGTCGATGCGGCGTGTGTGGTGGAATTCAAGATTGAAGAGCCTTCACGTTAAGCCCTAGAAAAATCAGAAACGCAGTCACGCACACTTACGCTAAGCCCTACTATGTGCAGCCGGGTAATTTAAAGCCCTTTTTATTTTTATTTTATTCTTTTAAAAATGTGAGCTTAAATATTAAGTTTGTGCACGTGAAAAACTTGCCATACTTTTAAGGTTTGAGGGTTTGAAGACAAGCTGGCGCCATAGAAAGACCTTAGAGGAGAGCGTGGAGGGCATTCTGAGCGCTTTGAGGGAAAAAAGAAGTAAAGGCCATTAGTATGGATAAATAATGGATTGCAGCACGTAAAACGTGAAAGCTCATAACCTGCGTAATACGTGATACATGTCAACGGTAGTCATATCAAGCCTGTGACTGGAAATTGGAATGAGATTCCAAACAGTCCAACCAGTAGCTATGATCATATGAAGCGCACAAATCAATATTAATACCATGAACTATAACGCCTCCTCGCCTTCATGTATAACAGCCATATCAAGAACTTCCAAGTTCGCCCGACCCTTGCTTTCATTTCTCACAAGTTCTCCCAGCTCACGGTATGTTCCAGGCTCGATAAAACCCACACACTCCCATTCTTGAGACCAATTTTCGTCTTCGATCTTCTCAATCAAACCAACAACACTTTCTCTGTATTTCTTGGCCTCTTTGGCGTCTCCTGTAATTCTGATACGCATACGAGCGCGTGCGATAGGAATGATCTGCTTTGCAATGAGCTGCTTTATGGCATCTAACGCTTGAACCTTTGCATTTTTTGTAGCAACAATGTTGACGCCTAGTTCTGACAAAGCCTTTTCGATGATAGTCGTGGGATATGGACGTTTTGTGCTGGGATTCACACACTTGGAGGCTACCAGCTCAATTACGGTAGCGTGCTGTTGCTGAAGCTTGGCTTGCCGCTCCTTCTCGCCAACCTGTAGTTCACCCTTCTTCAGAATCTCCAGAATGATTTTGTCTGTATCTAATGTCCCGAAGCTTGCCTTGAGGTCCTCATTTGGTGCAAATTGGCCCTTGGAGACGTTCAAGAACACGTTCGGAATTTGTAATACTTCATCTAGATCGGTTTCACTGCATAAGTCAGTAAAATACACTTCACCAGTCGTTAAGAAAAACTTGCGTACACTCCTGATCGCCAGTCCTGGACTTTGTTCTGGTAGCATGCTAGTTCAAACCGTCGCTTTCCTAGATAATGATGTCAGACCTCAGCCGATTCACACCTCAGGCTCTATAAACTCGTTACCTTTCCGCATTCGTACCAGCGACACGTTTGTCAGCTTGATCTGATTTGAAGGCTGCTGAATCGGCATAATGAATCGTTATTTAATAGTGAGATCAATGCAAACACTTGTGTATTCAAAGCAAGTCTGATCATTCGCGAGCATGGAATTAATTGATCCCAATATTTTTAAACTTTAATTTTATAAACCCTTGTAACCCTAGCAACGATCATGCTTGATCGACCACTTCTGTGTCGTGTTCAGAGTCGTTGTAGATTCGAATAACTAATGCTTTCTGAATTATATACAATACATGCAGTAGACTTTGCCATTCAGTCGACAGTCTCAGTCTGTACAAGTCAGTAGCTGCTTTGCTTCATAAAGAGATCCCGTTCAGCATGTAGTTAAGCCAGTCATGAGTGTCGCTATTGTTAAAGTCCCCACTATTCGCAAAACTGGAACTCGCCTCAGAAGCTTCTCGACAAACATTATGATGCAAGTCAGAATCAGAAACATGCCCAGATCCAGATGGGCCCTCCTCGATTTCGTCAGAACCGAAGCATTGAATCTGATCGCCCGCTAAAACCTGTACGAGCTCATTCAAGTAAGCCATAGCGTCTCCATCAATATGACGAATAGACGAAGGCAATTTGGCAGGAATGGACAGCGGACTCGGCGTACCATCCCTACTTCTGCCTTCACTAAATTCTGGATCGCTCAGAACATGAGACAAACCAAACTCTGCCGTCACCAAACCAAGCTGTAAAGGGTAGCCTGTGTCCACGTCCTTGACTTCCTGTTGCAGTATTTGCCTTCTGCGGTAAGTATGCTGTCTAGTGTAATATCGAGCAAGATCTGCCACTATGGCCTTCAATCTGTCAAATAGCTTCAAAAATTCGCTTTCAGTAAGAATGCGAAATCCAAAAATGGCACCATTCACTCCCGTTCCAATTATTACGTTTGCAAAATCTGGTAAGTTTCCGGCAGCATAGTTTGAAGAATCGATAGTTCGAGAGGTGCGAGCGCGAACACTCGAATGATGCTGTATAGGAATAAACTTGCCCATGCGAAGTTTTGAGACCGTTGTCGGCAGAGTACATTTAAACTGCAAGTCTGGGCTCGAAAACGGAAGAGGCTGATCGTGGATCCGCAAACCGAAAATAGAGTGATCCTTGTCAGCACCAACCAGCAAGTTAGAGCAAAATAGCTGATGATGAAACATGATTCTTGCTATTGAATCACTGCACCACAGAATTAGTACTATCGTTGAGACTTCTAGCAATTGACTTACCTTTCTAAAAATATCAGCTCTCCAGCTCTATATCCGATCAGGACCACTGAGTTTTGTCTTGTAGAGGCAAAAATAATATCTCCGTCAACGCTCAAGGCAATAGCTGGACTCCGTAGTGATATATCCAACGTTATCTGGTTAAATTTGGAAGTATCCTCATTCAATGTTTTCATGTATACTTTGCAGCCCGAGGAGTATACGAGAGAGCTAGGTGTAGCACATTAGCTTATTAATTCTGGCTCAAATAAAGACGTGTCACTAACCAGTTTCTAAACTGTGATATCGCTAGAACTCCCTCTGGCGCATCCCAACTAAAAAGTTTCTTGACTTCAATCTCTGAATCTCTGCCGGGAACAGCATTATTTGGGGACTCCGGCATGGACTCTGTGCCCGGTGTGGTTGCAGCGCTCGTAGTCAATTTCTTTTGCCGCATCCTGGTAATCCGGAAAACACGCACTTTGCCCTTAGTAGACTTCTGTACAGCGGCTTTGTGAGACAGGGATGGACCGCATCCGACTGCCAAGTAGTAGTGAGTCTTTGACCTCAAGGAAATGGCCCATTCTAAACACGTTAGAAAATTAAAGACAAGTCAATCGGAGCTACTCACCACATAATGAAAACACTTCTTCAGATGATCCTCCAAAATAATCCTGTAGCGATAGGCACGATAGCGTTCTCATTGAGACCGGGTCGAGAAACACAAGCTGGTCTGATGAACTTTTCATGGTCAACGAGACAACTAAAGCCTGTATATGGTCCATATAAAGCATTCTTTTCGGCATCTGGTACTAGTGAGTATATGACTCTCATCCCTAAACATGTAAAAATGGTCTACACACGCTTGATAGAGTAACTGAAGTAACGCATTCAACAGGACTAGATCCTAATTCGACCATCATGAGTCTGCCCGACAAAACACAAAACGCAAGTTCTGCGCTTGGATTGGTGCCGAAGTTCTTGAAAACTGAAATAGAATTCTGTAACGGACCGTTAATACATTACACCAGCTATGCACGTACTGTGCTAGCAATCTCACATTATCATGTCCTTCAAATACGATCTGATCTGCTGTTATTCGGAAGTAATTGTCGATACTATTTGATTTGGCAAGCCACAGAGAGTCTGAAACGATATACATCGCCTTGGGACAATTAGATCGTAAAAGCTTCAGGGGACGTTGTCCAAAACGAGTAGTACTGCATAAATCGATCGAAGATGTAAACCCATCCTCGAAATTGACAACCCAAGTTCCAGATATTAGATATCCGTTACGAAGACCAATCAAAATTGAGATTGGCTTGTTACTACTCGCATCAGTAACAGAAATAATTGCAGACTCAGGTATGCCCGTCTCAGCGTCTGACGATAGTGCTAGAAACGGTCAGCTTAGATAATAATTTTAGCAAAAGAAGTCGATCATACCGGTAACCACGTGCAAGTCGCTGACTCCAAATTCACATATTTTACAAGCATAAAGCGAAGGATCATATGATCCTATAACACAGACCAAGCTATCATCACTGAACCGTGAATAGTTAGTAAGTACTTGGGGCTTGATAAACTGCACCACTTACATTGATACAAGCTTGATCATGCTCAGCGGATTCTGGAATGTACATGATTGCGAACTTTGAACAATAAGTTCTCCGTCAGAACTTGCCTCGATCAGAAATGCAAATAAACAGTATGATCCCTGAATATACTTGGCAACTACCACAGTAGAGCAGGATTCGTCAATATCAGCAATAACTCTTTCATATTCCGTGACCTCGCTCTCTGGAATTGCTATAGAACCAAGAACAGTTCCGTTTCCGCGCAGATCAGTAACAGAGATTCTCGAATTTGTGACTTGAACGACTAATCCAGAAGGAGAAACTCGAGCTGCAATTGTTTCTTGCAGTGTTTGCAATGGACAACAGGGAAGTGAGGTCAGATCGCTCAAACTAGTTAATTCTGAATCACTCAGAAACAGTCGTGTCTGCCAAGGAAAACTCATGAGTAAGTAAACTTGATCCCCAAACGAGGAATGAGACAAGATGTAAACGTCTGATATGCTACGGATAACTAGTCAGTATATTCAAATCGACGACCAAAAAAAAGCACTTTTTCATACCCATATAAATCTGGTCCCTTCACAGCAATCTTAGCTTCTATTCCGTACTGAACTTGTGAAATTGATCCACGAGTTCCGCTTCCCGACGATAGAAACAGCCGATCTCTCAACGGATCAGCCGTTTTCAAAATCTGACTGTCAAATACTGGTGCCCAGTTATGAAACAGAGAGACACTATGAGTAACCAGATGAGACTTTGCAGGTTGAGAACCAGCTTCCAATTGCACATCACCATGATATTCGCAACGTATTTCATATAATCCCCCTGCTTTCAGATCGCCACCGACAATTACTACGTCATTGTCGTCATGAGTAGCTCCCTCTAGCACAACAAACCCACGTCCAATATCCGAATCCACATGTGCATACTTTCCCATCAAAATGTGATTCATCTGAGTCATAGCCAGAACATAGATATCACCAGAGTCAAAGGCAACAAAAACGTAGTCTAGTATCGACGCAAATTCCGGAAAATCCGCCAATGCCGGAATTCTTTGTAGTCGTGGTATCCGCCGAATAGTAGGGCAAAAATATGAAACAGGGAAAGCGGGAACTCGTGAGTCTGTAGAATAATCGGTCAACATTGTTTCATTTCTGTAGCATAATTTCACTTACCTGTGCTAGCAAAAGCAAAACTCTTGATAGAGAGATTTGCCGACATTATATCAGCGGCCAGGGTCCAGTGGCAGGCAGTATCCTTTAATTCAAGGGTCGTTAGCTCATTAACCTGTAGATATATTTCGACTCATCAGTGATCAGTACATTTATAAACAAGATCCTTGCATCGTCGCCTATCGGAATCATAAATATTGGATTTAACAGAACTAGACACAAAGGGTCAGACTTTATACTTGAAAATAGCAGTTCAGTAGATATACCTTCGGGTAGCGGCATGTTACAGACCATGTTGATAGTCGACAGAGTACCATTCATCCGCTTTTCATACATGGCCAGTCTCGGAATTCCCCGTTCGCTATCAAATGTGAGCAACGGTACCCATGTGTCCAATACTAGCAACCTATCGTACTTACTCCACAAAATGTATTGCAAATAAAGCGTAATCTTGAAGTTCAATATGAAGAAACTCGGCATGGAGTATGACACCTTCGACCTGGAGTTGCATAGAACTGCTGACATATCTTCGGTCATGCGCTGCCAAGCCCAATGATACAAATTTGATCAAGTTCTGATGAGCAGTCACAAGTATAGAGAGCCCGCTATTTAATGTTAGATGAAGTTGAACGTATCCAACTTGGGAACATACTCGCGGCTAACAGCTATCGATTTGCCCAGTAATTTGATAATGGCTGCCGTAGAATCGTCAGAAAATGCGGAGTCTGTATCCACCACCAGTTCTCTCGTCACATCTGAAACGCGAACATCGTGCTGATCTCCAGTAGAGTCAGGCGTGCCAGTCGCATTGACTGCTGAATAGTCAAATGACGTCTCGTCTTCGTACAGGATTGTTCCAACAACATCCCGAAGCACAATGTTTTTTGCAACGACAAACATGTCCTCCGTATCACAAACAACAAATAGAAGATGCCTATCGGTGGTAACCAGTAAAAGCGTATCCGATCCTCGCCGTACGCCAGCGATAGAGCCCTCAGAACTATCGGCGTCGTCTAAGCTCATAGACGATGAGTTTTGAAATCCATGATATATTGAAGAACTTCCAAACGAATCATCCTTGTTTGAATGCACTGCAATTTCCTCCTTTCCGCTGAATGAATCGGTCGTGTAGGGAATCACAGAGGAAGACACGATGCGTCCGAATGAAGGCACGCTTCTGATTAACTCAACGCAGGAAGTGGATTCCCTATTCGCGTCGGAGGATTCTCGTCCATTTGGCAGAATAGACCCTCGTAACCTGTACAGCTCAATTGAGGTCTCCTGGAAATCGAAAATCAGCCGGCAATACACAAAAAAAATCGAGCTTGCTTTGTTTACCTTGACAATAATGACCCCAGATCTTCCACCAGTAAGTCCAAACGGAATGACGTTATTTATAACCGGCGAGCTTGCAACTGTCCGAGACAGTAAGCCAAATGGCAAAGTATCGCCCGCCTGGCTATGAGGACCGTCATCACTACTCATAGTTCTCGCAGCAACTTCTGATATCAGATCATCAATTGGCTTAACAGATAGCACTTCGCGTGGATCAACTCAATGATTTAGATCAGCATCTTGTGATATTTTCCGATGGCAACCATTATAAATCATAGAGTTATCTCTTCTGTACTAGATAATTATCAAATAAGTTAACTTATATAAATCGATATCGATAGCATATGTGCTTGATTTGATCCGGCATAGTTATGAGCTCCTCCACAGTTTTATCTCGAGGCGCGTGCATATTTCGAGCCGCACGCGACGCACAAATTGCGAAATGAAAACAATCGCGCCAGCTGCAGATGCAACTATTATAACTGCATAGCTGGGCCACATATATAGCTGGTGCCATACACGGACAAGGGCATTTTGTTATACACCGATGCAGTGATGAGTGCCATGGAAGGGGTACTAGCAAATGGGGATGTTACGAGACTTTCACCAATTGATACAGCTCCAGCAGAGCTCCTGGACGAGCTTCATGGTGACACTGGAGAGGGGAGACAGGACTTATCTGCAGACGTACTGGGGTCTAGTGCGAAGACTTTAGCGAAGTTGATTGAAGATGATGATTCGGGAGAGATAGTACGTCAGAGTCCTGGGAACGATCTTGAGGTGGAGTCTACTCAATCAACTGCTCCTGAAGTTGATTCGGCGCCGACGACGATCACAGCTGCACTTCCTGCGCCATCTGCAGCACTGAAAAGGCATTCTACTCCTCTTGATAGCAAATCAAAGAAATCCAAATTGGTGAAGAAGCAATCCGCGACCGATAATGCGAAGACACTAGCTGGTACTAGTTCACGCGCCTCTCCAGCCGAGAAATCCAAGAAATCAAATGGCAGTCATTCAAAGTCAATCAAGAAAGACGATTATCAAGTGCCGCTTAGGATGAAACAACCGCCATACAAGCCAGGTGATTTGACTGCGATTCCAAGATCACCTGTGTTCTTGCCTCCTCCGACATATAGCTCCTTGGTCATGCAGCAAACGAATGAAGAAGTATTACTATATTTTACAGACGACCATCCTTTCAACAGAAGAGGGTTTCGATATATTCCGTGCGAAGCGGATCCTCAATTTCCCTTGCTGAAGTACCGACCAATAGAGGTTCCACCGTACATTCCACGAGTAAACTTTGAAGACATAAGTCCTCAGGTGACGGTCGACCGGCAAACATCGACCATCGTGTCTACAGACAAGGGATATCGAACCGCGCGTGCAAATGTGGGAGTGCGCGAGGGCCGCTGGTTTTGGGAATGCCGTGTTTTGAAAGGAAATACTTCTGAAGATGACGGGAATGTTAGAGTTGGTTGGTCACGTCGAGAAGGTAAGCAGCTAGGATCCGTTCTTAAGTGCTATATTGACTAGTCGTATTTATTTAGCCTCGCTGGAAACACCAGTGGGATTTGATGCCTACGGATACGGAATAAGAGACGTCACTGGCCAGAAAATACACATTTCACGCGGTGCAGATTTTATGAAAGAAACGTTCAAGGCCGGGGATGTCATTGGTCTGTATATATCACTTCCTCCAGTAGCTTACCAACTTCACCTTATATCATCAAAATCCTCCATACGGCCAAAGCTGAAGCTGATGAAGGGGCCTAAATCAAGAACAGTCTCAAATGTCATTCGTGATCGATTTCCTATAAGATATAAGGGTCAGATGTACTTTGAGCAGTTTGAGAGCGTTCCGGTGAAGAAACTACAGGATCTATTAAATCAATCTTCAAGCGAGGACGTTCTTGCGATAGAGAAAGAACTCAAAGAGTATGGTCTTCCTAACTCCAGCATTCGGGTTTACAAAAACGGGAAATATGTCGGTACTCCGTTCGATTCCATCCTGCCATTTTTGCCCCCTCATAGCGAACCGTTATCGACACTGGGTGCTCGAATAGCAGATGACGGACAGCTGGGCTACTATCCGTCTATAAGCGCATTTCGTGGAGGAGCAGCTCAGTTTAATTTTGGGCCGGATTTTGATTTCTTTCCTGCAGACCTTCGTCATGAAGGACATACAGGGGATGGGAATGAACGCGTGAAGCCCATGTGCGAACGATACTATGAGCAAATAGCTGAAGATATCGTATGGGATGTCATTGACGAGGTCACACTGCATGCACAGGGCGAGGATGATTCAGATAGTAGTGATGACAGCGATGAACATTAGCTGTGTGGTGTCTTCAAGGGAAGGTTTGGTTAATTTCAAAGAATCGAGATTTTCCAGCTTATAATAATTTATTAGGCTTGAATTCCAGCCATTAAATTCTAGAATTCCGCCAAGATAATTGAGTCGTCTGCGATAAATATGTAACTGTAGCAAGCCAACCGGCTTACTTCAAAGAAAGCAAGAAAAAGCGCGTAACCAAAGAACTCCATGACGTCCCCTCTATTCCAAAACCTCCTATTATAAGCAGTTAGCATTATGTTCTCCGCAATATCAGAAGACAGTCAACATACCAGTTGCCACACCAGTAACTGGTTATTGACATCCCTCGAACACCGAATTTCAAAATCGAGTTGATATAAGGCTGAGTTCGCAGCGCCAACGTATTCCTCAATTTGCTCCTGCGACACGTCGTCTGCATTCACGATACCTCGCTCTCCATTATCCGAGTCGTCATCGTTATGCATCATAGAGTCTAAGAAAGTGTTAGCGCAAATCACACGGTAGCACAACCGTTCGCAATGCGTACTTGAGACCGTGAGAATTTCAGAAAGCGCATGCTGCAGTTCCGGCGCGTTAAACTTGCGATTGGCAATGAAAGCCTGGATCAGCGCCCGATCAACATCGGTGAGTTTCCGATTTTCCGCCGGCATAGTTTCGCAAAGATTTGAAAGACTAAGCGGCTCTTAAACAGCGTGACTTTGTCTCCAAGTGCCTTCAAAGAACTGCCGATGCATTTAATGGGAAGACGCGTCCGTAACGCGTCGCACTTCCGTTAATAGTTACCCTACTTTTAGAAAGCACAGATCACGTGGACAGAACTTTGCTCCCGCGAGCTTTGTCATTGTCGTTCGATAGGATAAGGTTGACCTTCAAGTTTCTATACTCAGCACTTCATCTTGCTTTCTGCATTTCACATAGCTTTTCGATGTCTCTTCGCATATATTCCTTTACTCCACGACTGAGTGCGTTAACCGGGCGCCTGAGACTTGCCGGAGCCCGGAACCTGACCACTATAACCTGTCTGTCAGGATCTCGTCGGTTGCAATCGGAGTCATCGCAGTCATCGTTATTGGTAGCGCATACGTCTTCGCGCAGATACATATCGCTGGATACTAGTAAAATAGATTCTGTACGGAAATTTGTGCCACCAAAGGTCTCTACGGACGATGCGCCGCTGCTGCCGCACATTACGAATGCGAAGCAGGACGAGAATGGCAAAGATATGCTGATTTACATGACTCCGAGAGCCGCCACAGTGAGTATTTCGAATTATTTTTCAGGCTGGATTGATGCTTACACTTGTGTTATAGAGGTTGTCCGCAATTAAGGAAGCAGATGGAAATCCGAACTTGTTTCTCAGGGTCACAGTCGAGAGTGGCGGATGTCACGGATTCCAGTATCTGATGGGCTTGAAGGACGAGCTTAACCCGGATGAAGACATGTAGGATTCTTTTTCGTTGTGGGTATCTGATATTGTTTATTGACACCGGTTTAGTATATTTGATGTCGACGGTGCCAAAGTGGTCATGGACGAAATGTCGCTCAGCATCCTGAAAGACTCTACGGTGGACTACACGACCGAACTGATCGGCAGCCAGTTTAAGATTGTCAACAACCCGAGAGCAAGCTCTAGCTGTGGGTATGTATTGCCACTTGGTTCATTATCTCTCGATGATTTGGTATGCTAACAGATTCCAGATGCGGCTCGAGTTTTGACATTGATTTGGGCTTATAAGCTTACAATATTGCATGGAAGGAAGCTGTTGGTCGGTAGTGGATTTAGTTTTATACTCACATCACACATGGGTTATTGTCATTTATTTTGGCGTTGTCGAAATGGTATATGGTGTTGCTTTCAAATTATTATCTGCGAAGTTTACTGGCATGCATGGTTGCTGTTCCATTAAGCTAGAATGCTTCCCGACCAAGACTTTCGAGTAGCTCTTTTAGCTCAGTCTGACCACAAACACCAAAGGACCTAAATTATAATGCTTTGTCTCAAGGTCAAGCAGCAGATCTCGTGTCAACATAAATTCAACCGAACTCCAAAGATAAAATTGACGTCCCGTCTGAAAGTATATCACGTGATTTGCGCCGCACGCGGGATCGGCCGGTTACCCTAGCAACCTTAACAATTCAAAACAAATAAACACGAGCAACTCGCATTCGAGGTAAACAGCAGCTCATCTCAACGATATCGCCGCAAAGTTACGCTTGGTTTATGCCTGTAATTTGTTTGCTTGAATTTATTTATTGCTGGCATTTTATATCTGCAGATCTCTCGCTGGAGAGTGTTATCGTTGAATCTTAAGAGTAGCAACAAAGATGCTGCGGTGGGTTTTCGACGCGGACGCGATTGACGAGACGACTATCGACCAGCGGTTGCGTGAAGAAGGAATAGATCTCTCTATTGGTAAGTAATAGAGATTGTATATGACCTTGATGTTTTTTTGACGTTTGATTATAGATGACTTCCCCGAGAGTCCGGCGGCAGCGACATGGGCTCTACGCGCACTTCCGACATTCCTTACCGGAACCCCGGCGGTGCTAAGGCCACCGGTTCGCGTTATAGCCACAGAGGAGTTGCAGGATGAAGATGACGAGGCACCATCAGTTACGTACAGCGACAATCAGAATTTTGAGATACGCGGAGCAGCCAGCGTGACGCGACCACCGGCACAACAGAGAGGCGATTCCCTGCGTCATAAGCTTTTGCGGAAAATTACAGACGTTGCCGCTGCTACATCCGGTATACTACCGCAATCTAATCCAGTGGACAAAGAAAATATGGATCCGCAGGGAAGTACCGCGTCAAAGCATCCGGAGCTGACGGTACCATCTACGCCAATAGTGGACACGCCGACGCGGATGCCCAAAAAGCCAGCGGGGATTTTACGTACTCCCGGTACAGCGACTGCGAAGAAAGCGGTATCATTTGCTTCTACACTACACCATGATCCTCGAGGAATGCGGAGAGATCAAATTGAGGGCTCGACAAGGAGGATCAAATCGGGATTACCGCGAAATTATCCCGGGAAGTTTCCTAGTCCATGGACTCCAAAGAGCGTGATTGACAGACTTGATTTGGCGGAGACTCCGACTACTGCGTACGCGCGACGTAAGCTGCAGCTTGAGGAGCAAAGTACACAGCACACAGTATCCGATTCTGAGACTTCTACTGCACCGAGCAAACGAGTCAAAGTGAGCACCGGTGAAACTAAAGCTGCGACAAAGGAACCGCTGCAAGGTGCCAAGGATCTAAGTAATGGTTCAGAACAAGGATTAGAATTGCGGGTACCTCGGCGACGCAAGTCACTTAATAGCGCTGAAGTGAAGCAACTGGGTTATGTGTTTGGAACGCTGGCCGAGAATAACAGGAATCTGGAACAGCTAGTTGCTCTGAAAGTTATTGATAGGTCACAATCTGCCGGAGGATCCCAAAAGTCACAGAGTTCACAATCCGGAGATGAAGATCCAGACGAGAAAGGAGCAGCATACTGGCGTGCACTATATGAGTCTAAAGAAGAAGAGTTGCGGCGGAAGGAGGATGAACGAAGGGACGATCTGGCACTGCTTACGGAAGCTACTCGGAATATGGACAGTTTGACCCAGTTTGCAGAGGAGCAAGATCGTCGGATAGCAAGTTTGACGCGTGAGCTGGCAGCTGAGGCTCGGAAAAGCAGAGACAATGAAGCCATGATCAAGGGGTTATGCAAAGAGATGAAGGCTCTGAAGATTAAGTCTGCCGAGATTAACAGACGGAGACTGAAGAAACTTGTGGAGAAGCAGTAGAACACATAATGTGCGATGGAGATATTCGGTTCTTGGAACGGCGTTTGTGATTGATATTTAACATGTATGATTAAGACGCGTAAATTGGAGCTAGGCATGCCCAATGTAGTCCTGCAAGTGAATGGTGATTAATGATTATGTCAAAGCATATTAGACGGGTACAGATCTTTCTTGTCTGAGAAACTCGCGATTAAGGGGCATGTCCCGGCCTCTTCGAGGAGACGGTCTGCTGCTACGAGCTTCGGCATATCAGTTCGTTGTTTCTAAAAATACATGCGTGTTCGCTAAGTTATAGCAGCTTCGACTTTTTGAACTGCTCATCAGCCCGGCGGGCTCAAGAGCAACTTCGCGATGCAGTTAACGAGCGCGTACAGATCGCGAGTCGGGACAGTTACGTTTAGGAATTTTTCTTTGTATGATTTATATGGTTTAAGGATAACAATAAGTTAATACGAAGAAAGATTAATATTAAGAAGAGTGTATAGTCTATCGTCCAACGTCCCCATCTATCATATTCATCGTCGTCATCAATCACCCCCAACCCGTCCCCAACTCGTCCCCAATTCGTCCCCAACGTCAACAGACCAGTCGACAATTCCCGGCAGCAG